>CM023402.3:3201531-3747841 GCA_004368105.4 Eucalyptus melliodora | reverse complement strand
TAGTGCTTGCAGTCGTTACAATGCTATTTGCGACTGTATTGGAGTTGATGATAGGATTCGGCTGCAAAAATCGACAGCTCATTGTCATGGGGTACATGATGGGTGGCATCGATCTCTTATTGATGATGGGTTTCATCTATTTAGCTATTATTCGATCTTCAGCTACTATGAACAAGTGACACCTATTATTACGAAAGTGATGTGTTCATAGCTAAAGCAATTCAATGTTTGATTTTTATTGGTATTAGAATCATTTCAGCACTAAATCTTTACCGGAAATATCAGATTGAATGCATTTTTTTTCTTTGTCCCGATGGAGGTTTTTTTTTTTTTTTTTTTTTTTTTTTTTTTTTTTTTCTGTGCGTTCTTTCTCCTATTGGAGAATGTTCGAGTTTGTTTGGTTTTACCGTACAATTTTAATTGTCTCGCTAAGTATAGCGATGGATGGATGTGGATGGAAGTGCAGGAAGTGCAATCCAACAAAAGATGAAGGCCGAAAATGATAACTAATGGCATAGCCCTTGCTATAAGAACGAGAAATCTACTGCAAGGAACATGTGCGTAATCATTTCGATCGTTGATAGTTTGGTGAAGTGAGCTGCATTTTTAGATCTGTGTACGTCTCCTATGATAAAAAGAGTTTTCAGAGAAAAAGGTTAATAAAAAAAAATAACAAATGCGCTGAAGTTGAATTCCTCAGGTTGAATGTGTTCAGGGTTGACTCAAGGCACGAATGATAACCATTCCGGTCATAAATTGATTTTTGGAAGATAAATAGTTTTTTCTGTTTTTATTTCTAGATGAGTTTGGTCAATTTTTTGTTCCCAGAAACAAATTTGGAACAAAAACGATAAAAAAAAAAAATTGTTTCTTATTTTCTTGAACAACTCAAGAAACAGGTTTTTTTTTTTGCTTTTCTTTTCTTCCTTTTTATCTTCCTTTCTTCTTCCCTAGTTGGTCACTGGCCGGTGATGGCCGGCGACTGGCCAGACGAAGCCCGGCGAGGGCCCTAAGCTCACCTGTGACAGTCTGATTTTCCACTTCTGTTTTCAATTAAATAAATCGGACTTTTCATCGACGTGCCTATAGCGTTATTCTCTGACTTGATCACTCATGAGATAACTAGACTAATCGGGAAAGTTATTAAAGGATTTTGATGCAACAAACTTGAGAATTCGACCAGGAATCAACTGCTTGACCGTGTTAGTCTACAAGAATCATTTCGGCACAATTGAAAATCTATCAGAAATCAGAAATAGGTCGATTCGATAGAAATAAAATTACGCTTAAGTGATTTCATCTAATTACAAAATTCTTATCGATCGGCACGAAACCGATTTTTGTGTCGTTTTGGTACCCTGTGCTCGTAATTGAAACCTCGAGATTTTTCACGACAACCGAGAGTCGCCAATGCGTCGAAGATGTACATTGTGGTTCGGGAAAAATCGACCACGAGTCAGTACACAGAAAATTCCCAAAAACTAACCGATAGTTTAGGTCGCGTTAAAATCACATTTTACTGAAATTAACAGAGGAAATGATATTGATTACAGAAATTAAGAATCTTCACGTGTCACAATTAATCTCGGGAAATGTTGTTGCATCTTTCCAAATTTTATGGATGACGAGAATTATTAACGAAAAAGAGGCAAGAGTAACAAATTAAAAGAATAAAAAGGAAATGCCACTTTTTAAAATAGATTTTGGGCATTTAGTATGGAACAATTAGAGAAGATTTATAAGTGACTAATAGGGGACTTGACCCTATTCACTCAAGTGATAAATTGGTAAAAAAAGAAATGAGGATAGGTTTCTTCAAGAGGAAATTCGTAGGAAGACCTTTGGCCAAGAATTTCACCTCAATTTCCATGCCATTTGTGTGGAATAAGGATGCATAAAGTAGAGGGACTATTTGATAGTGATAGGAACTCCATCTCCATGGGAAAAAGATACGAGAACCAACTTCAAATTCGGATTCAGCAGTCTACAATGGATTCCAACCCTCTTTTTCATTTCATTTGGTGGAGATAAGCATAGGAAAGGTTGTGGGGGTATATGATAGTGATGGATGAGCCAAAATTCCATGGAAAAATAGGCAAAAAGCTGAAGGAAATTTCAGTGAAACTTCCAAGCATTTTCCTCTCTCGTTCCCTATCCCTCACCTGCGCATGGACGACCAGCTACATCCACCTTTTCCTTTCTTCCTCTTATTTTATTCTTTCTTCCTTGTCTCTTTCAACGTACAAGCTGTTGCTTTCTCCTCCCTTGAATGTGCAACTCCCGTTTCTGCTCTCTGTTGGACGACAAACTAGCGACTAAGAAACAAAACAGAGCAAGGTGTGAACATGACGTTACCAAAAATTCTTGGACCCACATAAATGTCGGCCACCTACCACCATGGTTTTTATATATAGATCGGATAGTTCGAGTGAGGAAAAAACCCCCTCACCCGCAAAAGAACCGCACAACCAACCAAACTCCATATTTAGTTCTCTCTACCGAAAAATTTATAAATTTGTGTGTTGTTGTTGCCACCACACCACAGCACATTTCTCTACAGTTTCAGCTCAACACCATCACTGAGAGAATCAAGGCTGGTCTCTGTGTTGTCGTCCAACCATCAACGAGAACCGCCGTTAGTTGTGAATATGTGAGTTGTCTTCTAAATCTAGACTAGGGGTTGAGTACCTCTATTAGGAATTCGTACAAGTTAGAAAAATGTAAATGATGTTATATATGGATGGATGTTGGTTAGGGATGTTAGGATAGACATAGAAAAGCTTAGATAGGGTTTAGAGAGCAAGACAAATGTCGTGGAGGAAGATTCGGACTAGAACAATAGCTGATTTTAGAAATAGTTTCCAGGACGTGTGTATTTTGCTAATTTCGTAGACAACTGTGTGTTGTAATTTTGAAGGAATTTTATTCTGAAGAAATGTTTTAGACATCCTAAATAATAACATATATTTTTATCAAAATTTTTAGAATTTAAAAAGATGACGATTTTCATGATGTCATCCTTGAAACAAAACCGTGACCTGTTATGATTTCGATGGCTGTTACTGACCTTTAGAGGTCGAATTTCCAATTAGTTTCTTCTCAAAAGTTGTTCGTTACAACTTTTAGTTTATCATACTCCAATTTCAAATCAAACAGACCAGATTTCAACTCAAAAACGAACTGATTTCAATGAGTTAAGCTCTCTGGAATTGGACCTGATTTCTGTGCTGGATAGAGAGAATTTTTGGGCCGAATACAGAGGGATCTAGATCTCGGTGTCTTCATGAAAAATGTTTTTTTATGTGTTGTCTAGCTTGTGTCCAAATTTGAGAATTTTTCGAGCTCATACGAGTGGATTTCTGACTTCGAATTTGGGAGAGAGTAATTGGACAGTTTTCTGTCAATTTGGGTTAGTAAAAGTGTATGCTTGTTTTGAAGTATTCTTACTGTAAAATTGCCCAATTGATGCTGTGAATGCTATGTGTAAGTGATTATTGAAGTATAACATTGATTATATGCATTTACGACATGAGATTCCGCCACGAGCCTTTGGGGCCGGGCGATGTCCCTTCGGGAATGCCCCAAGTCAACGGATGCCGGTCGCAGTGGAGGCTGAGCCGATCCTCCTATATGAAATGTCATCTAGATGTAGACGTTGCCATGCTCAACAGTGCGAGGCGATGCCCCGTTTTTCCGGAAGACTGTTATCCGTTGCATTGACTGTGGTCTGTATGCTTACATGGATATTCACGCCCTTGCATATGCTCACGTTAAAGTATTCATATGATGTGTGAACTTAATACTGTTAAGAATGTTTTAATTGATACTAATATGCAAGAACTTACTGGCATTAAAAGAGTGGTAAGAAACGTAATTAGATTGCATGCAGGGTGTATCATTCTCCTACTCTGGATTTAGGGGATTTACTCGCTGAGATGTAATCTCACCCCATTGTGGGCTAAATTTTTCGAGTCCCTAGATGGAGGAAGGCCAGATCGTGTACAATCGGGCGCACTAAATGAAGAGTAGGACTCTCGCTATCTCCTTCCAACTGATAACGGGTTTTCCTGTCAAGATTGGATGTAGGGTGATGGCTCACCCTAAGAGATCGAGAAGTATGGCAGTATAGTAATAAACCTCAGTCTTGTAGATAGAAGCTTAGTTAGTGGGTAATCGAACAGCTTCACTTTTTGTATCAGATCTTGGGTGTTAAACTGGTCTATATATAAGTAATGTGATGTTGTAGGTATGGCTTGTGAAAAAAGAATATATTATCCTATGTTCTATCCCACTGCTTTGTTGTATGGAGATTGTTTTACATTTCTGCACAAATTAATGAATGGGTCGGCAACAGTTTCTGGGATGTTGCAAATTTTAAATCGACCATTGAGGAATATGCATACGCCCAGGGTTCGGGTCGTGACATTACCGGCCACTGGCGAGGTCGAGCCTTGCTCAGCCACAGTGAGGCGGAGCCTCGCTCGACCACCGCGTCTCAACCACCACGAGGCCGACCTCGTGGTGGTTGGGCGAGGCTCCCCGAGGCCGGCAACCTTAGGCCTATCGTCGGCCAGCCATGGCCAAGCCGGCCACCGACAAAGAGGAAGGAGAAGAAAAAAAAAAAGAAAAAAAAATGTAATAAAATTATTAATATATTACAATAAATTTTTAGTCACAAAATTTTTTAGAGTTGTACCAAACATGCTTCCGTTCTTGGAACATAAATTTTTTATAGTTACCAAACGCCTTAAAATGGTTAGAAACTGTTCTCGAGAATAGAATTAAAAAAAAATGTTTCTAAAAAGAAACTATTGCCGGGAATAGAAACGTCACTAAACGCACCTAAGGGTGTAAATCTATAGGGATTGACAATCACAGTTGTTTCCATGTTGTTCCTGTTGCATAAACTAAGGGTGTAATTTACAGGAGTCAGACAATCGCATAAACTAAGGGTGTAATTTACCAGAGTCGGACAATCGCAAAACTAAGGGTGTAAAATCGCAGCTACCATAGGGAAACCACAATTACCATAGAAAATTTTAGAGCATATTTGATAATTATTCCGTTCTTGAGAATAATTTTTGCTCATAAATAATTTCTTTTTTTTGTTTCTGAAAATAATTTTTGAATTTTTGAAGGCGTTGGATAATTGTCCAAAATTTATATTATTAGAATAGAATGCCTTTGGTAAGATTCTTAATTTTTTTTATTTCTTTTAATTTTTTAATATTTTCATTATATTTTTCTCTATTTTTTTCTTCTTTCTTTTTTATTTTTTCTTTTTTTTCTTCTTCCTCCTTCTTTGTAAATGGTCGCCAGCTATAGTGGTGGCCGACAACTGGCTAGGCGAGGTCTAGTGAGTTTGCTAGAGAGGCCAGGGGGAGGTCCAACGAGCTTGCCTGAGGCTCACTTGGCTATTGCAAGCCTTGGCCTCGCTTGGGCAAGGCTAGGCGACGCGAGGTTGGCCTAGCCTAGCCTCATGCTAACCTCGCCTAGCCAAAGCAAGGCCGAGCCTCGTCCAGCCATGGCATTGCTAGGGTCGGCAACGCTTGAGCAAGATTGCCAGCCAAAAAGAAGAAGAAGAAAAGGAAAAAAGAAAAAAGGAAAAAAATTAGACTTGAATTTAGGAATTGTTCCCAAGAGTAAGAAGTAACTTTTTTCTGTTTTTTTTTATTTATTTTGTTCCAAATCTATTCCAAGAACAAAAAAATGAATTTTTTGTTTCCAGAAACAAAAAATTTACCAAATATATTTCTGTTCTTTTATTTTTTGTTCCAGAGAACAAAAAAATAAAATTAGTTATTTATGAGAGTATTACCAAACAAACCTTAGAATTGAACCTACGAACATGTGAACTATCCCATCCATCCCATGGTCACCATAGATTCCAGAATTGGAGAGTAATTTCCAAATTCAAAAGGAGATAATATCACTCTTTCTTTCTCTCTCTCTCTCTTTTTTCCTCTTTTTTCTCTTTTGGCGAGCGAGACAATGTCACTAAATATGCTCGCGGAAAGAATGTCCCCTAACTTCTTGGCATCGCCGTGTAGCCGCCAGGCAAATTCAATGAGCAGTCTGTACGGCCGTCCCCCTACTAAGGACAATAAAGTTGCACACACCACGTCGATTTGTTGTTATCAGCAGCGAAGAGAAGTTGAAGAAGATCGATAGATGCTCATACATCTTGTCTCCGGAGGAGAGATTAATCCAAAGCTGGAGCCCCTTTATTCACTCCTCCCGCAGGCATCTCCGGGCAGATGATTCCTCTCCCAGCTGTCGTCTACAGTCGAAAGGTTGAAAATAAAAAATCAGAAATTCAATCCCCTTCAGTTCATTGGACGAGTTTCATGGATTAACAAAGGAAACAAGTGAAAAAAGCGAGGAGGAGAGAGAGAGAGAGGTCCATTGACCTGCACACCCGCCCGTTCGTATGGTTCCCTTGTACCCCGCGAGATGTTGATGGACGAACGCACTCTGAACACCCAAAAGAGAAAAAGATTCGGCATTCTTTGAATTCCGAATTCGATGCAGCCCACCAGAGAATCTGCATTCAATTAAAAGACTCACCAGGAGCATGTAAGTGACGGTGCCAAACCTGTGGAGATGGGATAACAACAAGAATCGAGTCAACATTGAATAGCTTTTGTCATATCAATCCAAGAGTGACAGAGGAAGGAATAGGTGTAAACATCTGTGTGGGTGATCAGGAAATCCAGCTGCAGGAGACACTGCAAAATTCAACAAGCAATTTGGGACAAATTGGGAAAAAAAAAAGCCAATAATCGCGAGTATCACACTAGACAACCAAAAACATAATAGGCATCTTTTAGTCGGAAACCTGAGCACTCATCCAGCATGAGAAAGGGGTCCAAGTTCCTCAAGTGATTCCTGAAAATCCAACCACCCATGCAAGTTCACAATCTTAGGATCTCGCAAACAGAAGAGAACAACAGGAAATGAAAATTGCCCGGAAACAGTTCTGAACCCACTGATCGAATCAAATGTGCGAAGAAACAGAGGAGAGGGAATGGAAAAGTCAAACCTCCCAATGCTTCTTCGGACGGCAGCACCTCCGCCCTCGTGTTGTTGCTTGGCCAGGATCTTCTTGACCACCATTCGGGGCGTGCTGAAATCGGATCGAGGCATAACGCTTCTGATCAGAGTCGGGCTGGGAGACGGAAGAAAATGGAACAGTAGAAGCCTGTGAGCGAACCCAAGAAACAGGCCATGACGCCTTGCTCTCATATACAGACCTCTTGTACATGAGGAATCACGCATCTCATTAGATAGTGCATGTTGCAGACGACGGAGCAACCAAATCCAATGACCTAACAATCAATCAGTAAAGTATCAACGTAGAACTCTAGAAACATTCATAAAAAGAAAGGAAATTCAATAGAATGCACTCTAAGAACTGTTTTGCAACCTGAAGTGATAGACCCTTGAGTATGGTGGTAGTTTGAATATTTTAGAGGCAAGCTTTTAATGAGATGGTAGTATATATACAATGGTGCTAGCTTTAATCCAACTTGTTCTCGAGACTGGTTTGATGTACTAAGCTATTTTTGTATGTTTGTATTCTTATATCGATGATTAGTATATATACAAAATGTTGATGGTGTGAGGGATGTTTCCACGGGTTCTTCATTTATAAAATAATATAAATTTTTAATAAATATATGAATATAAGAGATGAGACGTGTTCCACATGACATTATCGAGCGTCATAGCCATGGAGCTGTACTAGTCATGGTGCCTGCAAGGATGAGCTTTAGCGGCCATAGCTACCGCAATGAAGAAGATAAAAGGAAAACAGAGGAAGACAAATAGAGAGAGAAATAAAGAAAACGTGGAATGAAACGTCGAGTGAGGGAGAGAAGTACACATGGAATTACACGTCGAACCTTTAACGGCATCATTGGATAGAAACTAGTTGAGTGCTAGGTCTTGGTATGGACTTAAAATTAGCATTTCTTATAATGAGACCGAAAAAAAAAAAGGAGTAGTCAAAATTGAGCCTAAATTAAAGTTTGTTCTTTTTAAGGGAATTGGGCCATCGTTATTGTGGGCCAACTCAAATGTTGCTTCAAATGCCTACTTTTGCAAACTAGAAATTAAGGGGAAAAGTGCAAAAAAAGTCATAAACATTTTGCCTTTGTGCCGATTTAGTCCTAAACTTTTTTTGGTGCCGATTTAGTCATAAACTTTTTTATGTTGTGCCAATTCAGTCCTTTCCAGCCAATTTTGATTGGATTTTGCTAACTGGACGCCAGCCGGCTAACGTGGCCTGATTGGCGCTGACGTTGATAACTTTTAATAATATTTTAATATTTTTTTATTTTTGATTTTTATTTTTTAATATTTTTCTTTTTCTTTTTTTCTATTTGTCTTTTTCCTCTAGCTGGTCGCCGAGGTTCGGCGATCGGCTAGAGGCGATGCCCGGCGAGGGCAAGGCCGACCTCGCCGCCCACCTCGCGGGCGAGGGTCGAGCCTCAGGCTAGGCGGCAAGGCTCGCCCATGGCCGATGATCGCCCATGGCCGGATCTAGCGAGGTCGAGCCTCGTCGGCCATGGGCGAGGCTTGCCTCGTCAAATCCGGCAAGGGCGAGCCTCGCCCATGGGTGGCGAGCTCGACCCTCGCCCGGGCGGTGGTGGGCGTGGGCGGCCTCGCCCATGGGTGGCGAGGCTCGACCCTCGCCCGCGAGGTGGTTGGCGAGGTCGACCTCGCCCTTGCCGGCCGTTGCCTATGGCCGATCGTCGGATCTTGGCGATTGGCTAGAGGAAAAAGACAAACAAAAAAAATGAAAAAGAAAAAGATTAAAAAAATAAAATACATTAAAATTTATTAAACTATTATTAAAAGTTATCTATGTCAGCGCCAATTAGGCCACGTTAACCGGCCAGCGTCCAGTCAGCAAAATCCCGTCAAAATTGGCCGGAAAGGATTGAATTAGCACAACGTAAAAAGGTTTAAGACTGAATCAGTACCAAAAAAAGGTTTAGGACTAAATCAATACAAAGGCAAAAGATTTAGGACTTTTTTGGCACTTTTCCTAGAAATTAAGTGTTTCAAATTCACGATAATGCAATATTTTCTACAAATGCTACTTGGAAGTTTTTTTTTTTTTTTTTCCAAGCAGAAGAATTTACACAAAATTTCTCGCGCTTATAAAATTCCATTGCTCAATTCAAAAATCAAAGCCGATGAGGAACGCGATCATGAGAGCCGTGCATCCACACTTACCTAATGAGTTCTACATCTTTGAGGATTGATGGGAGGAAATCCTAGAAGAGATCACCTCGTCTCTAAATAATGCGGACGATGTCGATTTGGAATGTGTCACGGAGTTAGAAGTTATTATCATAGAATCAAGATTGCTGATCATGAGCCCAAACCGTGCTAAATTCGTCGCCCTCCCAAGCAAAATGGTTAGACGGGGTTTCGGAAGAACATATGATCGCTCAAATATTCTTCGTCATATTTGTGAAGAATGCGATTTCAAGAACCCCAACTATGCTAGTAATCGCAATCCATTGAGTTTCAGAGTGCTAGTTTATAATCAACTTACTAACTTGGCTAATCCCTTGAAGTTGGAATTGCTTGTTACCCGGCCGGTGATACAATAGGAGTTTACCATGGAAAGAAAAACCCTATCTTGGATGACCTTTCTCTGAGGAGATTCTCCTGGAACTCGCACAAGTCTTGAAATTTGCTCAAAATTCCCCTATCTTGCATTTTCTAAACAGCAAACACTCCACTCTCAAATTGACACCCTAAGTCTACGTGATTGGTGGCATCACCCAACTGTTGAATCCTAAACGAGGTCCATCTCATTTCAACCTTATCTCTAGCTAAAAATTAAGAGAAAAAGTTTATCGAAACCCATGTACGTCGACACCCTATTTTGTCTACTATTGAAGCGTTTGTTCTGATGAAAGTACAAAAGAGCAGAAACAACCCCCCACCCCCACCCAAAAAAAAAAAGTAGTTAAATAAAAGGGTAAATAAATAAATTAGCATATACCAACAATAAAAAAAATGAACTAGAAAATATGATGTAGGGCCGGTTCTGGTGGGTGTAGGCGCGCGCGGGCGAGAGAGAGAGAGAGGCATTCGCAGGAGAGGGGAAACGGAGAGAAAAGGGTAAGGATGAAATCAACTTGAGAATACCCCTTTCGTCCCCAGGGGGGTTTATCTTCCTCCTCTTCATTCGTCGTGGCCACTTCATAAGCCTCGCTCGCAGCCGGGTTTTGCCTTGTTCTCATGGCTTGGTCGTTCTAGAATTGGAGGGAGGATTCGAGCAAAGCAAATCTGAGAAGCTTGAGACTTTCGTGGTGGTCGTTGCCGTGCCTATTTCATCATCACCCGAGAGGCATTCTGTTTCGGTCTGTTTTTGGGCCATGAGAAGTTCGACGAGCCGAAACTTCAAATACCGCCGCTCATCCTCGAGGGGTGACAAGTTTCAGAACATCTGCTCGCTCGCTCGATCATCGTTCGTGTTCTGGAAGTTCGCTTTATCAAGGTACGAACCTCCTCGTTTTGTTTTTGTTTAAGGAAACATGAATTTCTTGAGTAATGCTTGAGCATATGGACTGAAATCGATTATGTTTCGTGCAATGTGTCGAAACCGGCCATCAATTGTTTTTAAAAATGTCTAAACGAAGCTGTGTTCTTGTTTGAGGACACTTTGACGTTCCATTTCATTTGGAAATCGCAACATCCGTTTTCGATCCATCTATTTTGCGTTCGTTTCCCGCGGCGAATCAAGGTGGTGATCAGTGATGATGACCCGGTGGCATTAGACTGACGTGTCTCATGATGATGGTAAGTGATAGTCGATGAGGGTGTCCGTGGTTCGGGGAAGGCCAGGAATGGCCGGGGACAGAATCTGGTCCGGGTCTCTTGTTCATGGCCCAGAGTTCGGATACCCTTTTATCGATTTTTTTTAAATATAATATTAAAATATTAAAACACTTTTTTTTTCCTTTTTTTCTTGGGGAAGAAACCTACCCTATTCATTAGATGATGATGGATGAGATGCCTCCTCAAGTCCTTGCCCTTATCATTATTTATTTGTCTGTTCATAGAGCTGATTAACCCCCGTCTTTTTTCATGGTTTCACATGATAATTGGATTCCCTCTCCCTTTAGGATTAGGATCTTGCCCATCTGATTATTAATGCATTGTCGTTGTTATTAGAAACTAACTCTTCCATCATCCATCGACTCCTATCAAACAATGGCGGCAAATCCAGCACCAGACCTTCAAGAGTCGTCGGCCACGGCCACAAATTCAAACCAGTCCTTTGCTGGAAGAACCGGAGATACTCAAGTTCCAGATATAGAATTGGTTGTTCGAGAGGCCGACGGACATGTCGAACGGATATCCGAACTCCTCTGCTCCCGACAGTTCGCTTGTTGCGGAGACCTAAACGCCCCTCAACGAGCATGTGACGGCCTGCGGTTCTCGGCGTATTGGACATTGCCTGGGCTGGAGAGTTGTTCCTTTTCACCCTCGTCGTCTCTCGCGGTTTGGGGCGCCGCAAGATCTGATTTATGTTGCCCTTGACCATCCCGGTCCGTTCTCATAATCTCAGCATCTTTATTAACCGCGGCGGTATCTGTTACTGCGTTCTTGCTGATAGCCGGATGGACACCCGGCAATGGCAAGATGGTGCGCATTGGTGAGTTGCTGGCCCAACTCGAATTCTATTTGATGATGGTCTTGTTCGTACTTGCGATGAGGTGCATTGGTGATCGGTGAGAGCAAGAGGAAGCGGGGTCTGCGTTTGCACAGTAGATTTTCTTAACTTCTTTTTGTAAGGTCTTTGGTTTTTTCTTACGCCTAGGTTTCAGGAAGTAATTTTGCTACTTCTAAGGTTTTGTGAAATTTAGTGGTACGACTGTCAATTATTCTAAAAATTTAAGCTGATGGTTTATTATTTAAATATTTTAACACTCCCCTTCACGCTTAGTCTAGTCGTGATTTATTATTTAAATATTATAATGGAGTTTTTGCATTTTCCTCTTAATTTGTCATTCCGATTCTCACTCGAATTTCAATGGATATTTAAAGAAAGCAAATTTAAAGAGAGAGAGTATGATCGCATAAGGGGCTTATTGATTTTCTATAACTATGTCGGTAATGTTCTCAAGCCTAGACTTCATGTAATCAAGAGTTTTGCATGAAGTGTATGCTGTGTAAATTCAAAAAGGGCAAAAAAGAAAAGTAACTTCTCATCTAAAGAGAAGCTTAAAAGTACTGATATGTTTTATCTCCCAATTTTCTTATCCTTCCTTGCTAGCTGGTGGGGGATTTTTAGGATGGTCTTTAACTGCGGGAAAATGAGCAACCGGCTGTTACTTTATTAATTGATTATAACTATTATCCTTTCGAAATGTATTAAAAGAGACAAGATATTTTGCATATCATAAATCTTATCTTTCCAAAATATTTTTCCCTTTCAAGTTTTATCTCTTATTCATCTTATAATTCAAAAAACTGAAGATATACACATAAATTGATGGATAATTTATTCAGTAAATTGAAAATTAAATTATAAATGGAAATAATCTTATCAAACAAATGAATAAGATTTATAATTTGAAAAATATTTCAAGATGGGAATGACTACACAATTAATCTTCACATAATTTGGATTTATAGCTTATGTTATAACTTTTTTGCTTAATGTTCATTAAATACAGAAACTACACTAACACTAATCTACTTTAAGAAAAGTTTAATATTACAACACCACTTATTTATTAATAAAAGAAGTTAAAAATTTGATATATTGCCATTTCATTTGATTAAAGGTCCTTTTGAAATCCACTTATTTTAAATGTATCTTAAGTTATTTAAAAGCAAATATTATTCAGTAGAAAATAAATATGAACATAGTTTTACGTAAAGTTCAAATAATTGTAAATTGACTAAAAAATATAAAGAGAAAAGTTCGTAAGCTTTACTATATTAGTTTGTTGTTGGAATAATTTTTTAAGTACTACAATAATGATAAAATCTAGCTAATGGATAAAAAGAGATTATCTGGAGCTTTGATTTAGAAATTCAAAAGATTCTGTTGTTGAAATCGGATCACCACGTTGGCACTATGCTTTCGTCATATGGCAAGGCACGTCAACTGGCTCTCATTTGCCCAATAATTATTTTTTTTATTGATTTGTAATTTTTGAATCTTTTATGGAGTTTGAATTTCAAGAAAGAAAGCGGATTAAAGAAAAAGCATATCAAATTTATTCTCTAATATTCATCTTTTGTTGATTTTAAATTTGAGAAGAATTCAAAATAGACAAAATATTTTCAAATTTATTATTGTTATCCTTTCGATAGATTTATCCATTCCAATTTTATCTCTTATTCATTTTAAAAATTGAAAAAAAGTGAAAACATATAAATTTATTGATATACATAACTTATTTAGTTAATTAAAAAATAAGTTAGAGAGAAGTATATCTTTTTCGTATTTGGAAGTACAACATATTTCAACATGTGAATAAGTAGTCAGTTTATTTACTCAATTTAAGTTATGTTAAAATATTTTAAAGGAGCCTGTTATAGATTTTTTTGCTTAATGATCCTTATCTATAACTATCACAATAATTTATGTGAAAAAGAAGTTAAAAAGTTCAACTTAGTTGAAACATGCATATTGACATTTCATTCAATTTCAGATACTTCTTTTCAAATCCACTTATTTTGATATGTCCCATATCTGTCAAATCAAATCTATTGAGTAAAAAATAAAAATAAAAAAGAATATAAATTTATGTAAAGTTCATGTAATTTGAAATTGTTTCAAGAAAAAGTAATAGAGAAGCTCATAAGTTTTAATGTATCAGTTTACCGTTCAACATATTTATTAAATACTATAATTCAAATAAAATTTCGGTAATGGATAAAGAGAGATGAACTCAAGCTTTAATATAGCCATTGAAAAGATTGAATGAAAGTGACATTATTTGAATGACATTAATAACGAAATCCATGTGGGCTGTTCTTGACAGCGCAAAGCCATGGCTTTTCGCCTTGCGACGCCTCACTAGCAACCACTTGAGTAGATTTTGGAGTTCCCTCTCTTTGACATTGTCGGGAGGACACGCTCCATCACTTCACTAGCTTAGCAAAGGAGAGGCTGAGATCATAGATAAAATAAGTCAATGCTCTAACATGACATATTGAGCTTTCAAATTTTACTGACATCACACGATAGCATAAGATCATAATGCTCAATAATTGCTAACACCGGATGAAAAGATTCTGAACTTCAAATTAAGTGTTGATGATAGATTTAACAGCCTCTCTAAACTCATTACATGGAATTGATGTTCCTGCTCCTCTAGCAGATAATGGAGCTCCATCTGCGACAGCTGCAGCCAATATTGTTGCATACAACGAATTAAATCAAGGCGCGGATGGAAGCCAACAAATTGGCTTCCTCTCTGTGAACGCTATCATCATTATCGGTATCTTGATTACGATCATGTCCACAGTTTCGGCATTCTATTCCTGGGTTAAAGATGGTAGTCATATTGTTCAGTATTCAGGGATTATAGTTAAGTTTGACTCTAATATTGTTGATTGCGAGAGACTAGTTCAATCAGCGACGGTTGATTGGCGCAGGGGTCTCGTTGACTGGCATCGCTCTTTTATTGATGACGGTCTTCGTCTATTTAGCTATTACGAACAAGTGATGATGTTCATACCTATTACGAACAAACAAGTGATGATGTTCGTAGCTATTACGAATAATCAGGTTTTCACCACTTTAAATGGTGTTTGTAGCTATTGTGAACAAGCTTGTGTTCGTGACAGTGCAGTGACTCAGATTGTAGTTTTCCTAGAGGGATAAACTCCAGAAAGAAATGAACTTTATATTGCTGAAATGGTTGGATAAATTCAAATGAGGGGTATTGCTAAAATGGTTGGATGAATTCAGAAGAGGGGAAGGCACCCTTCTTATACTAGAGGCCCTCAGATTACATACATTGATTGACTTTTCATCCGGCGGATGAGATCATACCGCCAAACCTACCAACTACAGGAGACTTCTAGATCTTGGCATAATGACCATATCGTCCGCCTTTGGAACGTTCTGGAATAGCTCTTGTTGGGAATCTTAGCGATTGTAGGAGGTCCTCCTTGGAAAGGCATGGCCTTTAGCTATAGAAATGTCTTGGCGGTGACATGTGTCTCTTCTTGAAGAAAACAATAAAAGGAGTTAATGCTTTGAGAGAAAAGGGTTAATAGAAAAACAAAAAGAAAGAAAGAAAAGGAAATGACCAACAAACATAGAACACCATTCCTTGCATATTCACTAACTAGCCATGAAAAAAAAAGCACAGAGAAGTCAGCTGTTTCCATACTGTAATGTTTCTATTGCAGAAATTAAGGGTGTAAATCTACGAGTCGACAATCGCAATTACCATAGGAAATTAAGAATCGAACCCACAAACATGTGAACTATCCCATCCATGGCTCACCATAGATTCCAGAATTGCACACTAATTTCCAAATTCAAAATGAGATAATGTCACTCCTTTTTTTCTCTCTTTTTCTTTTTCCCTCTTTTTTCTCTTTTGGCGAGCAAGAAACATTGTTATTAAAGATGTTCATGGAAAGAAATGTTCCCCAACTTGACGGCATCACCTTGTAGCCTCCAGGCAAATTCAATGAGCAATCTGTATGGCGAGTCCCCCTACCAAGGACAATAAAGGTGCACACACCACGTCCGTTGTTATCGGGAGCGAAGAGAAGTTGAAGAAGATCGGTAGATGCTCATGCATCTTGTCTCCGGAGGACAGATTAATCCAAAGCTGGAGCCCCTTTATTCACTCCTCCTCCCGCAGGCATCTCCGAGCGGATGATTCCTCTCCCTGCTGTCGTCTACTGTAGAAAGGTTGAAAAGAAAAATCAGAAATTCAATCCTCTTCATCTCACTGGACGATTTCCATGGATTAACAAAGGAAACAAATGAAAAAAGCAAGAAGGGAGGGAGGGAGAGAGAGAGAGAGAGAGAGAGGGAGAGGTCCATTGAGATGGGATAACAACAAGAATCGAGTCAACACTGAATAGCATTTGTCATTTCAATCCAAGAGTGACAAAGGAAGGAATAGGTGTGAACCTCTGTGTGGGTGATCAGGAAATCCAGCTGCAGGAGACGCTGCAAAATTCGACAAGCCATTGGGGGCTGACTGGAAAAAAAAAAAAAAAACACCAATAATCGCGAGCATCACGCTAGACAACCAAAAACAGAATAGACGTCTTTCAGTCGGAAACCTGAGAACTCATCCAGCATGAGAAAGGGATCCTAGTTCCTCAAGTCATTCCTGAAAATCCAACCACCCGTGCAAGTTCACAATCTTAGGATCTCGCAAACAGAAGAGAACAATAGGAAATGAAAATTGCCCGGAAAAAGTTATGTGCCCACTGAAAAATCGAATCAAATGTACGAAGAAACAGAGAAGAGAGGGCATGGAAAAGTCAAACCTGCCAATGCTTCTTCGGACGGCAGCACCTTGCCCTCGTGTTGTTGCTTGGCCAAGATCTTCTTGACCACCATTCGGGGCGTACTGACATCGGATGGAGACATGATGCTTCTGATAAGAGTCGGGCTGGGAGAAGGAAGAAAATGGAACAGTAAAAGCCCGTCGGCGACCCCAGAAAACAGGACCATCAGCAGCCCATGACACCTTGCTCTCATATACAGACTTCTTGTACATGAGGGAGTGAGTTCACACATAATTAGATAGTACTTGCTGCAGACAACGGAGCAACCAAATCCAATGACTTAACAATTAATCAGTAAAGTATTAACGTAGAACTCCAGAAACATTCATAAAAAGAAAGGAAATTCAATAGAATGCACTCTAAGAACCGTTTCACGACCAAAAAAAAAAAGAGAGTGGAAAATAGTGATCGACACAATTCAATCAGGAACATAGTAACATTAGCCAATTTCTTCTACTATTCAAACAAGATGAAGCAACGATATCAGCACCAGACTTTGCACCCGCATGCATTGTGGCAAGCAAATGCGCGCATGCACGCACACACATTCACATACACAATACCCTGTCGGACAAATGGCCCAATCTAATGTCAAACTTGCTTAAAAGTTAAATTATAGGCCCTAATTGCTCTTATGCCAGTAGGAGAAAATATCTTCCCAACACTTCCAAGTTCTCTCCAAAGTCATATGTGAAACCTTCGCATGCTTATTAGCTAAATGGCAATTGGCACATACAATAAAGCCCAGCCACCATCTCATGAATTTTCATAACCCTACTGTGCAAAAATAATATATACATTAGAAAGGGATGTCCGCATATATATATAGACAGAAATATAATATGTTTTATCATGATGATCTCTTCCTTTATCCAATAGAAGGTGCATTACATTTGCATGGTCCAATCTTTGATCTCAAAAATTTCTACAACAAAATTAGGCAACCTATATAGTTTCCTAGTTTACCGAAATTGTTTTATTAGAAAATAGGAGTAGATTAAATCCCCGTAAGGTATCAAAGGTAAGTACGTCTTTAAATTGAAATTTTTGCTATTTTAAACAGTAATAACAGATGCAAGTTGCCTTGCCATTATGTGAACACCAGTGTTCAGTCGTTAAATCCATCATCTATCTCTAAATTGCTTTTACCTAACTTAAAACGTTCAACAGTATAATGCTTATCCAATAAGGGGAAAGAGACGGGAACCCTCGTAGGTCAGTCGTTGGAAAAGAAGCAATTTTTTCTATGCATAATATTAGTTAGATGAATCTCACTCGAGTAATCGACAACTTCATGTACAATACTTACATTGAGAACCTAACCCTGTCAAACTTTGTGAGTATCTTGAGGTTATTCTGACTTGAAGGGCCGAATTTTGCCAAGAAACTGAATTTATTCTACCATGTTGAAATTTGCTCCAGCAAGGTAACCCTAAACCTCTCTTTCTCTGGGACTAAGCTTTTGTTGGTAGCATGACATGTAAGACACTCTCTGGCCTTCAAATCTTTTAGCTAACTGACGGCAACCTCTATCAATGCTTCAAATTTTAAAATTGTCAACAGACTTGATATAAGAGTGATATTTTAGAAAAAAATTAATATGTTTGGGTACAATTTTATAAATTTAAGAATGATTTTAGATTTAAAATGTTAATTAAGGATTTATTAAGTTAGATTAATTAAAGGAAACCAAATCGGTTCAAAATAATTAGTTTCAAAACTTTAGCAGCAAAATTGCAATTTCCCAAATTTTATGGATGAATTTACAAAATCTGGAAATTCTGATGACTAATAACAGAATTAGAAATCTTAGAATGATTGATATTTTATTAACCACATAGTTGGACTTATTTGTTTAGTTTTGGAACTCCGGGGCAAATCCGTGATTTCACAAAGTCGGGGCACGTATTTGCAAAACTAAAAATTACAGGGTCTGATTACAGAATCAGAAACCTTAAGATGATTAGAGGCAATTGCTTAATATAGACAATTTAAGTAATGCTTTTGAAACTTTAAGGGCAAACTTGTAATTTCACCATTTAGGGGGCCTAATTTGCAAATATTGGAAATTCTAAGGTTGGTTACACAATTAGACACATGTGGTGATACGTAGTTAAGTAATTCCAAAAATAATTGCTTAATCCACTTAAACTGGATTTAAGTGCAAAGCTTTGACTCTTCAAGGGTAAATTGGTAATTGCACCAGCTAGAGGATGAATTCGCATGAGCCCTGCGCCGTGTTAATTCAAAAGGGCAAAAAAGTAAAAGAAACTTCTTATCTATTATGATATTAACAAGTAACCGGTGGTTGTGTTGTTTATCGAGTTTGAATTTCAAACAATGGAGTGCATAAAGAGTCCAATATTTATCTCTTTTAACATTTTTCCTCATGGAAAATGTTTGAGAAATATAATGATTATCCTTTCAAAATATTTGTTAGTTTTAGATATCATCCCCTATTAATGTTAGAATTGAAAAGGTTGCATATACAATATGTATTCCGTGAATCAAAATTTTAGTTGGAAAGAATAAACAAAACTTATTAGATGAGTAAGATTTATACTTTGCAATATCAAGTATTTCAAGATGTGAATAAGTACACAATTTATCTACTTAATTTAAAAGACTTTAGTATAATTTGGGAGATAGCTTATGTTATGGCTCTCTTGCTTAAGTAAATGATTTTTTTTTTTCTGTTCCACCCATTTTAGTTCAATATGCAATGGATCTATAACACTCCACCACTTAGGGATGAAAAACAGATCAATTATTGCTTCTAGCTTGCTAATAGTTTTCATTATAAGACATTTTTAAAATGGCTAATAATTCCTAACAAACATCATATCCAAAACTCCTAAACATTGCGCCTGGCGTTTGTTTCATCACCATTAAGAATAAATCAAGTTGGTGCAAAGTAGCCTAATCGAAATCCTATTGAGTTGGTAATACTGGCTCAACTTAAAAGAAGAAGAAGAAGAAGAAGAAGAAGAAGAAGAAGAAGAATTGGGCTTCGACCAAAAAAGAGAATTGGGCCATGGTTATTGTGGGCCCAACTCAAATGGTGCTTCAAATCTTGACGTTTGTGATCTAGTAATCAACGAGTGTTTCTATGATATCCGTATCATACAGGATAAGCAGCCCGTTTCTAAATCATTGAAAGTAGGGACATTGGATTTTTATTTTTATACATGAAGCAAGATTCCTTTCAGGCCTAGTTTAGCCCATTTTATCATCTACTGCAAACTTGGACTCGCCTTGGCAATTACAAATGTTCCTACTGGTCCGACCCGACTGGTTCGAAGACATCATAGGAGTTTACCATGGAAAGAAAAACACCCCCATCTTGCATGACCCTTCTCTGGTCTTGAAATTTTCTCGAAATCCTCCTATCTCACGTACAGACAGTGAACACTTCATAGACGAGTTTACACTCGTAACTCTTCATGATAGGCAGTATCGCCTACCTATCGGACCCTAAACTAGGTTCGTAACTGATCATGACGAAGAGGGGTCGGGGTTTGCATGGATTTTCTTTCTCCATTCAAAGGGTCTATGGTTGTTTTTTTTTCAATGCCCTTTGGTATACTCCATTGTAGAGTTGGAAATTGCAAGTATTTTTTCCACGCCTGCATCTTCTTCTTCTTTTTCCACACCTTGTTTGATCTTTTGTACCCGAAATTCAATTCACCGGGTATATTCTCTTTGATCTGTCATTCTGATTCTCGCTCTAATTTCAATGGATGTTTCAATAATAAAAATTCAAAGCATTGCAGCGCACGAGGGGCTTATTGATTCCATAACTAAGTTGGTATATTTCCAAACCCAGACTTTGTGTAATTAAGAGCTTTGCATGAGGTGGACGTTGTGTTAATTCAAAAGGGAAAAAAAGTAAAAGAAACTTCTTATCTATTATGATATTAACGAGTAATCGATTGTTGTGTTGTTTATTGAGTTCGAATTTCAAATAACAAAGCGCATAGAGAGTCCAATATTTATCTATTTAAATATTTTTCCTCATGGAAAATCTTTGAGAACTATAATGAATATCCTTTCGAAATATTTATCAATTTTAGATATTATCCCTTCTTAATGTTAGAATTGAAAAAGATGCATATACATAATTTATTCACATAATCAAAATTTAAGTTGGAAAGAATTGACAAAACTTATTTCAAGATGTGAATAAGTACACAATTTATCTTCTTAATTTAAAAGATTTTAGTCTAATTTGGAGAGATAGCTTATGTTCTGGCTCTTTTGGTTAAGTAAATGATTTTTTTTTCTATTCCACCTGTTTTAGTTTAATATGCAATAGATCTATAACACTACACAACTTGGGGATGGAAACAGGTCAACTATTGCTTCTAGCTTGCTAATAGTTTTCATTAGAACACATTTTAAAAATGGCTAATAATTCCTAATAAACATCAAATCCAAAACTCCTAAACATTGCGCCTGGCGTTTGTTGCATCACCATTAAGAATGGATCAAGTTGGTGCAAATTAGCCTAATCTAAATCCTAGTGAGACGTAAGACTGTCTCGACTTCAAAAAAGAAGAAGATGAAGGAAAAGAAGAAGAAGAATTGGGCTGTGGTTATTGTGGGCCCAACTTAAATGGTGCTGCAAATCTTGAAGGAAAATATGATGTAGGGCCGGTTCTGGTTAGTGTCGGTGGGCGCGCGCGCGCGCGAGAGAGAGAGAGGCCTTCCCAGGACAGGGGAAACGGAGAGAAAAGGGTAAGGAGGAAATTAACTTGAGAATACCACTTTCGTCACCTCCGGGGGGGGGGCTTCATTCGTCGGGGCCACTTCAAAAGTGTCACGAGACTAGGTGAAAAAGAAGAAAGAACGTAGGGAAGAATTTGGAGAGGAAAAACGTACGATACAAAAGAAGTAACAATAAAGAGAAAGTGTATATTTCTTAAATATTCTGTAATCTTTCTAATCCTAAGATAGACACAATCCACATCAATTTACAATCTATACCGATGTTGTAAATCATATCTTCCAACAAAAAACCTCTCTCGCGGCCGGGTTTTGCCTTGTTCTCATGGATTGGTCGTTCTAGAATTGGAGGGAGGATTCGAGCAAAAGCAAATCTGAGAAGCTTGAGACTTTCGTGGCGGTCGTTGCTGTGCCCGTGTCATCATCACCCGAGGGGCACGCTTTTTTGGGTATTTCTTTCAGCCGTGAGAAGTTCGACAAGCCGAAACTTCAAATAGCAGCGCCCATCCTCGACCGGTGACGAGTTTCGGAACATCTGCTCGCTCGCTCGATCATCGTTCGTGTTCTGGAAGTTCGCTTTATCAAGGTACGAACCTCCTCGCTTTATCAAGTTCGCTTTTTCAGCCGTGAGAAGGCCAGGAATGGCCGGGGACAGAATCTGGTCCGGGTCTCTTGTTCACGGCCCAGGGCCACGGCCCAGAGTTCGGATACCCTTTTATCGAATTTAAAAATATATATATATATATATATATATATATATATATATTAAAATATTAAAACACTTTTCTTTTTCTTTTTGTTTCTTGGGGAAGAAACCTGCCCTATTCTGTAGATGATGTTAGATGAGATTCCTCCTCAGGTCGTTGCCCTTATCATTATTTGTCTGTTGATAGAGCTGATTAACCCCCGTCTTTTTTCATGGTTTCACATGATAATTGGATTCCCTCTCCCTTTAGGATTAGGATCTAGCCCATCTGATTATAGTGCATTGTCGTTGATATTAGAAACTAACTTGTCCATCATCCATCGACTCCCGGCACTGGACCTTCAAGAGTCGTCGGCCATGGCCACAAATCCAAACCAGTCCTCTGCTGGAAGAACCGGAGATACTCAAGCTCCAGATATAGAATTGGTTGTGCAGAGGTCGACGGACATGTCGAACGGATATCCGAACTCCTCTGCTCCCGACAGTTCGCTTGTCGCAGGAGACCTAAACGCCCCTCAACGAGCATGTGACGGCCTGCGGTTCTCTAGCGTATTGGACTTTGCCTGGGCTGGAGAGTTGTTCCTTTTCACCCTCGTCGTCTCTGCGGTTTGGGGCGCCGCGCTCCTGATTTATCTTGCCCTTGACCATCCCAGTCCCGTTCTCATAATCTCAGCATCTTTATTAACCGCGGTGGTATCTGTTACTGTGTTCTTGCTGATAGCCGGATGGACACGCGGCAATGGCAAGATGGTGCGCATTGGTGAGTTCCTGGCCTACCTCGAATTCTATTTGATGATGTTCTTGTTCGTACTTGCGGCGAGGAGCATTGGTGAACGGTGAGAGCAAGAGGAAGCGGGGTCGGCGTTTTCACGGAGATTTTCTTTACTTCGGTCTTTTGTTTTTTCTTACGCCTAGTATTCAGAAAGTAATTTTGCCACTTCTAAGGTTTTGTGAAGTTTAGTGGTACTAGTGCCAATTATTCTAAAAATTTAAGTTGATGATTTATTATTTAAATATTTTAATACTCCCCATCGTGGTTTATTATTTAAATATTCTAATAGAGTTTTTGCATTTTCTTCTTGATTTGTGGTTCCAATTCTCACTCTAATTTCAATGGATATTTAAAGAAAGCAAATTTAAAGAGAGAGTAGGATCACATAAGGGGCTTATTGATTTTCTATAACTTTGTTGGTAATGTTCCCAAGCCTAGACTTCATGTGATGAAGAAAAGGGGCAAAAAAGAAAAGTAACTTCTCGTATAAAGAGAAGCTTAAAAGTATTGATATGTTTTATCTCCCAATTTTCTTATCCTTCCCCACTATCTGATGGGGGATTTTTAGGATGGTCTTTAACTGCGGGAAACGAGTAACCGGCTGTTACTTTGTTAATTGATTATAACTATTATCCTTTCGAAATGTATTAAAAGAGACAATGCATATCATAACTCTTATCTTTCCAAAATATTTATCCCTTTCAAGTTTAATCTCTTATTCATCTTATAATTCAAAAAACTGAAATTATACACATAAATTGATGGATAATTTATTCAGTAAATTGAAAATTAAATTATAAATGGAAATAATCTTATCAAACAAATGAATAAGATTTATAATTTGAAGAATATTTCAAGATGGGAATGACTACACAAATAATCTTTACATAATTTGGATTTATAGCTTATGTTAAACTGTTTTTCTCAATGTTCATTAAATATATAAACTACACTAACACTAATCTACTTTAAGAAAAGTTAAATATTACAACACCACTTATTTATTAATAAAAGAAGTTAAAAATTTGATATATTGCCATTTCATTCGATTAAAGGTCGTTTTGAAATCCACTTATTTTAAATGTATCTTAAGTTATTTAAAAGAAAATATTATTCAGTATAAAATAAATAAGAACATAGTTTTACGTGAAGTTCAAATAATTGGAAATTGATTAAAAAAATATAAAGAGAGAAGTTCGGAAGCTTTACTATATTAGCTTGTTGTTGGAATAATTTTTTAAGGACTACAATTCTGATAAAAATCTAGCCAATGGATAAAAAGAGATTATATGGAGCTTTGATTTAGGAATTGAAAAGATTCTGTTGTGGAAATCGGATGGCCACGTTGGCACTATGCTTTCCTCATCGTCATATGGCAAGGCACGTCAACTGGCTCACATTCGCCCAATAAATATTTTTTATTGATTTGTAATTTCCAAATCTTTTATGGAGTTCGAATTTCAAGAAAGAAAGCGAATTAAAAGGAAGCATATCAAATTTATTCTCTAATATTCATCTTTTGTTGATTTTAAATTTGAGAAGAATTCAAAATAGACAAAATATTTTCAAAATAATTATTATTATCCTTTCGATAGATTTATCCATTCCAATTTTATCTCTTATTCATTTTAAAAATTGAAAAAAGTGAAAACATATAAATTTATTGATATACACAACTTATTTAGTTAATTAAAAATTAAGTTAGAGAGAAGTATATCTTTTTCGTATTTTGAAGTGTAACATATTTCAACATGTGAATAAGTAGTCAGTTTATTTACTCAATTTGAGTTATGTTAAAATATTTTGAAGGAGCTGTTATACGATTTTTTTGCTTAATGATCATTAACTATAACTATCAAAAGAAATTAAAAAGTTTAACTTAGTTGAAACATGCATATTGACATTTCATTCAATT
This sequence comes from Eucalyptus melliodora, assembly GCA_004368105.4. Taxonomy (NCBI): domain Eukaryota; kingdom Viridiplantae; phylum Streptophyta; class Magnoliopsida; order Myrtales; family Myrtaceae; genus Eucalyptus; species Eucalyptus melliodora. The sequence continues at coordinate 3,723,193 of CM023402.3, read as the reverse complement.
TCAAATACTTCTTTTCAAATCCACTTATTTTGATATGTTCCATATCCGTCAAAGCAAATCTATTGAGTAAAAAATAAAAAAAATGAATATAACTTTATGTAAAGTCCATGTGATTTGAAATCGTTTCAAAAAAAGTTAATAGAGAAGCTCATAAGTTCTAATGTATATTTTTGTCGTTCAACATATTTATTAAATACTACAATTCAAATAAAATTTCGATAATAAATAAAGAGGGAGGTTACGTGTGGAACTCTTGGTCTGTCAATGGCAACTGTGAAACTTATTAGTGCTGATGGGAAAGAGCATATTGCTTGTGCTGTTGGTACTGGACTTGTGGATTTAGCATACAAGGCTGTTGACCTAATTGTTAAGGTTTGAATTTTTGATTTTGTCCTATTACACTCATATTGTATTAAGAAGTCAGCTTAAAGAATACCTCTACCAAATGTTATTTTACTTTTGTAGTATCATTGTCTTAGAAGTGGGATATTTGTAGTGTTAATTTAATAAGGAATGAATAGGGAGAACACATTTGAATTTTGTCTTCGTAACCAAGTATGAAAAGCTGCTTTCGGTAACCACTAAAAAGATATTTTTCATCTAGGTACTTTCAAATTTGGGGTATAGTATAATCATTAGTTTATTATCAAATTAACATTGCAAAAGATTATAGGTATCAAATAAAGTTGACAATGTTGGAATTAATTTTCTTGAGTGTTGACTTTCAATTTCAAAACTGATAGATGTGCTCCTATATTATGCTGAATAGGTACCTGCAACGCTTCTCAAGTACTCCATGATTGTCGTCACAAAGGGCATTGACGCAATAGCCACAACCCGAGTTTTGATCAGTGGCGAAAACAACCACACTTTAACTGGGGAGACTATACACCGAACCTTCAAGTATAGGAGTGTTTAATATGTTTACAAACCATGTTGTTTTACTTCATATAAACTTCAAGTTATTGCATTTATTGTTTGAATGTCAGTAGTACTGGGTCGAGCATGGATATTGCAGTTTCAAGTGTGAAGGCCTATATTGGAGCATTGAACAAGATGTTGGGTTTCATGGAGCTGACTCCCTCAGAGGTTCCTACAGAGAACTCCAGTGTTCGTGTAACCCCTAAGTCACTTGAAACTCACACTTGATTTGTAAGGATTTTAGAGAGAAATTTTGGAGAGAGAAACTCTGTATTTGTATTTTACTTGTCAATGAGATGGTATAAATGAGATGAAGTAGGTCATTATATATACAAGTATGAGGCTAATTATAGCCATACATCTCCTCTTGATCTGATGGTGGAGGTTAGATCTCTTCAACTACCAACTATTATATAGCCGTACAATTACCATATTGCTCGCTCCTCCTAGGAGTATTCTAGAATATTTGAGAAAACTCTAGAATTTTAGGAGATAGGTTGAGAGTCGCTTGCTGTGATCATGATACATATGTATCCATGATTGCAAATTAGTTAATTATGCGTTTTTCATATATATTTTGTTCCATATATGTATGGCATACGAAAAAGGAGTTGTGTCTATGTATTGTCTTACCTTCTAGTTTGATAAATAAATACTAATTCAATGCATTTATCAATATCCAATAGATCTATAAATGATAAACGAAATCTTCTTATTTTTTTCTTTATTTATTTATTATTAGTATTAGATTTCAATCAAGGGGACCTGAAATTTTGTGAACAATGCCGAGTTGAATTTGTTGATTCTCAGATACGAAGATATCAAATGGGATACATCAAATTAGCATGTCCATTTCATTAATTGATTTAGAACATCTCTTATTCGTTGATAGTATCTTATCTATCTTTCAATGTTAGAAGAAAGAAGGAATAGCTCGATTTGATTTTCCTGAATGACACAATTAGAATATACATTTCTGTCAATTAGATATTATCCAAGGAACAGTTATGACCTCCCCATCGTTTCCATCGCCACCACTATGGTCATCATGATACGGAATTGGTCCAACGGCATGCCCGTCAACTAAAAGAAAGATGGCAACGAAACAGCATGATATAAGACTATTCAGAACGCCTATGTCCACCAAAAGAATTGCTGTGTATCTCACAAAAACTAGATCCGAAAAAGCTAGATCCGTGAACTCATGCATCTTGCCCTCAAGTGCTGTGGGTGCATCATAACATGCTCCGGGAGACTCCAAAGTAGGAGGCGTGGCCAATGATCTATAAAAAAACAATAGGAGTGAACTAACGCTCAACAAGAAAAATAGCTAACTTAGAAATAATCAATCCAATCAACACTCAATTCCTAGAATGCAACTAGCATCAAACAACGAGCATGATAGTATGAGCATGCATTGCAATTCGAATGCCAAATATAATCACATATAGAATGCTAGCATGCATATGATGCATCATATGTCTCATTTCTCCATCTTGTAATGTCATTTGGGTCCACCCGCATCTCATGGTTCAATCGGTTTACTTGCTAGTCCGGGCAGGTCACTTCCGAGTTGTTGTCTAGACTTTTGTGGTTTGTGAGCTGCAAGCATCTCTGCTACCAATCAAGGCATTTTGGTTTGCTAGCTAAGGCATTCTTCTCCAACATCCAGTTCTAGTATCATTGGGTTCTTGGCTTTGCTAGCCAATACTTTCAAGGTTTGCTAACCTTGGGCATCCTTTCTCTGGGGCATCTTGGTTTGATAGCCAAGTTATTCTTCTCCAACATCCAATCATGGCATCGTCAGATTCTTGGTTTGCTAGTCAAGACTTCTAAGGTTTGTTAGCCTTGGGCATCACATGAGATCAACTATCCTCATGCACCTAAAGCATATCACACATATGCAATGACATGAAATTCGCATACTCTAATTATCTGCAGCAAACAAGAAAAAAAAAATTAGGAGAAAATTTTAAGTGAAAAGGTGAAAAATGACGAAGAAAAAGCTCGCCATGCTCCCAATGTGAAGAGTCCTACGTAAGAATAGGCACCGATTACCACATAAAACTGGGGACAAAAAAAAAAGCGTTTTTATTGAAACAATTTTATATCATGTGAAATAGCAATAATAAACCATATATCCAGAAGATAAGGTAATGATGGAAATAATTGACGAAACCAGCTTGACTTTATATTGTGATGCACCACTTGCAGAATCACTTAAGTGGCCAAAAGAACACTCTTCTTGTCTTGTAACATCTAAGCACCACTTGCTAATTCATTAAATCATTTCAAGATTAGCGTTTATTTTCTTCACTAGGAAAACAGCTCAGTTATATATTTATAATTAGAGATAATTATAAAGGGTTGATCACCTTTTAGTTCTCTGTTCATGAACAAGAGAACTTTAGGTATAAAATGATGCATTTAAGATTAGAGCGGTCAAGTCAATCTCAGAGTGTCAAATTATTAGAACATGGTGATGCTGCAAAGATGATAATATCCTTCTAGGAGTATGGTTGAGGGAGAGAAGAACCTTCTAGATAGCAACATCTCATGGGTTGATAATACGCTAGATTTTTGCGACTCAATTGTGGTAATTAGGGGTCCCTTTTAACCTTGGAAGGGGGACTGCAAAATCAATATAGATCAAATGGCCTAAGCCGATTTGCTAGTCCATCCCACCATTAACATCCAACCATTTTATTGCCCCACTCGGCTATAAGCTCACATTATTGAGCTAGTCGGGTCACCAATGGTCGATTGCATATATGTGAAGTTTGTCTTTCAACTTAAAGTAAGATATGTGTAAAGCACTAGTGGATGTGGTTGATTTGATTTAATGCTTAAGACCTTCTACCAAAAGGCTCCTATTACCCATTTCAAATGAAGAGACACCATCTTTTTGTTTCCGAAAAATTGTCGCACGATCGACACTCTCTTGTTCTTATTAAATCATCAGAAAGTGCATTAACTAGATTGCATAGAATTAACTCTGTAAACTGCACACTCGTTATAAGACAAGAATCGGAGTGAACGTGTCACTATGAGAATTCTAAATTCCTTGCAGTTTTAAGTCCTTGATGCTTAATCATACTTGATATAAGTTAAAAGACATCCTAAGACCGTCCAACTTTCTAAGCCAACTAAGATCAACAAAAGCATGATGAGTGCAAAAGGGCTAAAGTCAAATTATACGTAGCAGAGGAAAGTTCTTTAGGCAGTGATTTGCAATGAAACAAGATATAGCAACCATTCAAGCATTACTGAAAAAAAAAAATAGCAACTCCTATTGCATAGCTAAGTTACTCAACCCAAAACATGGATAATTATTGGTTCTTCAGGTAAGTCCGTACGACGTTTGTAGCTATGCTATGATATCCCTAAGCGGAACAAACAAAAATCGGGCTAGTCTCCTCTTAAGTCTCAAGTCTTATCCAACATGCACAAGGTCCTTTTATTACATTATCAACAGTAAGTGCACCACCATTATGTCTCCAAGGTTTACCATTTTTTACATTCATCTCATACGATGTTGCTTTTTGCTTCTCAAATTTCAAATCATCAAAAGAAACCTAATCAGACAAATCTTGACCACAATGGACATTATATTCAATTCAAATGCACATTAAAACTTCCATGAAAAACATGATGCCAAAAAATAACGATTATAAAAAAGTGATTCGAAAGTACATTACTCCTAAAGCGTTTGTTTAAAAATTAGAACAGGCACCAAATTAAGCACATAGCAAAAAAAAAAAAGAAATGTAAGGAAAATCCTCATTCTGCAGATTATTTTCAGAGAAATGCGATCCTACAAAACCAGAAGAAGTCTTATAGTACTGCTTCAGTACTTCCACATATGAAAAGGAAAATCAAATTATGATTGATTAACGGGAGAGAAGTATTGCCATGTTTGTTGCTTTGGCAGCCTGATTGATCTCATTAGATTTTATCCACAATCAGTCTGACACAAATACAATATCAATTAGCAACTTGTATGCTAAAGACCATTATCATTCTTCCGTCGTGCTTTCATGAAACAGGTGATGGTGCGGCATTGAGTCTCAGTGTAGCAAAACAGGCAAGAATACAATGAAAATCGATGGGCCTAAGAAATTGTTATTGAAGTAGCTATTTTTCCATGCAGCTCTCCAGACTACTAACTTCACATACCAAGCCATGGGTTTCCCTTCCCGGCCTCTGCAGAAATAATTGTGAGGAGGAGGTGACCCATAATCTTCAACCCATGTTGCTGAAGAGTATGCACTCATGGATACCATGCTATTGGTGGCTATTGATTGACTGTACAAAAAGTAGAATTGATCACTGTCTTTCAAGTTTCTTCCACGAATTAAGAGCTCTTCCAATAATCGGATTAGCTGAAAATCCTTTGTCATATGCACCAATGGCTTTTAAAAGGCCGGTGAATTTCTCCCGGTCATCCTGTTACCATGCCAAGGTTAAAGGTGAAGCTTGTGAGTTTCTTATATGCAGCTGGGAAGAACATTGGGAACAAATTTATTAAGTGCAAAGATATCTGTAGTGCTGTATATAATAGTCATAGCACAACCGATGTGGTGAATGAGTGGCCAGTAGAAACCTAAAACTACATGGCCTAATGTTTCCAACATATGATGAAGTATTCATGGACTTCCCCCCGGCCCCCTTTCAACCTTGGGCTTGGGAATGGGAGTAAGCACATACAATATCACCCCAGAATCAAAACACGAAACCTTGATTTTCGTCAATTCTATTTAAAACTATGCCAGTTGTGATGGTAAAAGAACCTTTCAAGTGCCATAACTTGACACAAAGGTACAATTAAGTGCTACATTCGAAGAAAAACAGATCACTTAAGTGTTACTTCAGCCAAAGTCCAACCAAAACACTGACGTGGCATTTTTCCGGCGAAGCGAGTGCAAAATGATGCTATTTTGCATGCTGACATGGCCAAATGATACAAAAATGACGTCGTTTTGGGCTGACATGATAAAAAAAATAATATAAAAATTAATTAAATTAAATTTAAAATTAAAATTAGTTAAAAATATGAAAAAAAAATTAAAATTAAAATTAGTTAAAATATGAAAATATAATAATTTTAAAATTAAATTTAGTTAAAATATTCAAAATAAATCATTTTAAAATTAATGAAAATTTAAAAAAATTTAAAAAATTTAGAAAAAAAAGGGTCGTTAGACTTGCCGCCGCCGGTTGGCCGGGGTCGCCGGCCCCTGGCTTGGGCCCCCGGCCCCTGGCTTGGGCCCGACGACTATCCAACCCCCCTTTTAAAATTTTTTTAAAATTTTAAAATTTTTAAAATTTATTATTTTTCTTATTTTATATTTATTATTTTCTCATATTTTAACTAAATTTAACTTTAAATTTAATTAATTAATTTTTATATTATTTTTTTACCACGTCAGCCCAAAATGATGCCGTTTTTGTATTATTTGGCAATGTTAGCATGCAAAACGGATGCCGTTTTGCACTTGCTTCGTTGGAAAAATGCCAAGTATGCAATTTGATCAGATTGGTACTCAAGTAATTTATTTTGTTCCAATTTTGGCACTTAAGTGTAGTTTTCGTAAGTTATGACACTTAAATGTCCCTTTCTGCCAAGTTATGGCACTTCGGGGTTCGCATGACTAAATCACCACCTTGCTATATATAGTGCCCATCTCTTGATTGTGGTTGATTGGCTAAGAGAGAGAGAGAGAGTTTGATGAGAGAGAAAGACGATGAATAGAGAGAACATGCTGCAGGAGGCTTCCTTCTGCAACAAATTGATGAGAATAATTTTGGAAAGAAGGAACATTTCATCTGCACAAGTGAAAGCTTCACAAAGTTGCCTAATAGGAAATGAGATAAAGCCATATGGTTGATTATTGTGACCTTGAAAATGATAGCATCCATGGTTCAAAACATCATATTCCACAGTTCCTTTCTCATGATAGTAAGACAGCAAGAATTGTAAATTGGTAAATTCATTAATTGTAATAATTTTTTTTAGATATGAATAACTTTTTTTTTTATTCTTGGGCACAGACGGCCAACCGCTGTCAGATGCTGACCGGCGGCATATTGACATTTTCAATAAAATGTATATAAAATATATTAACATTTTACATAAAAATATATATTAACATTTTAAATAAAAAAAATATATTGACATTTTAAATAATATAAATATATAAAATGTAGCCAGATCGAATTCAGTTCCCTCTATAGAAACTCCACTGTGTCCAACATTCAAGAAATGAGGTCTGCCGTGGCCCCTGATGGACCGCTGCCGCTACCACCGCCAAACGTCAACTCGGCTGCCTCTTTGTCTGCCACCACCAAGCATCGGCCGGAGAAGGAAATTTGGTTGTGCATCATGACGCATCGTATGAGTCCAGAGAAAAGACTTACCCTTCATCCGTACGAGATGGAGGCTGGATCTTTCTTTTATTCGGAGTTTTTGGGCATAACGAATTCATACAACGGGCATCCCTGTATACGGCCATTATAGCTTTGGTAGCATTAATGGTTTTCATTACGACTGCCTTGCTATCTTGGTGATTGTCAAACAATGAAATTCTCTTTTCGTTGCGATTGCCCTGTATATTGGTGATTGTCAAAGAATAAATTTCTCTTTTCATTGCAATTGCCATTCTAGTAGGTTTTGCCACAGCTTCCACATAATATTGTCACATGATGTTACTTTTTGCTAGAGGGATAAACTCTGGAGAAAGGAACTTTGTATTGCTGTAGTGAAAGAAAGTTCCTAGGTATAAACTCTGGAAAGAAAGGAACTTTGTATTGCTGTAGTGAAAGAAAGTTTCTAGAGGATAAACTCTGGAAAGAAAGAAACTTTGTATTGCTGAAATGGTTGAATGAATTCAAATGAGAGGGAATGCACCCCTTCTTATACTAGAGGTCCTCAGATTACATCCATTGATCGACTTTTCATCCGGCAGACGAGATCATACCGCCCAACCTACCAACTACAGGAGATTTCTAGATCTTGGTGTAATGACCGTATCGTCCGCCCTTGGAACGTTCCGGAAGAGCTCTTGTTGGGAATCTTAGCAATTGTAAGAGGTCCTCCTCAGAAAGGCACGGCCCTTTAGCTATAGAAACCTTTTGGTGGTGACATGTGTCTCTTCTTGAAGAAAACAATAAAAGGAGTTATGCTTTGAGAGAAAAGGGTTAATACAAAAACAAAAAGAAATAAAGAAAAGGAAATGAGCTGAAATTGAATTCTTGGTAAATATGAGCTTGGCTTGGGTTGAATGAGATCAGGCTTGACTTAGTTTGATGCTGTGGCCCAATCCTACAGTTTGACCAACAAACATAGAACACCATTCCTTGCATATTCACTAACTAGCCATTAAAAAAAAAAAGCACAGAGAAGTCAGCTGTTTCCATACTATAATGTTTCTATTGCAGAAATTAAGGGTGTAAATCTACGGAGTCGACAATCGCAATTACCATAGGAAATTAAGAATCGAACCTACAAACATGTGAACTACCCCATCCATGGCTCACCATAGATTCCAGAACTGCACACTAATTTCCAAATTCAAAATGAGATAATGTCACTTCTTTTTTTCTCTCTTTTTCTTGATCCCTCTTTTTTCTCTTTTGGCGAGCAAGAAACATTGTTATTAAAGATCTTCATGGAAAGAAATGTTCCCCAACTTGACGGCATCACATTGTAGACTCCAGGCAAATTCAATGAGCAATTTGTATGGCGAGTCGACCTACCAATGACAAGTAAGACACTCTTCGGCCTTCAAATCTTTTAGCTAACTAACGGCAGCCTCCATCAATGTTTAAATTTTAAAATCGTCAACAGACTTGATTTAAGAGTGATATTTTAGAAAAAAAAAATAATATGTTTGAGTACAATTTTATAAATTTGAGAATGATTTTATGATTTAAAATGTTAATTATGGATTCATTAAGTTAGATTAATTAAAGGAAACCCAATCGGTTCAGAATAATTACTTTCAAAACTTTAGCAGCAAAATTGCAATTTCTCAAAGTTTATGGACGAATTTACAAAATCTGGAAATTCTGATGACTAGTTACAGAATCAGAAAGCTTAGAATGATTGATAGTGAATTAACCTCAAAGTTGGACTTAATTGTATAGTTTTGGAACTCTAGGGGCAAATCCGTGATTCCACAGAGTTAGGGCACGTATTTGCAAATAATGAAAATTACAGGGTCTTATTACAAAATCAGAAATCTTAATATGATTAGAAGTTATTTTATGGTTAGAAGCAATTGCTTAATACGGACAATTTAAGTAATGCTTTGAAACTTTAAGGGCAAACTTGTAATTTCACCATTTATTGGGCCTAATTTGCAAATACTGGAAATTCTAAGGTTGGTTACACAATTAGACACCTATGGTGATAGATCGTTAAGTTATTCCAAAAATAATGGCTTAATCCACTTAAACTGAAATTAAGTGCAAAGCTTTACCTCTTCAGGGGTAAATTGGTAATTCCGCCAGTTAGAGGACGAATTTGCATGAGGCCTACGTTGTGTTAGTTCAAAAGGGCTAAAAAGTAAAAGAAACTTCTTATCTATTATGATATTAACGAGTAACAATTGTTTATCGAGTTCTAATTTCAAATAACGAAGTGCATAAAGAATCCAATATTGATCTCTTCCAACATTTTTCCTCATGGAAAATGTTTGAGAAATATAACGATTATCCTTTCAAAATATTTATTAGTTTTAGATATCATTCCTTATTAATGTTAGAATTGAAAAAGTTGCATATACATAATTTATTCCCTGAATCAAAATTTTTGTTGGAAAGAATAGACAAAACTTATTAGATGAATAAGATTTATATTTTGCAATATCAAATATTTCAAGATATGAATAAGTACACAATTTATCTACTTAATTTAAAAGCTTTTAGTATAATTTGGGGAGATAGCTTATGTTATGGCTCTTTTGCTTAAGTAAATGATTTTTTTTTTCCATTCTACCCATTTTGGTTCAATATGCAATAGATCTATAACGTTACACAATTTGCAGATGAAAAACAAGTCAGTCATTATTTGCAACTTGTTAATAGTTTTCATCAGAACACATTTTAAAAATGACTAATAATTACTAATAGACATCAAATACAAACTCCTAAACATTGCGCCTGGCGTTTGTTGCATCACCATTAAGAATGGATCAAGATGGTGCAAAGCAGCCTAATCAAAATCCTATTGAGAAGTAAGAGGCTCAACTTCAAAAAAAAAAAAAAGGAGGAAGAAGAATTGGGCTTCGACCAAAAAAGTGAATTGGGCCATGGTTATTGTGGTCCCAACTCAAATGGTGCTTCAAATCTTGACGTTTGCGAGCTAGTAGTCACCGAGTGCTTCTACGATATCTGTATCTTACAGGATAAGCAGCCCTTTTCTAAATCATTGAAAGTAGGGACATTGGGTTTTTATACATAAGCAGGATTCCTTTTGGGCTTAGTTTAGCCCATTTTATCATCTAATGCAAACTTGGACTCGCCTTGGCAATTACAAATATTCCTACCGGTCCGATCCTACTGGTCCGAGGATCACCGTGAAAAGAAAAACACCCCTATCTTGCATGACCCTTCTCTGGTGAAATTCTACACAAAAAGGAAATTGCTCTAGTCTTGAAATTTTCTCGAAATCCTCCTATCTCACACGTACAGACAGTGAACACTTCATAGGTGAATTTACACTCGTAAGTCTTCATGGTAAGTGGTATCACCTACCTATCGGACACTAAACTAGGTCCGTATCACTTCAACCGTATACACTAGCTAAAAGTTTAGAGAAGATTTTAATCAAAATCCAGGTACATATGGTCGGATTTTTAAACCGCCTACGGGAAAGTGGACTAGATAAAATTTCTACAATTATGTATGCGTGGAAAGATACGCACACTTCCCATCTACCAAAGTGAGGAGTAGGTATTCTTCAGAAACCAAAATTTGATTAGTGAGACATGATGAAAGGAGGGTTCGCAACTTCATTTTAAATAAACGACATCCAATCACTTTAGAATAAAGGACAAACATTCTTTAGGACACCTTAGACCACAAAAGGAGGGACTTCTAGGTTTTTCCATGTCCATAAAGTTCATAAAGCCCCAGTAAGCGAAATGCCTACTAGAGCAATTCATTGATATGGAAATTATTTACACTTTTCATTCCTAAATATCAGAGCCCACACTGAGATCACTAGCCGTAGTAGCCTAACTACAGAACAACCACAACGGTTGATTTGTGATCAATTGGAACTTACAGAAAAAAAAAAAAACCATCAACACACATTTACATCAATTTTGTCTCTCATATTCCCCTCACATTACATTAATTAGTCAATTTCTCTCCTTTTCCATGTCATTTCTGACTTGTAGCAGTTTTTGCCTTCCATTTTTAGGGTTTTCGTTTCCTTCTATTTTTGGCCAAGGTCAGAGTAAGAGTGGAATGACTACAACTACACCTTCAGTTGAAATGCAGTTCTCCACATCAATTACTCCAGAAAGTCTGATCCATAAGCAGCACACCCTCTTCAGGTACCAATAGACAACCAGCTATCCATGATTTGGCCAAAATAGTTCACTTAAACCTGGAAGAAATACATCAGAATAGAATGGAGCAGAATTAGCGTAGGTGGTGCAAGAAACTCAAATTCAGGAAAATCTTCTGATGGTTGACATATTGAGACAAATACAAACTATTATTTCACTTCACATCTACTCCCACAACGATTCCTTGACGATCTTTTATATGAGTCATAATAATGAGTTAACGCAACCCCAAATTCCGCGACTTTTACCACAGTTCTCATCTTGAACTTTATTACCTTAAGAAAATCAAAGATTCAAGCAAAACAATCTTCCTCGCCAAACAAGCATCAGCAAAAAATGAGCAAAAAGTGGCAATAAACTGAACTGAAGAACCAGTTACATTTTGCGCTTTTATAAGCTTTGAGGAATATTAATTTTTATCACTCGATCTATTTCTGATAATAAGTACTCAAAACCGAAAACATACGTGTTTGATAGTCGGAGATATTACATTAAACTAACATTCTTCCCTTGGCAAAAAAAATTAACATCCTTAATTCTACCCCAAATTCTAGGACGTCTTTTTCTTTTCTTCGTCAGTTTTCTTATGCCACATTACATATTATTGGTTTGTTACCAAGCCCATTACTTATCGGTATTTATACTACACCAGGAATTGCACATTGAAATTTTCTTTCTTCCTCAAAATCTGAATTTGACTCATTATACTCGTGCATTACATTTCTTCGGCTTTAAACAAAGTTTGCAAAAGACTTGAACTTCAGCATTTTCCTTCTCCTAACATGTACATTAACAAATCCCAACCCAAAGAATGGTAAATGGGCCATTCCGGCCCAGACCCAGCACAGAACGGCCCTCCTGGGCCCGAGCCCGTGAGGGGCCGCACCAAGCCAGGCCTATTAACAATAAGGGGCTGTGTCAATGCCAAGGCATTGGGCCAAGGCCATTTTCATTTTCAGAGATTGTTGTGGTCAGAATGAAAAAATGAAGATAGTGATAGTAATAGTAATTTAAGATCTCAATGATTATTTTTAATGAATTTCATGAAGAAAAGAAATTCCTCGTAGCACAAGAAAAGAAGGGGCAAGACAGGATAAAGTAGTTATGTCTTACCACCGACATGCATCCTCATGTGTTTTTTTTTTTTTTTCTATAATCTTAGCTACTTCGTTTGATTAAAATCTTACAGACAGCACAAAAGACATGCTAAAAGCATTATTATGACCCCATCGTCTTTTTCTTTGATTTATTGCTTTAGGTTGTGTTGGTTCAACACTTCCATTGTCACTATGCTTTATACCTCTCCCACCTTGCACGCTTCTTTCAACTAAAATGTTGTCGGCAGTTTCACTGTGAATGAAGGTTTAGGTACCCAAGAAATTGCTTAATGCTAACGATTATGGCAATTTTTTTTAAATTTTTTTCCAAAAAGATGTGCACTTTTAGTTGATAATGACGCTTTCCATCAATTGAAGTTTGACAAAAAAGTCCAGAGGTGTGCTAAAATTGATATATTAATTGATATGATCAAATCTTTATTTTAACAGTTTAGCAAGTGAATTTATAGATATATAAAAATAGATACGATACAAGCGTGAAATTGTGAGTAATTCTCATTTTCTTTTTCCTTTTTTAAAAATCACTTCTAGAAAAAGTGAAAGGTTTTTGGATCCCGTTCGCCCGATAATCTAGAGAACATTGAACTTTCCACTTGATACTGCTTTTGGTCAATGGAGTTAGCTTGATAAGTTTGAATTATTGGTGCGATTCTGGTCGGCAACGGCTTCAATTAGATAAATCAAACCATTAGAAAAAGACTTACTTGGACAATGAGGTCTTTAGTCAACACCAGCAAGACTTCTGTTTTTTTGTGGCCCATAACAAGACCCACTTTGCTTAATATCTGGGGAACCGCTATTTCTGCAACGAAGTAGCTCCGACCACAACTTTTTCGTTGAAGAAGCGAGACTCCTCTTCGTACGAAAGTCCTTATTATCGCTACTCGTCCTATATATTATAGAAAATAGATAATAAAACTTAGAACCCAAAATATACAGATAAACACAATATATTTGAAACAAAAGTAGTTTTAAGAATCATAGTGATCTAAAAGATTAATTAGTGATTATCGGTACTATATAGACATGGAAGCAGCTTCTGCAAATGTTGGGGAACTAGAGTTCGTAAATTTCTATGGTCGAAAGAAGTTCTATTGAAGTCCTAAACGTTATTTATTTATACTTATATAAAGCCCAAAACTTGAATGTGGTGTCCTCCTCTGAAATAGTCATTGTATCCTTGATAGGTACTATTCTCTTTAATGAGTAAGATGGGGTAAAACTGTTATCTAATGGGCATAGATGGAAGGCATAGGTCTTTTTTTGCCACTATATGCACCATTATAATTGGAGATTGACAGAGGAAATAGAAGAGATTAATGACCACACCTGTAAAGAGGAAACTAAGATTGACGGAGGTCTGATTTCAAAAATCTGGACGACACTTTGGACTTTCAATTTATAAAACAAAAGTTTAGTGGAGTATAATCAAAGCTAAAGCTATCTTGAAACAAATTTGATCTTTCATTGGCCTCAATTCAAGGGATTTAATATTTCTCAAAAGACTTTTCATCCGCTCATCAAGTCATTGTGAATAATAAGTTCAATCTTATAATTATTTCATCACACCCGGATCTATGTCTGTAAATATTTATGGATTTTTTTTTCAATTTTTTGTTAAAAAGTTGTGCACTTTTACTTGGTAAGCATTCACTCTCCATCAATTGAAGTTTGACAAAAAAAATTAAAGGTGTGCTAAAATTGATATATTAATCCACATGAGCAAATCTCAATTTAACATTTAGCAAGTGAATATATAGATTTATGAAAATAGATACTATACAAGCATGAAAATCTTGACTGTTCTTATTTTCTGTTAAAAAAATCACTTTTGGCAAAAGTGAAAGTTTTCTAGATCTCATTAACCTAATATTCTAGAGAATGTTGAACTTTTCACTTGCTATTAAAAATGTCCTGAAGATTCAACTTTATCACGGAGAGTATAAACTTTCATTTCAATATTAAAATGTGATGAAATCTCAATTTTCTTTAATAATGTCCTAACCTTTCAACTTTATCAAGTTAATTTAGATACTGTAGTAGGATGTCCATATTGCGGATTTGACAAGTTCAATAGATCAATTCAAAGTTTCTACCTAGGCCCCTCGTTTGACGTATAACGGCACGTGCTTTTTTTTATTATTATTTCTTTTCGTTGACTCATGGATACTGTTCCTGGTCAATGAAGTACCGACTTTCAGGGTATTAACCCTATTTTCTTTACCTTCACTTGGCTCCAAAATTTACACGTAGAAGCGTAATGTGCAATTACGTGAAATTGAAACGCAAAATTTAAAGGAAGTTCTCTTACTCCAGGATTCAGCCAAGAGAGGAAGCAAGCCAAGATTCAACCAAAGGTGCAACAGACTCTCTGCGTCTCGCAGCATGGCGAAGACCGCACCTGCCCATGATTCAGCCCATCAACATGCATTGATTGAGGCCGAAACCCCTCGTCCCGCCGGCCAAGTAGAGGCGGAAACCTTTATAGTAGAAATCCCTCAGGTCGCCGCCCAACTAGAGGCGGAAACCTTTAAGGTAGAAATCCCCCGGTTCGCCGCCCAACCAGCGGTGGAAACCTCCGGCCATCAACATCCAACGGCAGAAGCCCTTCTGACCGTCGCCCAATTAGAGGCAAAAACCTCTGCTGCAGCCGCACCTCCTTTGATGATTCTGCGGAAACCTCCGGCCATCACCATCCAGCAGCTGAAACCTCCGCTACAGCCGCCACAACCATAGCCACCACCGTACCTCCTGAACTTCGTAATGATTTTGTGGAAACCTGTGGCCATCAACATCCAATGGCCGAAATCCGTCGATCTGCTGTGGCACCTCTGAACATCCCGATGATTATGTGGAAACCACTGCCCATCGACATCCAGCGGATGAGGCAGAAATCCTTTGATCTGCCCTGTTAGATTTGGTAACGTCTACTGCAGCGAACGTAGCCACATCCAACGAATCAAATCAAGGCACAAACCGAAGACAACGGATTATCTTCGTGTCAACCAGTATCTTGGTTACGATCATGTCCATGGTTTTGGCGTCATCTTCCTCATATAAAGATGGCAAGTATATCATTCGGTATTTAGGGCTTGTAGTCACTACAATGCTATTTTTGACTATAATATGCTTGGTGGGAAGCAGCTTCAATAAGATGCAGTTGATTGTCGCAGAGGTGGTGATGAGTGGTGCGGATCTCCTATTGACAATGGTCTTAGTCTATTTAGCTATTACGAACAAGTGATGGTATTCATAGCTATTACATACAAGTATTGATGCTAGACTTCATCTATTTAGCTATTATTCGATGATGGTTTTCGTCTATTTAACTATTACTAACAAGTTATGGTGTTCATAGCTATTACAAATAAGTGATTGCTATTGTGGTCTTCATCTATTTAGCTATTATTTGATGATGGTCTTTGTCGATTTAGTTATTACGAATAAGTGATGGTGCTTGTAGTTATTACAAACAGATAATTGTTATTATGAACAAGTGACGGTGTTCAATGTTGTGTTCATAACTATTACAAAGTGTTCAATATTGATTTCATAGCTATTACGAATAAGTGATGGTGTTCAATATTGATTTCTCTTGCTATTAGAATCGTTTTAGTACTGAATTTTTACTGGAGATACTTGTAGATTTGAACAATTTTCAAATATTTTGAGTAGAAGTTTAGCAATTTTACAGGGATTGAACGTCTTTCTCATTGCTGCGTTTTTTTTGTGTGCTATCTTTGTCCCAATGGAGAATGTTCGAGTTTTTTTCCTATGTTCTATCTTTGTCCTAGTGGAGAATGTTCAAGTTTGTTTGGTTTCACCATACAATCTCAATCGTCTCGGCAAGTTTAGCGATGGATGGATATGAATGGAAGTGTAGTCCAATGAACGGTGAAGGCCGAAGATGATAACTAACGGCACTGCTCTTGCTATAAGAATGAAAAATCAGTAAAGGTAGTAATATTAGCCAATTTCTTCTATTATTCAAACGAGATGAAGCAACGATGTCAGCACCAGGCTTTGCACCATCGTGGCAAGAACACATGCGCATGCATGCACACACATTCACATTCACATACACAATGCCTTGTCGGGAAAATTACCGAAAAAGTCCTAAACCTATTGCAAGTGTGTCAATTTAATCCTAAACTTATTTTTTTGACCAATTGAGTCCTAAACATTTTATAATTATTCCCGATCAGTCCATCCGGCCAAAATTGGCCGGTTGGCACTAACGTGGCAGCCGGTCGATGCCGGCGACCTTTTTTTTAATAATATATTTTTTTGAAATTTTTTTGAAATTTTTTTTCTCTTTTTTTTCTTCTCCCTCTCCCTCATTCCTCCTCTTCTCTCCTCCTCCCTCCTTCTTCTTTGCCTCCAACAACCGGCCAGAGGGGAGGGTTGGCCGGTCGTCGGATTGAGGTGGCGAGCTAGCTCGCCTCGCCTTTGCCGAGTCTAGCGAGGCAAGCCCCGTCGGAGCCCTCGCTAGATCCGATGAGCTCACGCCGAGCAATGGCAGGGCGAACCCCTGCCGAATCTAGTGAGGCGATCTAGCCTTGCCAGTCGACGAGCTCACACCTAATGACGGCGAGGCGAGCCCCCGTTGGATTTGGCAAGGGCTCGCCTCGTAGTCACCGGGCGAGGGGGGCTTGCCATTGCGTCTGGCATGGCCCTCCTCGCTAGATCCAGTGAGGGCTCACCCCGCTGTCGCTAGGCTCGAGCTTGCCGACTGGCAAGGCGAGCCTGCCGGATCACCTCAGTCCGGTGACCAGTGGAGGAGGGAGGAGGGAGGAAGACGGAAGAGAGAGAAGGAAAAAAAAAAAGGAAAAAAAAAAGATAATAAAATTAATAAAATATTTCAAACAATAAAATATTATTAAAAAAATGTCACTGGCGCCAACCGACTACCATGTCAACGCCAGCCGGCCAATTTTGACCGGATGGACTGATCGGGAATAATTGTAAAAGGTTTAGAACTCAATTGATCAAAAAAATGAGTTTAGGACTGAATTGGCACAATTGTAATATGTTTATGAATTTTTCGGTAATTTTCTCATGTCCTATTGGACAAATGGCCCAATCTAATGTCAAACTTGCTTAAAAGTAAAATTATAGGCCCCAATTGCTCTTATGCCCGTAGGAGAAAATATCTTCCCAACACTTCTAATTTCTCTCCAAAGTCATATGTGGAACCTTCATATATACATGCTTATTAGCTAAATGGCAATTGGCACATAAAATATAGCTCAGCCACCGTCTCCTGAATTTTCATAACCCTACTATGCAAAAATAGTATATGTAGTGGAAATGGATGTCCGCATATATATATAGACAGACATATAATATGTTTTATTATGATGATCTCTTCCTTTATCCAATAGAAGGTGCATTACGTTTGCATGGTCCAATCTTTGGTCTCAAAAATTTCTACGACAGAATTAGGGGACCTGTATAGTTCCCTACTTTACCGTAATCATTTTATTAGAAATTAGGAGGAGATTAAATCCCCGTAAGATATAAAGGGTAAGTACATCTTTAAATTGACATTTTAGCTATTTCAAATGGTAATAACAAATGCAAGTCGCCACGCCATTATGCAAACACTAGTGTCCAACCGTTAGATCCATCGTCTATCTATCTCCAAATTACTTTTACCCAACATAAAATGTTCGACGGTAGAATAGTCATCCATTAAAGGGAAAGAGACGGGAACCCTCATAGGTAAATCGTTGGAAAAGAAGCAATTTTTTATATGCATGATATTAGTTAGATAAATCACACTCGAGTAATCAACAACTTCATATACAGTACATACATTAACTTTGTGAGTATCTCGAGGTTATTCTAACCTGAAATGCTTCATTTTGCCAAGAAATTGAACATATTCTACCATGTTGCAATTTGCTCTAACAAAGTAACCCTAAACCTTTCTTTCTCTGGGACTAAGCTTTTGTTGACAGCAGTGACATGTAAGACAGTCTTTGGCCTTCAAATCTTTTAGCTAACTGACGACAGCCTTTATCAATGCTTCAAATTTTAAAATCGTCGACAGACTTGATTTAAGAGTGATATTTTAGAAAAAATTTAATATGTTTGGGTACAATTTTATAAATTTAAGAATGATATTTATGATTTCAAATGTTAATTATGGATTTATTAAGTTAGATTAGTTAAAGGAAACCAAATTGGTTCAGAATAATTAGTTTCAAAACTTTAGTAGCAAAATTGCAATTTCCCAAAGTTTATGGACAAATTTACAAAATTTGGAAATTCTGATGACTAATTACAGAATGAGAAAGATTAGAATGATTGATAGTGAATTAACCACAAAGTTGGACTTAATTTTATGGTTTTGGAACTCTAGGGGCAAATCCGTGATTCAACAAAGTTAGGGCACGTATTTGCAGGTACTGAAAATTACAGAGTCTAAATTTTTTTTTTTTTTTTAAATTACAGGGTCTGATTACAGAATCAGAAACCTTAAATGATTAGAAGTTATTTTATGGTTAGAAGCAATTGCTTAATACAGACAATTTAAGTAATGCTTTGAAACTTTAAGGATAAACTTGTAATTTCACCGTTTGTTGGGCCTATTTTGCAAATACTGGAAATTTCTAAGGTTGGTTACACAATTAGACACCTGTGGTGATAGGTAGTTAAGTTATTCCAAAAATAATTTCTTAATCCACTTAAACTGGAATTAAGTGCAAAGCTTTAACTCTTCAGGGGTAAATTGGTAATTCCGCTAGCTAGAGGACGAATTTGCATGAGGCCTTCATCGTGTTAATACAAAAGGGCTAAAAAGTAAAAGAAACTTCTTATCTATTATGATATTAATGAGTAACAATTGTTTTTCGATTTTTAATTCCAAATACAGAAGTGCATAAAGATTCCAATATTTATCTCTTCCAACATTTTCCCTCATGGAAAAATGTTTGAGAAATATAATGATTATCCTTTCAAAATATTTATTAATTTTAGATATCATCCCTTATTAATGTTAGAATTGAAAAAGTTGCATATACATAATTTATTCCTCAAATCAAAATTTTAGTTGGAAAGAATAGACAAAACTTATTAGATGAATAAGATTTAAATTTTGCAGTATCAAATATTTCAAAACGTGAATAAGTACACAATTTATCTACTTAATTTAAAAGATTTTAGTATAATTTGGGGAGATAGCTTATGTTCTGGCACTTTTGCTTAAGTAAATGATTTTTTTTTTTTTTTTTATGTTCTACCCATTTTAGTTCGATATGAAATAGATCTATAACATAACACAATCTACAGATGAAAAACACTTCAGTCATTACTTATAACCTACTAATAGTTTTCATCGGAACACATTTTAAAAATGGCTAATAATTCCTAATAGACATCAAATACAAACTCCGAAACATTGCACTTGGCGTTTGTTGCATCACCCTTAAGAATGGATCAAGTTGATGCAAAGCAGCCTAATCGAAATCCTATTGAGAAGTAGGACTGGCTCAACTTCAAAAAAAAAAAAGAAAAAGAAAAAGAAAAGGAGGAAGAAGCATTGGGCTTCGACCAAAAACGTGAATTAGGCCATGGTTATTGTGGGCCCAATTCAAATGGTGCTTCAATCTTGACGTTTGCGATCTAATAATCACCGAGGTTACGTTTAGTCATCCAGATTTCTAATCGGGATAGGACTGCAAAAGGATATGATATGAAATCCTAGGATTTTTTTATATCATGTCCATTGTTTGGTGAATCACAGTATTAAAGTCGAACATATTCATATTCATATCATGTACTTTTTTTTTTAATATAAATGAACATAAATGTTTATAAATGGAGATAGTGAAATCTCTCGTAACACTATTCCTTAATTTATTTTTATTTTATTTTTCCTCTTTTTTATATTATTTTCTTTATTATTTATTTTTTCCCCTTTCATCATTCTTTAATAAAATTTTATCAACTAGTAAACTGTACTAACATACCTAAAATACAAAAATATCTAAAATATATAATAAATATAAATATCTAATTTATAGATTGAATGTTTATTATAAGATAGAATTAAAGTTGAATACATAAATTGAAATAAGATCAATTAAAAATAAATTTCTATTTTTTATTTTTAATTTCTTAAATTAGAATTCAAATATTATTTATATTGAAATATAATTTCAATTTTGTTAATTTAATAAGTTTGTTATTCGAGAAAAATAACTTTCCTATTATGGACATTAGAAATCCTATTCACCTTTATCCCACATTTCCAATGGAATAATTTTATCCTGCCTATATCCCCCTTATATCCGACTTTATTTTATCTTGAGCGAGCACTAAACGTAAGATAGGATAAATCATATCATATCCCAAATTTCATCTCGACTACCAAATGCAGCTCGTGTACTTCTACATTTTTCGTATCTTATAGGATAAGCAGCCCCTTTCTAAATCATTGAAAGTAGGGACATTGGATTTTTATACATGAAGCAGGATTCCTTTCGGGCTTAGTTTAGCCCATTTTATCATGTACTACAAACATGGACTCGCCTTGGCAATGTACAAATGTTCCTATCGGTCCGATCCGACTGGTCTGATGATATCACAGGAGATTACTGTGGAAGGAAAAAACAACCCTATCTTGCATGACCCTTCTCTAGTGAAATTCTATAAGAAAAGGAAATTGCACTAGTCTTGAAATTTTCTCAAAATCCTCCTATCTCACACGTACAGACAGTGAACACTTCATAGACGAGTTTACACTCGTAACTCTTCGTGATAGGCAATATCGCCTACCTATTGGACCCTAAACTAGGTCCGTATCACTTCAACCATATACACTAGCTAAAAGTTTAGAGAAGATTTTAATCAAAATCCAAGTATATGTGGTCGGATTTTTAAACTGCCTACGGGAAAGTGGACTAGATAAAATTTCTACAATTATGCATGCATGGAAAGATAAGCACACTTCCCATCTACCAAAGTGAGGAGTAGGTATTCTTCAGAAACCAAAATTTGATTAGTGAGACATGAGGAAAGGAGGGTTCGCAACTTCATTCTAAATAAACGACATCCAATCACTTTAGAATAAAGGACAAACATTCTTTAGGACACCTTAGACCACAAAAGGAGAGACCTATAGGTTTTTCCATGTCCGTAAAGTTCATAAAGCCCCAGCGAGCGAAATGCCTACTCGAGCAATTCATTGATATGGAAATTATTTACACTTTTCTTTCCTAAATATCAGAGCCCACACTGAGATCACTAGACATAGTAGCCTAACTACAGAACAACCACAACAGTTGATTTGTGATCAATTGGAACTCACAGAAAAAAGAAAAAGAAAAACCATCAACACACATTTACATCAATTTTGTCTCTCATATTCCCCTCACATTACATTAATTAGTCAATTCTTCTCCTTTTCCATGTCATTTCTGACTTGTAGGAGTCTTTTCCTTCCATTTTTAGGGTTTTCTTTTCCTTCTATTTTTGGCCAAGGTCAGAGTAAGAGTGGAATGACTACAACTACACCTTCAGTTGAAATGCAGTTCTCCACATCAATTACTCCAGAAAGTCTGATCCATAAGCAGCACACCCTCTTCAGGTACCAATAGACAACCAGCTATCCATGATTTGGCCAAAATAGTTCACTTAAACCTGGAAGAAATACATCAGAATAGAATGGAACAGAATTAGCTTAGGTGGTGCAAGAAACTCAAAATTAGGAAAATCCTCTGATGGTTGACATATTGAGACAAATACAAACTATTATTTCACTTCACATCTACTCCCACAACGATTCCTTGACCATCTTTTATATGAGTCATAACAATGAGTTAACGCAACCCCAAAATTTCGCCACTTTTACCATAGTTCTCATCTTGAACTTTATTACCTTAAGAAAATCAAAGATTCAAGCAGAACAATCTTCCTGACCAAACCAGCATCAGCCAAAAAGGAGCTAAAAGTGGCAGTAAACTGAACTAATTTAGAAGAAAGGAAGTCATCAAATCTTCATGTACACATCCCATTTTTTATACACAAAGAATCAGGTTTAGTCCTGTACTCCATTATCAGTATCTTTCTTGCGATGATATCCGTGGTTATGACGTTATATTCCTCATATAAAGATGGCAGCCGTATCGTTCGGGATTTCGCGCTTGCAGTCACTTCAATGCTATTTTCGACTGGAATAGCGTTGGTAATAGTATTCTGCTGGAATAATCTGAAGGTTGTTGTCGTAGTGTACTTGATGGGCGGCGTTGATCTCCTATTAATGATTGCCTTCATCTATTTAGTTATTATTCGACAATGGTCTTCAGCTATTACGAACAAGTGATGGTGTTCTAAGTGATATGTTCATAGCTAGTACGAAAACAAGTGATGGTGTTCAATGTTGATTTCTATTGGTATTAAAAGCGTTTCAGTACTCAATTTTTACTAGAAATAATGGATTGAACGTCCTTCTGCATTTTTTTCTATCTTTGTCTAATGGAGTTCTTTTTCTGTGTGTTCTATCTTTCTTCTAGTGGAGAATGTTCGAGTTTGTTTGGTTTCACCGTACAATCTCAATTGTCTCGCTAAGTATAATGATGGATGGATGTGAATGGAAGTGCAGTCCAACGAATGGTGAAGGCCCAAAATGATAACTACCGTCACAGCTCTTACTATAAGAATGAGAAATTTGCTGCAAGGAACATGTGTTTAATCAAATCATTTCGATCATGGATAGTCTAGTTGATGGCCTGGTGTAGTGAGCTGCGTTTTTGGATCTGTGTCCGTCTCCTATGATAAAAATAGTTTTCAGAGAAAAAGGTTAATAAATAAAAAAAACAATGCGTTGAAGTTGAATTATGGTAAATCTGAGCTTGGCTTAGGTTGAATGAGATCAGGCTGGACTTAGTTTGATGCTGTATCCTGCAATTCGATCAACAAACATAAAACATCATTCTTTGCATATTTACTAAGGGCGCGTTTTGTAATAATTTTATTCCCGAGAACAATTTTTGATCAGAAATGATTTTTTTTTTTTCTGTTTTGGGGAACAATTTCTATGTATAAAAACGCGTTTGATAACTGTACAAAATTTTTATGCATTTGGTAAAATTGTATAATTTTATTGTTTCTTTTATTTTTTTTAAATTCCACCATCTTTTTCTTTGCTTTATTGCTTTAGGTTGGGTTTGGTTCAACCTCTCTATTATCATTGTGCTTTATATCTCTCCTAGCTTGCACGCTTCTTTTGACTAAAATTTTGTCGGTAGTTTCGCCATGAATGAAGGTTTAGGTCCCCAATAAATTGCTTTATGCTAACAATTATGGCATTTTTTTCAATTTTTTTTCCAAAAAGATGTGCACTTTTACTCGATAAGGACTCACTCTCCATCAATTGAAGTTTGACAAATAAGTCCAGAGGTGGCTGAACTTGCCCATCCACCAATGAGGCTCAGCCTCGTCGGGCCGTCGCCGGTGAGGTCGTCGGCCAAGAAAAGAAAAAATTGTTTCCAGGAACAAGAAACTACTTTTTTCTACTTCTTATTTCTGTTTCAAATATATTCCCAAGAACAAAAAAATAAATTTTTTGTTCCAAAAAACAAAAAATTTACTAAAGACGTTTATATTCTTTTTTCGTTCGCTGAAACAAAAGAACAAAAATAGTTGTTCCAGGAAACAAATATTATTTTTTTTGGCTTTAAACAAAGTTTATTACCAAGATCATTACTTATCGGTATTTATACTACACCAGGAATTGCACATTGAAATTTTCTTTCTTCCTCAAAATATGAATTTGACTCGTTAGACTTGTGCATTACATTTCTTTGGCTTTAAACAAAGTTTGCAAAAGACTTGAACTTCAGCATTTTCCTTCTCCTAACATGTACATTAACAAATCCCAACCCTAAGAATGGTAAATGGGCCATTCCAGCCCAGACCCAGCACAGACCGGCCCTCTTGGGCCCGAGCCCGTGAGAGGCCACACCAAGCCAAGCCTATTAACAATAAGGGGCTGTGTCAATGCCAAGGCATTGGGCCAAGCCATTTTCATTTTCAGATATTGTTGTGGTCATAACAAAAAAATGAAGATAGTGATAGTAATTTAAGATCTCGATAATTATTTTTAATGAATTTCATGAAGAAAAGAAATTCCTTGTAGCACAAGAAAAGGGGGGGGGGAAGACAGGATAAAGTAGTTATGTACTTTTTCTTACCACCAAAGTGCATCCTCATGTGTTTTTTTTTTTTTTTAAAATAATCTTAGCCACTTTGTTTGACTAAAATCTTACAGACAGCACAAAAGACACGATAAAAGCATTAGTATGACCCCACCATCTTTTTCTTTGCTTTATTGCTTTAGGTTGGGTTTGGTTCAACCTCTCCATTATCACTGTGCTTTATATCTCTCCCAGTTTGCACGCTTCTTTTGACTAAAATTTTGTTGGCAATTTTCGCCGTGAATGAAGGTTTGGGTCCCTAAGAAATTGCTTTATGCTAACATTTATGGCATTTTTTTCAAATTTTTTTTTCAAAAAGATGTGCACTTTTACTCGATAAGGACTCACTCTCCATCAATTGAAGTTTGACAAATAAGTCCGGAGGTGTGCTAAAATTGATATATTAATTGATATGATCAAATCTTAATTTGACATTTTAGCAAGTGAATTTATAGATATATAAAAATAGATGAGATACAAGCGTGAAATTGTGAGTAGTTCTCATTTTCTTTTCTACAAAAATCACCTTTAGAAAAAGTGAAAGGTTTTTGGATCCCATTAGCCCGAGAATCTAGAGAATCTTGAACTTTTCACTTGCTGTTAAAGATGTCTTGAACATTCAACATTATCACAGAGAGTCTAAGCATTCAATTTAATGTTAAGATGTGATGAACTTTTAATTTTCTTTAACGATGTCCTAACCATTCAACTTTATCAAGTTAATTTAGCTATTGAAGAAAGATGTCCATATCGTAGATTTAACAAATAATTTCAATAGATCAATTCAAAGTTTCTATCTTCTCCCCTTATCTGACATATACCAGCACTTGTCTTTTTCTTTTCTTTTGTTTTCTTTTTTTGTTTTGTCTTGTTTTGTTTTTAGCTTCTCTACAAGCACGTGGATTCTGCTTTTGGTCAACGAAGTACTAATTCATATCTAAGCTTGGTCAGTTTAAATTATTGGTGCGATTCTGGTCGCCAAGTGCTTCAATTAGATAAATCAAACCATTATAAAAAGACCTACTTGGACAATGAGGTCTTCTAATCAACACCAGCAAGACTTCTGTTTTTTTGTGGCCCCTAACAAGACCCGCATTGCTTATTATCTAGGGAACCGCTATTTCTGCAACGAAAATAGCTCCGACCACAACTTTTTCGTTGAAGAGACGAGACGACTCCTCGTACGAAAATCCTTATTATAGCTACTCGTCCTATATATTATAGTAAAATAGATAATAAAATTTTGAACCCAAAATATAAAGATAAACACAATATATTTGAAACAAAAGTAGTTTTAAGAATCATAGTAATCTAAAAGATTAATTACGTGATTATCGGTACTATATGGACATGGAGGCAGCTTCTGCAAATGTTGTGGAATTAGAGTCCGTAAATTTCTATGGTCGAAAGAAGTTCTATTGAAGTCCTAAACGTTATTAATTTATACTTATATAAAGCCCAAAACTTGAATGTGGTGTCCTCCCCTGAAATATTCATTGTATCGGATTGATAGGTACTATTCTCTTTAATGAGTAAGATGGGGGTAAAACTGTTATCTAATGGGCATAGATGGAAAGCGTAGGTCTTTTTTTGCCACTATATGCACCATTATAGTTGGAGATTGACAGAGGAAATAGAAGAGATTAATGACCACACCTGTAAAGAAGAAACTAAGATTGACGGAGGTCTGATTTCAAAAATCTGGACAACACTTTGGACTCTCGATTACTAAAACAAAAGTTTAGTGGAGTATAATCAAAGCTAAAGATATCTTGAAACAAATTTCATCTTTCATTGGCCTCAATTCAAAGGATTTAATATTTCTCAAAAGACTTTTCATCCACTCATCGAGTCACTGTGAATGATAAGTTCAATCTTATAATTTTTTCATCACACACCCGGATTTATGCCTGCAAAGATTCTTGGATTTTTTTTTTTTTCAATTTTTTGTCAAAAAGTTGTGCACTTTTAACTGGTAAGCTCCATCAATTGAAGTTTGACAAATAAATTCAGAGGTGTGCTAAAATTGATATATTAATTGATATGATCAAATCTCAATTTAACATTTAGCAAGTGAATATATAGACTTATGAAAATGGATACTATACAAGCGTGAAAATTTTGATAGTTCTCATTTTCTTTTTTTAAAAATCACTTTTGGCAAAAGTGAAAATTTTCTAGATCTCATTAGCCTAATATTTTAGAGAATGTTGAACTTTCCACTTGCAATTAAAAATGTCCTGAAAATTCAACTTAGAGAGTATAAACTTTCATTTCAATATTAAGATGTGATGAAATCTTAATTTTCTTTAACAATGTCCTAGCCTTTCAACTTTATCAATTTAATTTAGTTATTGTAGGAGGATTTCCATATTGTCGATTTGACAAATAAGTTCAATAGATCAATTCAAAGTTTCTATCTAGGCCCCGTATTTGACGTATAACGGCAGTTGCCTTTCTCTTATTATTGTTTCTTTTCGTTGCTTCTACAACGACTATAAGCGCATGGATACTAATCCTGGTCAATGAAGTACCGATTTATACTAATCCTGGTCAACGAATTATTGGTGCGATTCTGATTGCCAACTGCTTCAATTCAATTAGATAAATGAAACCATTAAAGAAAGACTTACTTAGACAATGAGGTCTTCTAATCAACACTAAAGACTTATTTTTTCTTTTCTTTTTTTGTGGCCCAAAGGAACAAGACGCACTTTACTTCATTCTAGGGGAATCAGCTATTTCCCCAGCCAAAATTGCTCTGATCACAGCTTTTTTGTGGAAGAGACAAGACTCCCCCGTACGAAAACCCTTACTATTGCTACTCATCCTACAGAATAAAGTAAAATAAACAATGAAAGTTTGAACCCAAGATATGAAGATAAACGCATAATTGGATTCCCTGCCTTTAGGATTAGGATCGTGCCCACATGATTAGAATGCATTGTCGTTCATATTGGAAACTAAGGCCCTGTTTGGTAACCATCCAAACAGGGCCAAATTCTGGTTCTTTGTGCCCAGAATCAGTTTTGGCATAGAATCGCGTTTGGTAAAATTTTTATTCCCAGGAACAGATTGGGAATAGAATCAAGAACCAAAAAAAAGTTGATTCTTGTTCTGGGAACGAATTTGAGAATCAAAATCAAGAACTTTTCTTATTCTCTTCGGCCATCTCGCGACCGCCGTCCACCATCGCTCGCCACTGTCCGCCGTCCACCGCTGCCGTTCGCCGCCGCCGCCGGCCGCCGACCGTCCGCCGGTCCGGCGAGCTCGCCGGAGGCAAGCCCAGCCACCGACGAGGCTGGGCAAGGGCTGGGCAAGCCTCGCGACGCCCAGCCCCACCGGTGGCTAGGCGAGGCTCGCCCAGCCTCAGCAAGGCTCGCCTGGCCACCGGCGAGGCTCACCCAGCCTTGACGAGGCCGAGCCCCGCCAATGGCCAGGCGAGCCTCGCCCAGCTGCTGGCCAGGCTCGGCCGACGAGGGCCGGCCTCACCGAGGGCCAGCGACGCTCCGGTGAGGTCGTCGGCCTCGCCGAGGGCCGGCAACGCTCCGATGAGGTCGCCGGCCCTTGTTTGGCCGGTCGCTAGTCCGGCGACCGGCCAAAAGAAGAAGAAGATGAGAAAAATGAAAAAAAAAATGAAAAAAGAAATGAAAAAAAAGTAAAAAAGTAAAAAAATTATTTAAAAATTAAAAGAAATTGATTTGGAACAGAATTAATGAACACGGTACCAAACGCAATTCTATTCCAGAATCAGAAATTTTCGACAGTTACCAAACCGCTTAAAATGCTTAGAATCAGTTATCGGGAACAAAATAAAAAAGAATCAGTTCTGATCATAATTTACTCCTGGGAACAGAATCGTTACCAAACGCGCCATAACTCTTCCATCATCCATCAAATCCTATCAATCAATTGCGGCAAATCCACCACTAGACATTCAAGAGTCGTCGGCCACAGCGTCAGATCCAAACCAGTTCTTTGCTGGAAGAACCGTAGATACTCAAGTTCCAGATTTAGAATTGGGAGTTTAGAGGCCGACGAATGTCGAACGGATATCCGAACTCCTTTGCTCCCGGCAACTCGCTCGTCGAAGGAGACCTAAACGCCCCTCAATGAGCACATAACGGCCTGCGGTTCTCCGGCGTATTTGACTTTGCCTGGGCGGGAGAGTTCTTTTCGCCCTCGTCGTCTCTGTGGTTTCGGGTGCCGCGCTTCTGATTTATCTTGCCTCAACCATCCCAGTCCCGTTGTCATAATCTCAGCATCTTTATTCACCGCAGTGGTATCTGTTACTCTGCACTTGCTGCTAGCCGGATGGACGCGGCAATGCCAAAATGGTGCGCAGTGGGGTGCTGTTGGCCCGCCTCGAATTCTTTTTGATGATGGTCTTGATCATACTTGCAATGAAGTGCATTGGTGACGGTGAGCAAGAGGAAGCGGGATCCGCGTTTGCATAGATTTTCTTTACTTCTTTATTAAGGCCTTTTGTTTTTTTTAAACCTAGGTTTCATGTAAAGTGATTGTGCTTCTTGCAGTGTGGGTTTTTTTTTTGGTCGGATTGCAGTGTGGGGTTGGAGATTGCGTTTTCCTCCCGTGTCTGCATCGTTCTTCTTTTTGTGTGATCCGTCGGGTAAATTCAGAGGGGCAAACAAGAAAAGTAACTTCTCATCTAAAAAGGGCAAAAAAGAAAAGTAACTTCTTATTTAAAGAAAACCTTAAAAGTATGTTATCTCCCGATTTTCTTATCCTTCCACCCTAGCTGGTGAGGGATTTTTAGGATGGTCTTTAACTACGGGATAACAAGCCACCGGCTGTTACTTTGTTAATTGATTATAATTATTATCCTTTCGAAATGTATTAGAAGAGACAAAATATTTTGTATATCATAAATGTTATCTTTCCAAAATATTTATCCCTTTCAAGTTTTAGCTCTTATTCATCTTATAATTCCAAAAACAGAAAATATACACATATTTTGATGGATAATTTATTTAGCAAATTCAAAATTAAATTATAAAGGGAAATAATGTTATCAAACATATGAATAAGATTTATAATTTGAAGAATATTTCAAGATGGGAATAAATACACAATTAATCTTTACATAATTTGGAGTTATAGCTTATGTTAAATTTTTTTGTATAATGTTCATTCAATATACATACTACACTAACACTGATCTACTTTAAATTAAAAAAAAAAGTTAAATATTACAACGCTATCATATTGCAAACTAATGGGGATGCAATAGTTAATACGCTTTTGGTTTAAGTGACCTGATACCTATTGTACTATTTGGTTTCATAAATGATATATGTAATAGGGGATAATAGCTTACTGGAGTTGCTGCTAGGGGTGAGTATGATCTGAGTTGGGTCGATCTATCCCATAATCCTTGTACCAACCTGTACAATATTAGTCCTCAATTTTTGAGACTGAGGACCGACTCTATTGAGTTTGGGACCGAGGACCGGATCTAACCTAGATCCAATGGGTTCGGTTCGGTTCTAGGATTAACCCGAGACCAACCAATAATTTTTCTATTTTATTTTTTGTATTCCTCGAAAAGGCGACTGAGGACCGAACTGACCCAATGGGTTTCGAGACGAGCGAGGTCAATTAAGAGAGGTGAGCAATAAGTGTTGAGTGGGGTGAATGTTGAGTGTGAGGTGAGCGTTGAGTGGGCGAGTAGCGAGCAACAAGTAAGGTGAGCAGCAAGCGGCAAGCAGCACGAGTGGCCAAAAGTGAGCGAGGCGAGTGTCGAGTGGTGAGTAGAGAAATTGTTTCTTTTGATTTTGGTAAATTGAAGACTAAGAAGACAAATAAGACAAAAGAGAAAAAGTATTAGAGGAGAATACCGTGAGGAGCTGTTTATGCCTTTTTGAATGCTATGATGACTCTTCATAAAAACATTTTCATTCTTTGTAATTTATGGCTATCGATGATGTAAAAGACATTAATAATCTAAGTTATCAAAGAATAATGTAAAATTACTTGGACTCCTCATTAAGGAGTTGTTTAATATTGTTGACGCAATTTATTTTAGGATTTTTTTATATTAAAAAATTATAGATATATATATATATAGTCATGATTGGTCTTGATTGGACCAATTCTAAACTCTCAGGATCGATAATCAAGTCACATAGTACTGATCCAAGAATCCCAGGATTAATGACCAATCCAGTTTTCTTAGAAATCGGATCAAGATTGACAGGGTTGGGCCGATTTAGGGTTAACCAGGGCCGTTTTAGGGTTAACCCTAAACTGATGTTCACCCCTAGTTGCTACAGGTGGGCATCTGTAACTAAAGATGATGTGCTTTGTTCCACTTCAGCTTTTGGACAAAATTGTGCAAATATTGTCCAGTCAATGATGAATGGTAAACCTCACCGGAATGTGTCAAGTAGCTAGGACACGGCACAGTCAACTGTCACTTTTCAGGAATTCCCAATGCATTGGAAACCATCGGGTCAACGAAAACAGTACATAACGACCTCCGCTTTAGACAAACGCCAGAAACTCAACTCATTCGCCATCCCACAATCATCCATACACAGCAAATCGACAACAAAGAAACAAACGAGGCGTGTACAATTATAATGAATCGAAACACTTACTTGGATTTGTATGAAAACGCCTCGCGGGTTAGTTTCGGTCCAAGGCGGTCGTACAACCGCCGTCCTTCCACACCTACACTTTCGACTATCCATTTCTAATTGACTGAATCGAACAAACCAGAATGACTTAGTTGGAACTATGGAAATTAGACAACGCTAAAATCTAGATGGAGTAGACGCTCCTCCCGGCGAGGATAGAGCTCGCGATATATTTGAATGGGGCCAGGAGAGATTTGGTATTGATGACGGACTTTGAGCTGGAATCAACGAACCTAGGCCTCTCATGGGACTCGAGACGATGGACTTTCAAAGGGGCAAGGAGCGATTTGCTGATGGGCGACAAACTTGAGGCATCGGGATAGGAAGTTAACATAATAGAGTGGAGAATAGACGGACTGAGAGTTCAATCATCGACGAACTCAGAGTTTAATTTGCGTTTTTTTTTTTTTTTTTTTTTTTTTTTTTTTTCTGTTTTTCTTTTTCTAAGGATTTTAAACATTTTTCTACCTTTGCTGCAAATTTTGGACGAAATGGAGCACTTCAGGCCCTTATATTAAAATTGATTTGTCACTTCAAGCCCTTATTTAAGATAACGTCCCATTTGAACCCTTTTTTTCTTGAGAAAATGCATTCACTAGATAGTCTCATTTGAAATTTTCCCCTTTTATCTTTTTGGCCTGTTACAATACACTAGTTAACAAAGTATCGAATTTAAACTTTTAAACTACATGATTTTAGGCTTAATTCTCTCATTAAAAAAAAAAATCATCCTTAGGTCAACTCCTAAATCTACTTCGAATTTTATTTTTGTCTAAAAAGAACTTACTTTAACAACGTAGTCCCAAAAATCGCTCTTCATGGACCCTAATTTCTCTAATATTCATAATCAACTAATGGCAAGGGTTTACAAGGTTAGATTTCAGATTAGCTTGGAAGGTGGAGATTATTTCAAAACCAAAAAGAGTTCGTAGTAAATGAATTAAAGCTGGTGATTTTTGGACAGAAAAAGTTTGGAATAGTTTTGGGATTTGATTTAAAGTTTGGGATTTTTTGTGAGTTAAAAAAAATTAGAGCAGAAATAGTAGACTTAAAGTTGGAGTTCTACTAGATAAAAAAAATTGGAAACAAAATTGGGATGGATCCTAATTTTGAGATTTTATTAAAGAATTAGTCGGGCTGTTCTAGATTTTTATTTTCTTTACCTTTACTTGCTCCAAAAGTCATGCACTTCGGTTAAAGAAGGCGTCCACTGGATTACACGGAGAAGCGGAGAGTGTGCAATTACTCCAAGGTGCAAAAGATTTTCTGCGTCTCGCAGCATGGCCAAGACCGCGCCTACTCATGATTCGGCTCACCAACATGCATTTGATTGAGGTGGAAACCCCTCGGTCCGCCGCCTAACTGGAGGCGGAAACCTTTGAGGTGGAAACCCCTCGGTCCGTCGCCCAACTGGAGAAGGAATCCTCCGTCGTAGCCACCGCAACACCTCCTTCTGCAGAAACCTCTGGCCATCAATATCCAACGGCGGAAACCCCTCGGATGGCCGCCCAATTAGAGGCGGAAACCTCTTCCACAGCTGCCGCACCTCCTGAGCGTCCTGATGATTCTGCAGAAACCTCCGTTGCAGCTGCAGCCGCAGCTACACCTCCTGAAATGAAATCGGGATGGATGGATGGATTGGGCCTTATAGCTAAAATGCCCATGGTCTAACCCGGGCTGAACAAATTGAATTTGGGGCCCATTTGACACGGGCCGACGTGGGCGGCCCATGATCGGGTCTCTCGACCCGAGCGTCGACTACAACAGCTTTGCATCGCGGGACAATAGACACGTCTAGGGTTTACATTCACCTCGCCCTCCATAGTCTATTTAAATCCCTCTTCGGGTGCATTTAGTTCAGTATTCTCAAAGGGCTTTTAGCTTCCAAAGCCCCTTGGGAAATGCTGGACTGTTTAGTAACCACTTTGAAATATTCGAATGAAAGTCACTATTGGAAATACTGAAAGCTCAATGTTGGTAAGGACTAGCTTTAAACTTTCAGCATTTAGCAAAATGCTGAAACTTATTTTTGTCTTCCAAAACTATCATTAATCATTCTTCAAATTTCTGATTTTGCTCCGTTATTATTTTTTTAAATGCCAATATAATGCTAAAAAAATCAAATATATATAAATGCTAAAAAAATTACATATATTTTGGTCTTTTAAAAAAAATATTTATATATTTGATTTTTTTAGCATTATTGTCAAATTTATATTTAAAAAGTCGCATACATCATTTTTTCAATTTAAAAAAAATAAAAATTAAAAAATTCCGACAAAGGGTTTGATCTTTTTAATATATATATATATATGTATTTGATTTCTTAGCATTATTTTCAATTTATATTTAAAAAGTATTGCATACATTATTTTTTCAATTTTAAAAAATTAAAAATTTAAAAATTCTGATTAAGGGTTTGGTCTTTTAAAAAAAATTATATATATATGTATTTGGTTTTTTAGCATTATTTTCAAATTTATATTTAAAAAGTTGCAT
Source organism: Eucalyptus melliodora (assembly GCA_004368105.4). Classification (NCBI taxonomy): domain Eukaryota; kingdom Viridiplantae; phylum Streptophyta; class Magnoliopsida; order Myrtales; family Myrtaceae; genus Eucalyptus; species Eucalyptus melliodora. Next base: position 3,689,216 of record CM023402.3, on the reverse strand, counting down.
ACATTATTTTTTCAATTTTAAACAAATGAAAATTAAAAAATTTCGACAAAGGATTTTGTGTCTTTTTTAATTATATATGTATTTGATTTTTTTAGCATTATTGTGAAAATTTATATTTAAAAAAGTTCCATAAATCATTTTTTTTCAATTTTAAGCAAATAAAAATTAGACAATTATGATAAAGGATTTGGTCTTTTTTAAAAAAAAAAATTATATATGTATTCACTTTTTTTAGTATTATTGTCAAAATTTATATTTAAAAAGTTACATACATTACTTTTTTTAATTAAAAAAATAAAATAAAATAAAATACTATTAATCACCGAAAGAGTTTTTCAAATGTATTTTCTACCAAATGGTTAAAGCATAATTTATTAAACGTTATTTACATTTGCCTAAAGTTAGGCTAAACTATTTTGTATTTTCTCGGCTTTTAAAATAGGGTTAATACCTTAAAAAACCCCAAACTGGTACACCTGTGACAAATTTATCCCAAACTATTTTTTTGACCACCAAAAACCCCAAACTGGTACATACGTGACAAATCTACCCTCCGTTAGCTTCCGTTCGATTTTTCCGTTAATTTTGCTGACGTGGTTGCTGACGTGGCAAACCATGTGGAAATTCATAAGTTTAATACCGTTAAAAACCCCAAACTGGTATATTTATGACAAATTTACCCCAAACTGGTATATTTATGACAAATTTACCCCAAGCTGATATATTTACGACAAATTTACTCTAATTAATTTTTTTGATCATAAAAAACCTAAATTGGTACACGTGCGGCACATTTACAATCTTTCAATTTTCCCAAATTTGACTAAGTTGTGATGTCCAATTAATTTTATTTTCTAGATTACTCTAACATTGCCTTCATATCATTAATACTTGATTTTTTTTTATTGGAATCATTATTAGAAAACTATTCAAAGGCTACCAAATGTGCACTTCATTCTTGTGCCGGGAAGATGCCCATTAACTAAAAGATGGATAGATCGCTTGCGCACATATTCAAAAGAATCACACTCAAAGCACACCTGAAATTAGCGACAAACATAAGTGATTTTGGTTCCGGCATTTCAACGAGCATGTGATGTACGAGTCACTCATACCATTCACATGCAAGTTCCATGTTAAAATTTTGACACTTACAATTCAAGGTAGAAAAGACTACGTAACGCTAATAAAGAACAGCAAAGTAAGAGTGATATGTAAGCGTACAAACAGATTGCGGACAAGTAGTAAACCATGTGGGGCTGAGACATAGAAACATAAAGCCAAGTTTGTCACAAACCAAAAACGAGTGAAGCAATCACAATATGTGCACTTCTTTTGTATATGTGCGCAAGCGATCTGTCCATCTTTGAGTTAATGGGCATCCTCTCGGCACAAGAATGAAGTGCACATTTGGTAGTCTTTGAAAATTTTCTAATAATGATTCCAATAAAAAGAAAAAAAATTAAGTATTAATGATATGGAGGCAACGTTAGAGTAATCCGGAAAATAAAATTTATTGGACATCACAACTCTGTCAAATTTGGGAAAATTGAAAGATGGTAAATGTGCGGTACGTGTACCAATTTAGGTTTTTTATGATCAAAAAAATTAATTAGAGTAAATTTGTCGTAAATATATCAGCTTGGGGTAAATTTGTCATAAATATACCAGTTTGGGGTAAATTTGTCATAAATATACCAGTTTGGGGTTTTTAACGGTATTAAACTTATGAATTTCCACATGGTTTGCCACGTCAGCAACCACGTCAGCAAAATTAATGGAAAAATCGAACGGAAGCTAACGGAGGGTAGATTTGTCACGTATGTACCAGTTTGGGGTTTTTGGTGGTCAAAAAAATAGTTTGGGGTAAATTTGTCACAGGTGTACCAGTTTGGGGTTTTTTAGGGTATTAACCCTTTAAAATATTAAACCAATTGACTGAGTTCTCGCATCCCAAAAAACGTACTTCCGCCGCCTCCTCCTTGTCGTCTTCTTCCATCGCAGAGTCCTCAGATATTCCATCTTCCGCTCGGCTTGTCAGCTTCGAGCTCAAATCACTGTCCTTTCGCTCGCTCAGCTCTCAATTGCTTGCTTCTTTTTCCCCCTTGTTCCTGTAGCGCCATGGCTCGTCGTGTGGCATCCTCGAGCGGCGTGGGCCTGTGATGCGAAAGATTGTCCGTACCATCTGAGACGACCGTCTCTGATCGACACTTCATCATCTCCAGCTTTCTGGGCCTTCTTCGCTCTCGCTTTTTGCTTCCGGTTCAATTTTTTTTTTTTTATAGGGTTTTTTCTTTTGGCCATTGATTTTTCTTATCTGCGAAAGATTCTCTGCGTCTCGCAGCATGGCCAACACCGCACCTACCCATGATTCAGCCCATCAACATGCATCGATTGAGGCGGAAACCCCTGGTTCCGCCGCCCAACCAGAGGCGGGAACTGGGTCCGCCGTCCTTCCAAATACAGCGGATGAGGCAGAAATCTTTCGATATGCCCCCCAGTCGGTACTTTCCCCCTCAATGGACGCGGTTCTCACAATCTTTCTCCGTAGCGTGAATGGGTCGCTGGCCTTCCCTCGATCAGCCGCCCAGTTGATAACCTCTGGCAGCGCAGTGGTCGCGCTTGTCGCAATCATTATCCGTATCTGGTTTAGCTTCTTGCTTAGGCTCAGGCTCAGGCTCATCCCTGGACGGGCGGATAGGGCAGGAGGGTCGCTGGCCTTCCCTCGATCAGCCGCCCAGTCGGTAACCTCTGCCAGCGCATTGGTCGCGGTTGTCGCAATCATTATCCGTCTCTGGTTTAGCTTCTTGCTTAGGCTCAGGCTCAGGCTCATCCCTGGACGGGCGGACAGGGCAGGAATATCATCCGCCCCAGCGGCTGGGGCAGAAATCCTTCGATCATCCGCCCGAGTGGATGAGGCAGAAGGGGAGGCAGAAATATCATCCGCCCGTGAGGCAGAAGTCCTTCGATCATCCGCGGCAGAAGGAGAGGCCGAAATCCTTGGATCTGCCACCCATTTAGATTCGGCAACGTCTGCCACATCAGGCGCTGCTGCGGCTGACGAATCAAATCAAGGCACAGATAGAACACAACAAATTAACCTTGTGGTTGCCATTATCGGTGTCTTGGCTACGTTCATGTCCATGCTTTTTGCGTTATCTTCCTCTTATAAAGATCACAGTCATATCATTCGGGATTTAAGGTTTGTAGTCGTTTCAATGCTATTTTCGACCATAATGTGCTTGATGGTGGCAAGTAAGCTGCAGCAGTTGCTTGTCGTAGGGGTCGTGATGAGTGGTGCCGCTGTCCTATTGATGATGGTCCTCATCTGTATTCGTCTATTTAGCTATTAGGAAGTCTTCATAGCCATTAAGAACAAGTGGTTGTATGTTCATAACTGTGTTATTGTTCATTAATGGTCTGTTCAGCTATGTCATTGTAGGATATTCATAGGTGTGTTCAATGTTGATTTTGTAGCTATTTTGAACAAGTGATGGTGTTCAACGTCAATTTCTTATCAGAATGTTTTAGTACTGAATTTTTATCGAGAATACTTGTAGATTTTTTTCAAATCTTTTGAGTAGAAGTTTAGTAATTTTACAGGGATTGAACGACTTTAGCAATGGATGGATATGGATGGAAGTCCGAAGATGATAAGAAATCTCTTGCAAGGAACATAGGTTTAATTTCAATTGTTGATAGTTTGGTGCCTGCCTGCATTTTTAGATTTTGTCTCTTCTTGAAGAAAAGAAAGATGAAAGAATCACTTGAGACCATCGCCTTGGTGGTCGTGATGATTTGGGCTCTCTCCCTCTCACAAAGAGGAGAAATTCGAATCTCGATCGCTTGGGGTCTTAAGTGGGACGCTGGGTGGTGGAGCATCCCGCTTACGTCTACCCTCAGGTTTACTCACCGGCTGTCGACTGTACAAGTTTAGCTTAGGTTGAATGAGATTATGCTTGACTTAGTTTGATGTTGTGGCCCAATCCTGCAGTTCGACCAACAAACATAAAACATCATTCTTTGCATTTTTTTTTTTTTTTTTGTGACTCAGGAATCCCATGACTTAGTTTGATGTTATGGCCCAATCTTGCAGTTTGACCAACAAACCTAAAACACCATATATATATATATATATATATATATATATATATATATATATATATATATATTTTTTGTGATCCGGAACTCTCGTACAGTCGACAGCTGGCGAGATAAACCGGGAGGACGCTAGCACATGACCCATCACTACGACGTCATGCTTAAGGCCTCTAGCAACGTTTCTTGGATTCGAATTCCTCCCCTTTCGTGAGAGGAAGGGAGCTTGAGCCAGTGACGCCACCGCAAAGGGAGATACCATTCCTTGCATATTCACTAACTAGCCATTAAATAAAAAAAGCACTTCCATACCGTAATGTTTCTGTTGCAGAAACTAAGGGTGTAAATCTACGGGAGTCGACAATCGCAATTACCATAGGAAATTAAGAATTGAACCTACAAACATGTGAACTATTCCATCCATCCCATGCTCACCACATATTCTAGAACTGGACACAAGATAATGTCACTCCTTTCTTTCTCTCTTGTTCTTTTTCCCTCTTTTCTCTTTTGGCGAGCAAGAAACATTGTTATTAAGGATGTTCATGTAAAGAAATGTTACCCAACTTGACGGCATCACTGTGTAGCCTCCAGACAAATTCAATGAACAATCTGTATGGCGAGTCCCCCTACCAAGGACAATAAAGGTGTACACACCAAGTCCATTTGTTGTAATCGGGAGCGAAGAGAAGTTGAAGAAGATCGGTAGATGCTCATGCATCTTGTCTCTAGAGGAGAGATTAATCCAAAGCTGGAGCCCCTTTATTCACTTCTCCTCCCGCAGGCATCTCCGAGCGGTGATTCCCCTCCCTACTGTCGTCCACTGTAGAAAGGTTGAAAAGAAAAATCAGAAATTCAATCCCCTCCATTTTCATTGGACGAGTTTCATGGAATAACAAAGGAGACAAATGAAAAAAGCAAAGAGCGGGGGAGAGAGGGAGAGGGAGAGGGAGTTGGCGGGAATCGCTGGGTCAGCCGGAAGCCACCGCAATAAGGTGGGCGGTGCGCGGGCCCCACCCTGTCCCCCTCGCCTAATTTTAGCTTCTTCTCGAGTCTGATTTTCTTCCCCTCTCCCTTCTTGCTCCGCACCGAGAACCAACGCTCTCTCTCGCCGGCCGGGGAAGCGTCGAAGGGGACACGTGGCGAGAGAGGACGAGCAAGTGGAGTGCACGGACGGAGGGGTCGAGTGGAGTTGGGAGAAATCGAGACACGAAACTCTCAGGAAGGAAGGGCGGGTCCCACGAGGCGTACAGCGACCTTGCGCCCAGAAGTCCGAACGAGAGGAGAGAGAGAGCGAGAAGGGAAGAGGGGATTTGCTTTGGTCCCAAGGGGGGTGGGACCCACGCGGTTTTCGCCTTTGTTTGTCTGCTTCTTGGCAAGTGCCTCTGCTTGTCTGTCTCTACCTGCGCTTTTTCTCTTCCTTTTTTTTCTTCCTTTTGGGCTCTCAAGGAGCCACGAGGCCCACGACCACGCTTACCGTACCGTACACCTCACACCCAAAAAAAAAGAAAAAGAAAAACCAAGCAGTCTGATTATATTATTTTATCTTTTTGCCACCTAGGCAAAGGCTATGCCCAAAAATAGCCCAATTTCTTCATGTAATTGGACAAGAGTACGCTTGGCCTTCACTAAGACACTCGAAATCCTCAGATTTGGAACACCGATTTTCCATAGCTCAATTTGGGGACTGTTCATTTTCTCTGTTCTCTTTTTTTTTGTTGAAAATATGAGTTATTGATTCAAAAGACTAAGAATGATATCGTTTTGTCATTTTGTCTAGTTTATGGTGATACATCAACTTCCTAAAATTTCATCTCCATTTGTTTCATGAAAAGTGTAACATCTTTAAAAAATATTTTTTAAGAAATCATCTTTCAAGAGAATGATAATCCTTTTCAGCATTTGATTGAACCTTAAAAATGAAATGAAAATATTTTTTGTCATTTAGTGGAAAACTTGATTTGATTTTCTTAAATAAAGATATGCTATTTGAACTCTAATAATTTGCACATGGGCAGAATCGGATATAGGCATTCGAACTTCGGGTGTAGTCGCAATTTGACCCCGACTTGGGCACTGGGATGGAGGCTTGGGCACTTGGGTCCCGTGCCCTACTATGATGGAGTTAGGCATGACCTTTGTAGACTTAGGCGTAGGAGTGAGTAATTCTAGGTTTTGTACAAATTACAAATGGAACCTAGAACTTAACTGTGTGAACAAGTACCTTATTTTTTCAAACTGGGAACCTACTTTGCATTCCTTGGAATCTAAAATCTACATAACATAGGTTCCAAGATTAATTCTACATTATAGAGGTACGGATATTTGGAGTGTCAAAACTTGGTACGGAAGGATACTTAAGTATCAAAAGTTTGGAAAGTGATATTTAAGTGTCAAAATCGGAGCAAAATAGATTACTTAAATGACGATTTTCCGACGAAAAAAGTGCAAAACGACGCCGTTTTGGTGCTAATGTGGTAAAAAATTAATAAAATTAATTTAAAACTAAATTTATTTAAAACATTTAAAAATAAAATAAAAATATTTAAAAAAACTAAATTTTAAAAAAAGGAGGGGGGGCTAGCAAGTGGCTAAGGGCTGAGCCCTCATCGCTAACGCCTCCCCACCACCATCGGAAGGGCCGACGGTGGAGGGAGGAGGGTCGACCGGGGTCACTGGGCCCTGGCTAAAGGCCAGCGACCCCAGCTGATCGGCGGCAAAGGTCGCGGCCCTAGCCCAGCTCCAATGAGGTTAGGCGGCCCTCGCCCAACAGGGCCAAGGGTCGCCGCCCGCTGGGGTTGCCCCTGTCACCAACCTTTGGCCCGGCCGGGCAAGGGCCACCGACCCTCGCCTAGATTTGGGGTGAGGACTTAGCCCTTAGCTGCCCCCCCCCCCCCCCCCCCCCCCCTTTTAATTTTAGTTTTTTAATATTTTTATTTTTATTTTAAATGTTTTAAATAAATGTAGTTTTAATTTTAATTTAATTAATTTTTATATTAATTCTTTTTCCACGTTAGCACCAAAATGACGCCGTTTTTATATTGTCTAGCCACATCAGCATGCAAAACGGCGTCGTTTTGCTCTTCCTTTGCTGGAAAATCGCCACGTCATCATTTTGGCTGGAGTGGCACTTAGGTGATCCATTTTGTTCCGATTTTGGCACTTCAATGTCACTTTCCAAACTTTTTGGCACTTAAATATCTCTCAGTGCCAAGTTTTAGCACTTGTGGTGTATTTCTAGCCTACGTTATATCTAGGTTTCACCTATATTATTAAATGAATTATTACAATGAATCATCACATTTTATGACTATCACTTATTACTACAATTTATTGATCACAATTTATATTTAGATATATGAAATATGAAATATTAACAAAATAAAATCTCATTCATAAAATGAAAGCTCAGACTGGTAGTCTTTAATTATACATTCTTAATCGAACGCATGAAATAGTGTAGGATCGCGTGAAAACGTAGACTAAGAAAAATACAAAGACTTATTTCAAGTTTCAGTTTTCAAGTTTCATCTACCTAAACCTGGAACTGTGGAACCTACTAGTCGAAATAGATTCCTCATTTTTTGGAATTTGAAACCTACGTTACATATCTTGAAATTTGGAATTGCACAAGTTTCCATCAGTCCGGTTCTTTGGTTATAGGTATTGCCCTAGAACTATGCTCACCCCTACCCAAGCATGGCCTTTGTGGATCCTAGTTGGGATGTCAGGGCATTAGGCACGGGCAAAAGAGCTTCAGGCCCAATCTCAATGGACCTAGGTACAGGGCGGGGTCTTGAGGTCCCAAGCTCTATCTTGATGGACCCAAGTGAGGGCGCTAGGGATCTAGGCATGGGCACCAAGGTCATGACCCAACCTCGATGGACTTACGCCTAAGTGATGAAGACTTGGTTCGGGATGCTAGGGACTTGAGAACTAAAGTTGGGGTTTCTTTGCTCACGTTGATATCTAATTATATATTAGAAAATGATTTTTGTGAATTTAAGTATAATTTTTGTATTGATTAGGAAATAATTCTATTGATTTATTTTCTTAAGTAACAAACACCGAAAAATGAAAAAATATATATATTTTTAAAAAATAATTTTTGTGAGATAAATAGAGCTTCCCTATCAGTTGGCATGTAACAAAAAGTAAATGTTCATGCTTTTTTTTCATCGATTGAAAAGTCGAGATTTTTTTGCCGGGCAAGGTGGTGCAAATTTTTTTTATTGGCATTTGGCCTTTTTTGCCTTTAATTTGCTTTCCCTTTTTTTTTCTCGACCACATATGGCATGGAATGAAAAGCGGGCTGAGCTTGGATTGACAGAATCAGTTGCGGATTCGATCCTTGCGACGACCATTCATTCTCAAGTCTAAAGTTGAAATTCTGAACCCAGACTCACTCCAGAATCGAGAAATCCCCAAACTCCCTCCAAACTATGCAAAAACCCGATTGGCATAAAATGAAACCGATAATAAGTTTGAGAAACGGACAGCGATCCTTTGTCGTATCCATATCTCAACAAATCTCAACCATTCATACACTAATTATAAAATTCAAAACTAATCTTGTTGACGAGGATGAATGATTTAAATTGATAAGGAGACACAACGGGATAGAGAATCTATTTTACTATGCATACCAAACAAACTAGTTCTTAAATTAATTTTTTTTGGGAAAATAGTCAAAATAGTTTTAAACATATTGCAGTTGTGTCAATTTAATCGTGATTTTTGTTTTCAATTCAATACTAAATCTTTTTCATATGTGTCAATGTAGTCCATTTGATCAATTTTGGTTAATTGGCGTTGACATGAATAATTTTTAAAATATATTTTTTTTTTCAATTGGCGAGGTCAAACTTGCCCGTGAATGATGAGGACAAGCCTCATCATGCTTGTGCGAGGCTCAAAATTGTTGGCCACTGGCAGGGTTGGCAAGGCCAACCTCATTGGCTCTTGCAGGCAACCGGCCAAAGGATGAAGATGAAGGGAAAAAAAAAAGAATAAAATATTCGAATAAAATATTAAAATATTATTAAAATTGTCTATTTCATCATCCGCCGCACCACATAGAATAACTAGCATTCATGTCGGCACTAACCGACCAAAATTAATTGGATCAACTAAATTAATACACATGCAAAATATTTAGAACTCAATTGGAAAAGAAAAAATGTTTAGATTTGAATTAGCACAATTAGAATAAATTTAGGAATATTTTGGTAATTCTCCCACTTTTTTTCCAACTTTTTCTCAATGTATAGCATGAAATGTCAGTTCTTCATGGAATGGAAACAAGATGGATTTAAATCAATTAAAATCGGAATCCGTCCTCTTCTTCAGCTCAAAGAAGTCATGGAAGCAACCCCGTATATTTGAAAAAAAAAAATATATGAGGGGTAAATGATACGACTAATAGAATTCGAATATGGGGTATTTGCTAAATAAATCCTCTTATAGTGGCTTTTCGTGTGAGATCAACGCCTCTCTAAAATTAGGAAGTGAATATTGAAAGAAAATTTGAAAATTTTTCTGGAATTTAAGTGGACAGAAAATTCAAATTTCCGTACATTTTCTTCCCCTTTCGCTCCCGAACGTAGCCTCAAGGCGGTCCAAAATCGATGATCTCGGATGTCCTGGAATCGAAAGTTGCCAACCTTAGATCTACTAAGGTGATTGACTAAACTAAGATTCCAGGTTGTGATGGAGGAAGATACAGACCAACCTGACTCTACGACTAATGTAAGTTTTCAATATCCATAACTATGAATGGTGATGGTGTTGGAGATGTCGAATTTATACGCGTATCACCGAAAGATAAAGTCAGAGGTTGGAATACCTGGAGTGCCATAACTTGGCATGGAGAGACACTTAAGTGCTAAAACTTTAAAATTGTATACTTAAGTGACAAAATCGGAGTAAAATGGGACACTTAAGTGCCATTCCGACGAAAATTCGGTCAAATGGCTGATGTGGCCATTTTCCGGCGAGTTTGGTCCGAAACGGCGTCGTTTTGCACGCTGACGTAGCGGAGAAAATGCAAAAATGACGCCGTTTCGTATTTACGTGTAAATAATAATATAAAAATTAATTAAATTAGATTTAAAATTAATTTTATTTAAAATATTCAAAAAATTAAAAAATTTTAGAAAAATTTAAAAATTTTAAAAAATTTTAAAAATTAAGAAAAAAAAAATTTTTTAAAAGGGGGGTCGAACGGGGCGGCTGAGGGCTGAACCCTCGCCGCCGCCGCCTCCCCACCGTCGCCGCCGCCTCCCCACCGTCGCCGGGAAGGGCGGGGGAGGTTTGGGGGTGGGTGGGTGGGGGTCGCGGGCCCCCGGCAAATCGACGACGTGGGCTGTGTGCCCTCGTCGGCCGACCCTCCCCACTCCATCGCCGGCCCTTCCGGCAGCGGCGGGGAGGCGGCAAGGGCCCGCGAGCCCTCGCCGAATACGGCGAGGGTCGCGGCTGCGCCCGGATCTAGGGCGAGGGTCGCGGCCCTCGCCCGGATCCGGCGAGGGCTCGCGGGCCCTCACCGCCTCCCCATCACCGTCGGGAAGGGCCGACGACGAGTAGGGAGGGTCGGCTAGCGGGTCGGCCGGGGGCCGGCGACCCCGACCGACCCTCCCCCTCCGTCGTCGGCCCTTCCCGCGACGACGGGAGGCGGTGGCGGTGAGGGCTTAGCCCTCAGCCGCCCGGTTCGAACCCCCCCTTTTTTTTAATTTTAAAATTTTCTTAATTTTTTAAAATTTTTAAATTTTTCTTAATTTTTAAAAATTTTAAAATTTTTTAAATTTTCTAAATTTTTTTAAAATTTTTAAATTTTCTAAATTTTTTTAAATTTTTTAAATTTTCTAAAATTTTTCCTATTTTTTTAATTTTTTTGAATATTTTAAATCTAATTTAATTAATTTTTATATTATTATTTACACGTAAACACGAAACGGCGTTGTTTTTGCATTTTCTCCGCCATGTCAGCGTGCAAAACGACGCCGTTTTGGACCAAACTCGCCGGAAAGTCGTCATGTCAGCCATTTGGCCGGATTTTCACCGGAGTGGCACTTAAGTATCCCATTTAACTTCAAAACTGGCATTCAAGTGTACAATTTTAAAGTTTTGGCACTTAAGTGTCCCTCCGTACCAAGTTATGGCACTTGGGCTGTACTTCTGTCGACAAAATCGTAACAATAATTAGAAATCTCGATATGTGCTCATTATTAAAAATATATTCGGTAATCAGCCCCTGATTTTTTATTTGAAAGACATACAAATCCGCTATTTGAGCATGTGATCCATAACATTGTTATGATAATTCATCTTATTATTGGAAACTTGTTTTATTTTGAAATTGTTTGGGATTTGTCGCATTTGGACCGCTTTGTTTCCCTTTTGTATTGTCGTGAAAATGAATGAAATATTACTTTGAAAAAAAAACCCAGAATTATGAAAATCCACTATTTAATCATGACATGTAAGTGTCCCTTTGACCACATGAAAATAGAGGGGTTCAATTCAAGAGGTTTACGGGTTTTTCATTTTAGCTCATGTGTGAGATGTCTTTTTGGGATAAGTGCACTGAAAATCTTAGAATTTATCACAAAAGTACAATTAAGTCATAAAAATTTCAAAATAAATAATTAAATCCTAAAATTTATCACAAAGGTTCAAATGAGTCCCAAAACTTTCAAAATGTCTAATTAAATCTTAAAACTTGTTAAGAAGTGCAATTGAATCATAAAACTTTCGAAAAGTGCAATTAAGTCTTATAACTGGTTCAATCTAAGTCATATTTGATTGCATTTTTGAAAAATTTTAGAATCCAATTACACTTAGTGATAAGTTTTAGAATTTAATTGCATTTTTTGAAATTCTTGGGACTCAATAGCATTTTTATGACAAGTTTTAGAACTTTCAATGCATTTATCATTTTTCCTACTAAATAGTACTATGGTAAAGGGTATTTGTCGGGTTACTGACTACTTTTTTTTTTTTTTTTTTCCGGGGGAATGCCAACTACTTTAGTAAGGCGGATTTGGAGTTTAACCTCAAAATTTGTAAAGTGTTTGAAATGATTTGAGAAATAACAAAAAGTTAACAAGGCGGATATTTCAAACCTATTCCATTTTCAATCCGTGATATTGACTAGCCACTCACTCCGCAGCTTAGTATGTTTTTTTAGTGGGCATAGTTGTCTACTTGATCACCTTACAATAGAGGGACTAGGTTCAAGAATAGCTAGTCATTTTAGCTTGTAGAGCACAAGGTGAACTCTGAACTGCATGCCTAACTTACGCATCGATCAAAGTATTATTTTCTTGTCTAGTTGTATCGTTACAATAATCCATAAATATGACCGTGAAGTGAATCTTATAAATTGGTTAAGTCTAAATTTTTGATATGTGTAGGTTGCCTCGATCCTCAAGTCTTAGCTCCAAAATAATTTTTCACAGCTCGTGAGATTTGAACAAATGTTCTCTAGTTTCCCGTTGAAAATTCCTTGACACCGAACTGATTGAAGCTCGTGAAATGGAATGTGGTGCTTCATGATTATTTTGGGATAACAGTTTTAAAAAAAAAAATTCGTTGGATCGGAATGCCGCAAATAATGCATAAACATAAGCAAAAGTTACACCATATAGAAGCTCTCTTATTCTCTTTTGCTATTATTCAAATTACTTAATTTGTCCTAACTTCGTAGGATACAACAATGACTAGGCAGGGACATCTATTGATTTGTCGAATGGTTTCATCATCATAGGCTTCGTAGCAACAGCTAATCGATTGGTGGAGTCCATTTGTGCATGCTCGATTAAAGGATTATCTTCTTTTTGGGACCCTCCATCCTTGTGCTGGTCTGGGAGATAATATATTTCTTCTAACTTTCTTTTATATTTTATTTTTTTAATTTTCATTGTTGTTAAGAAGGAAAAAAAAATTGGACGGTCGGTCCAAAAGACCTGCTTTTTATTCAAATTTAATAATACAATAACACAATAGCATAGTCAATCTCCAAAAGATTATTTCTTTTTTAGTTGGTGGTTCGGAGGATTTTCGCCGTTTTGGAGCCACATTTATGTGCCATTACCTACATGAAACTCACCAAACAAATTGGCGCGGAATTAGTCATTAAAGTTTTGTTTGTTGGTTGATGGATTCCTTAATTTTTATTTTGATGAATTAGATTTTTATTTTTATTTTTATTTTTAAAAAGGTGCATTCAAATCAAAAACTCACCGAAAATGGATTTTCAACCCGGAAATCCTAAGGCACTGTTTGATAACCATCCAGATAATGCCTGATTTTGATTTTTTGTTTCCGAAATCAGTTTGAGAATAGAATCACGTTTGGTAAAATTTTGTTCCCGAGAACAAATTTCTATTTTTTTGTTCTTGGAAGTAGATTTGGAACATAATCAAGAATAAAAAAAAAGTTGATTCTTGTTTCGGAAACAAATTTAAGAATCAAAATCAACTCTTCTTCTCTTTTCTTCTTCTTCATTGACCGCCATCTCGCGCCACCATCCGCCGCTGCCGGTCGCTAGCAACTGGTCCGGCGAGCTAGCCAAAGGCAAGCCCAACCACTAGCGAGGCTCGTTGGGGCTAGGCTAGCAAGGCCGAGCCTTGCCGGTGGCCAGGCAGGCCTCACTAAGCCCTAGCGAGGCCAACTTGGCCACCGGCAAGGCTTGGCCGACGAGGGCCGGTGACGTTCCAGTGAGGTCATTGACCCTCATCTGGTCGGTTGTCGGTCCGGCGACCAGACAGAAGAAGAAAAAGAAGAATAGGAGAAAAGAAAAAAATGAAAAAAGTAAAAAAAATTAATTTAGAACAGAATCAATGAGCACAGTACCAAACGTAATTTTATTCCAGAATCAGAAATTTTGGATAGTTATCAAATGTCTTAAAATGCTTAGAAATTATTTCCGAAAAAAGAATAAATAAAAAAAATCATTTATGTTTAGAATCTGTTCAGGGGAACAGAATTGATACCAAACACGCCCTAAGTATATGACGAAAAGGTCCTGTGAGAGGCACGTAGGATTTTGGGCCTTTGAAACCCTCGGACGGCTAGATTAGGGTAGGATTAGAATCTGAAATACACTTTTTTTAATGTTAAAGGACTTAATTCACTAAAATAAAATATTACGGATTCAATTGCCAATAGTTAAAAACATTAAAAAGACTAGTCCTGCATATAATATCCTCGAAAAATTATGTGATTGGACATTCCTTTGACATTATTCTGTATCTTCAGCCAAAACATTTTTCCGACAGATTTCTGATGGCAAATTGACTTCACATTCGGTTAAATCTAATTTTATATTTATTAAATCGATATATATATATATATATATATATATATATATATATTGCATAAAGTACATGTGTATAGGCGAGTATGTGATTAGTTAGGTGGGTGGTCGGCCATATGGTTGACCAAAATGGACTTTGCTTTCAGGAAAATCTAGGCCCAACGGGAATTGTGGCGCGAAACATGGAATCCAATTAATATTTGAAATTGAATGATTGAGACAGGAAAATATTTTCAAAGTGTATTCTTATTTATTTCGAGGGAGTTCAGATTTCTTGGATTTTGAAAGGACTTGTCCCCACTTTATGCGAAATCAATACTTTTGTCAATGCGGACAGTATTTATTTACGTTAAACCGCTTGACTCTAATAAAATGTTGGATTGGAAATAATATCAATGAGCAGCTTCTCATCAACTTCTCTATTACGACCGATTGAAAGGGAATTGCAATTTGGTACTTTTTTTGCTAATGACAAATGCTAAACCAACGAAGAAATTTTGATGGGCGATTTATCTTAAGATGTAAACCATTCGAGACGCGTTCACATACCATTTTTCCCTCATGTCTTCCTAATCCGAGTCTTGATTTTTTGCTCAATTGTGAAATCTACTTCTCACGTTTTCTAATTTTGTAGTTACTCGAGGATAAATTTACAAGTTTAGGTATACCATTGTGATTCGAGGGTGGAAATTCACAACATTTGCTGGATTTAATTTGATTGTGGCGCAGTAATTTTCACAAGGTTAACATGCAGCTCTCTCTTTTAGATGGTTAATAGTAGCTCCTTGAGAAAACACCAATAGATATCGCTGTCATGGCAAAAATACTTTCCGAAAGGAAAATAACCTATCCTCTTTTGTTCTTTTTTGATTTTGTAGACGATGTTTGATGAGATGCCTCCCTCAAGTCTCTGTCCTAGTCATTGTGTATTTTGTCACGGAGCCGATCACGCCTATCTTTTCATCATCCTACGAATCGAAAGAAGACTAAAAATCATCATTCCTTTCGAACGGTATTTGGACTCTCCCTCCCTCCAAGGTTAGGAACAATGTTTCTGGGTTGAAATGAGCAAGATTATCATCAAATGCATATAATTTAGCATGATGATCTTAGGATGTAAATTTGTATGGATTCCGGAGAAATGTGAACTAAGCTTTGGGCGATCAAGAAGCAATCTTTATTTATTTGGGATTGGATTTGACTCGCTGTTCAATTCGATAAGAAACGATACCATTCTTGCTCATTGACTAATTTCAAGGTTCTTCAAAATAAAGCAAAGTTAGCGCGATCACATTCATGCCATACATATGAAAATGTTACCATCATGGAATTAGGAAAAGTAGTGACATGGTGAAGTATTAAACGCTTTTTCCTACTCGTCCAAGGTTCGAAATTGTTGGGCTCTCCTCCACTAAAGAAAGAAGATAACCGATGAAGTTTAATAGTTTTGAATGTACCAACATGAAGCACGTGGATAATTTTCCCAATAGCCTATGGCTGTCTTTGAACTTTGAAGACTGATTTTGCAACTTGAATTAAGCATTTACATCGCAGATTTGTTGTGACAATGTCACTTTCTTATATATAATGGGATTATATGCATATGAAACGGGATTACTTTCAGGTTAACCCATTTTATCATCTATTGCCAACTGGGACTTGTCTTGGCATTATATAAAAGGCATGTGCCCAAACTAGCTTGTGATGCGGAGTTTGGACCTGGACCCGTCACAAGCGTCTGCCGCCTCCTTGCACATTTCTGTTCCAGGAAAAAAAGTCCGCACGTCAACCTATTCCTGCAGCATTTGAGCTTGTGATGGGGCGCTCGGATCTAGACCTTCCGCGCCGTCTTTGGACATATTTGAGGTCTCCAATGAAGCAAATCAAGTCACAACTTCTTCTCTGTAATTCTTGCTGCCACTGACATTATCAATATCGTCATTACAATGATCGACATCAGAGTGGTGGTCTATATTTCCATCAATCATCCAAGTCATGCTGTTTGGTATTCAGGCTATGCATTCACTACAATGGTAAGTACGACGCTGCTTTTGCTGGTTATGCGAGGCAAGTTCAACTGCCCAAATTGATGCACTTAGGGATGGTTTTGGGTCACATTGATATTTTAGCAAGGCGGAGATCATTTTGATTGCTATTATGGACAAGTGAAGCTGTGTTTTAAGATTAAAATCGTTTTAGTGGTCATCAACTGAATTTTTATTGGAGAAAGTCCAAGTCGAAATACTCCTTCAATTGAAGTTGTCTTGATGCTAATGTCCGTTTGGAAAACTATTAAGATTAGAATCATTTTAGTGGTCACGAACTTAATTTTTACTAGTGAAAAGTCTAAGTCAAAATACTCTTTTAATATGCATGTGTCACGGGCCGATTGTTTGGGATCAGAATTGTGCGGCAACTTAGGCTATATATCCTTTCGAAATATTTATCAGTTTTAGATATTATCCCTTCTTAATGTTAGAATTAAAAAAGATGCATATGCATAATTTATTCACAGAATCAAAATTTAAGTTGGAAATAATAGACAAAACTTATTAGATGAATAAGATTTGTATTTTGTAGTATCAAGTATTTCAAGATGTGAATAAGTACACAATTTATCTTCTTAATTTAAAAGATTTTAGTCTAATTTGGGGAGATAGCTTATGTTATGGCTCTTTTGGTTAAGTAAACAATTTTTTTTCTGTTCCACCCGTTTTAGTTCAATATGCAATAGATCTATACCACTACACAATTTGGGGATGAAAACAGGTCAATTATTGCTTCTAGCTTACTAATAGTTTTCATTAGAACACATTTAAAAAATGGCTAATAATTCCTAATAAACATCAAATCCAAAACTCCTAAAATTGCGCCTAGCGTTTGTTGCCACCATTAAGAATGGATCGAGTTGGTGCAAAGTAGCCTAATCGAAATCCTAGTGAGAAGTAAGACTGTCTCGACGTCAAAAAAGAAGAAGAAGAATTGGGCCAGGGTTATTGTGGGCCCAACTTAAATGGTGCTGCAAATCTTGAAGGAAAATAACTTGAGAATCACCCCTTTCGTCACCAGGGGGGGTTTATCTACCTCCTCTTCATTCGTCGTGGCCACTTCATAAGCCTCGCTTGCAGCCGGATTTGGCCTTGTTCTCACGGATTGGTCGTTCTAGAATTCGAGGGAGGATTCGAGCAAAGCAAATCTGAGAAGCTTGAGACTTTCGTGGCGGTCGTTGCTGTGCCCATGTCATCATCACCCGAGAGGCACGCTTTTTTCGGTCTGTTTGTCAGCCGTGAGAAGTTCGACGAGCCGAAACTTCAAATACCGGTGGTCATCCTCGACCGGTGATGAGTTTCGGAACATCTCCTTCTTGCTCAATATATTATGTTTCGAGTTTGAGCCCAATGCGAAATTTCGAATATTCCGAATTAGATGTGTTGCGGACGTTTGAAATCGAGCAAAGGAGATCCGAAGATCAACTTCCCAAAATTCGAATCTACATTGGAGAATTTGGCCGCTAAAATAAGAAAGTCCAACTTTTAACTTAGATTTGGATTTTGTTTAAAATATATAGAAATATGTTTTTGATAAAATCGTTTAAGATAAAAAACAAAATCCTATGAGAAGTCGCTAAAAAAATAAGGGTTTCACTTATATATATAGACTTGTCGGCATGTGACAAGAGGTTGATTATGAAGAATTAGTTTTGAAGCGCCGTCTCACCTTTTCGCAACAATTCGTGTTCCAAAAGTTTGCTTTGTCAAGGTACGAGCCTCCTCATTTTGTTTTAGATTAAGGAAACATGAATTTCTTGAGTAATGCTTGAGCATATGGACCGAAATCGATTATGTTTCGTGCAATGTGTTGAAACCGGCCACCAATCGTTTGTAAAAATGTCTAAACGTAGCTGTTTTCTTGTTTGAGGATACTTTGACGTTCCATTTCATTTGGAAATCGCAACATCCGTCTTCGATCCATCCATTTTGCGTTCGTTTCCCGCGGCGAATCAAGGTGGTGATCAGTCATGATGACCCGGTGGCATTAGACTGACGTGTCTCATGATGATGGTAAGTGATAGTCGATGAGGGTGTCCGTGGTTCGGGGAAGGCCAGGAATGGCCGGGGACAGAATCTGGTCCGGGTCTCTTGTTCATGGCCCAGAGTTCGGATACCCTTTTATCGATTTTTTTAAAATATAATATTAAAATATTAAAACACTTTTTTTTTCCCTTTTTTTCTTGGGGAAGAAACCTACCCTATTCATTAGATGATGATGGATGAGATGCCTCCTCAAGTCCTTGCCCTTATCATTATTTATTTCTGTTCATAGAGCTGATTAACCCCCGTCTTTTTTTCATGGTTTCACATGATAATTGGATTCCCTCTCCCTTTAGGATTAGGATCTTGCCCATTTGATTATAATGCATTGTGGTTGTTATTAGAAACTAACTCTTCCATCATCCATCGACTCCTATCAATCAATGGCGGCAAATCCAGCACCAGACCTTCAAGAGTCGTCGGCCATGGCCACAAATCCGAACCAGTCCTTTGCTGGAAGAACCGGAGATACTCAAGTTCCAGATATAGAATTGGTTGTTCAGAGGCCGACGGACATGTTGAACAGATATCCGAACTCCCCTGCTCCCAACAGTTCGCTTGTCGCGGGAGACCTAAACGCCCCCTCAACGAGCATGTGACGGCCTGCGGTTCTCTGGCGTATTGGACTTTGCCTGGGCTGGAGAGTTGTTCCTTTTCACCCTCGTCATCTCTGCGGTTTGGGGCGCCGCGCGCCTGATTTATATTGCCCTTGACCATCCCAGTCCTGTTCTCATAATCTCAGCATCTTTATTCATCGCGGTGGTATCTGTTACTCTGTTCTTCCTGATAGCCGGATGGACGCGGCAATGGCAAAATGGTGCGCATTGGTGTGTCGCTGGCCCAACTCGAATTCTATTTGATGATGGTCTTGTTCGTACTTGCGATGAGGTGCATTGGTGATCGGTGAGAGCAAGAGAAAGCGGGGTCAGCGTTTGCACAGTAGATTTTCTTTACTTCGGTCTTTTGTTTTTTCTTACGCCTAGGTTCAGAAAGTAATTTTGCTATTTTTAAGGTTTTGTGAAATTTAATGTTACTACTGTCAATTATTCTAAAAATTTTAGCTGATGGTTCATTATTTAAATATTTAAATACTCCCCTCACTTTTAGTCTAGTCTCGATTTATTATTTAAATATTCTAATGGAATTTTTGCATTTTCCTCTTGATTTGTCATTTCGATTCTCGCTCTAATTTCAATGGATATTTAAAGAAAATAAATTTAAAGAGAGAGTAGGATCGCATAAGGGGCTTATTGATTTTCTATAACTATGCCGGTAATGTTCCCAAGCCTAGACTTCATGTGATCAAGAGTTCTACGTGAAGCGTACGCTGTGTAAATTCAAAAAGGGCAAAAAGGAAAAGTAACTTCTCATCTAAAGAGAAGCTTAAAAGTATTGATATATTTTATCTCCCAATTTTCTTATCCTTCCTTGCTAGTTGGTGGGGGATTTTTAGGATGATCTTTAACTGCGGGAAAACGAGCAACCGGCTGTTACTTTATTAATTGATTATAACTATTATCCTTTTGAAATGTATTAAAAAGAGACAAAATATTTTGCATATCATAAATCTTATCTTTCCAAAATATTTTTCCTTTTGAAGTTTTATCTCTTATTCATCTTATAATTCTTTTTTTTAAACAGTATTCGTCTTATAATTCAAAAAACTGAAGATATACACATAAATTGATGGATAATTTATTCAGTAAATTGAAAACTAAATTATAAATGGAAATAATCTTATCAAACAAATGAATAAGATTTATAATTTGAAAAATATTTCAAGATGGGAATGACTACACAATTAATCTTTACATAATTTGGATTTATAGCTTATGTTATAACTTTTTTGCTTAATGTTCATTAAATACAGAAACTACACTAACACTAATCTACTATAAGAAAAGTTAAATATTACAACACCACTTATTTATTAATAAAAAGAAGTTAAAAATTTGATATATTGCCATTTCATTCGATTAAAGGTCCTTTTGAAATCCACTTATTTTAAATGTATCTTAAGTTATTTAAAAGCAAATATTATTCAGTAGAAAATAAATATGAACATAGTTTTACGTAAAGTTCAAATAATTGTAAATTGATCAAAAAAATATAAAGAGAGGAGTTCGTAAGCTTTACTATATTAGTTTGTTGTTGGAATATTTTTTTAAGTACTACAATACTGATAAAATCTAGCTAATGGATAAAAAGAGATTATCTGGAGCTTTGATTTAGAAATTCAAAAGATTCTGTTGTTGAAATCGGATCGCCACGTTCGCACTATACTTTGCTTTCCAGATTATCATATGGCGAGGCACGTCAACTGGCTCACATTTGCCCATTAAATATTTTTTTATTGATTTGTAATTTCCGAATCTTTTATGGAGTTCGAATTTCAAGAAAGAAAGCGGATTAAAGAGAAAGCATATCAAATTTATTCTCTAATATTCATCTCTTGTTGATTTTAAATTTGAGAAGAATTTAAAATAGACAAAATATTTTCAAAATAATTATCATCATCCTTTCGATACATTTATCCCTTCCAATTTTATCTCTTATTCATTTTAAAAACTAAAAAAAGTGAAAACATATAAACTTATTGATATACATAACTTATTTAGTTAATTAAAAAATAAGTTAGAGAGAAGTATATCTTTTTTGTATTTTGAAGTACAACATATTTCAACATGTGAATAAGTAGTCAGTTTATTTACTCAATTTAAGTTATGTTAAAATATTTTGAAGGAGCCTGTTATATGAATTTTTCGCTCAATGATCATTAACTATAGCTATCACAATAATTTATGAGAAAAAAAAGTTAAAAAGTTTAGCTTAGTTGAAACATGCATATTGACATTTCATTCAATTTTAGATGCTTCTTTTCAAATCCACTTATTTTGTTATGTCCCATATCTGTCAAAGCAAATCTACTGAGTAGAAAATAAAAAATGAATATAACTTTATGTAAAGCCTATGTAATTTGAAATTGTTTCAAGAAAAGGTAATAGAGAAGCTCATAAGTTTTAATGTATCAGTTCGTCGTTCAACATATTTATTAAATACTACAATTCAAATAAAATTTCAATAATGGATAAAGAGAGATGATCTCAAGCTTTAATATGGCCATTGAAAAAGAGTGAATGAAAGTGACATTTGAATGACATTAATGAAGAACTTCATTGAGCTGTCAAGAACAGCGCAAAGCCCGTGGGCTTTTTCGCCTTTGAAGTTCACTTGCTATGCCTCGTAGCGAGGTTGAGTAGATTCTGGAGTTCCCTCTCTTTGACATAGTCGGGAGGCCGGTCATGAAGATTGTCCGAACCTAAACACATCACGCACATGCTCCACCATTTCACTAGCTCTTCTAGCAAAGGAGAGGCTGAGATTGTAGATCACAAGCCGTCGATAGATAAAAGAAGTCAATGCTCTAACTTGACATATTGAGCTTTCAAATTTTACTGAGATCACACAATAGCACAAGATCATAATGCTCAATAATTGCTAACACCGGATGAAAAGATTCAAAACTTCTAATTAGGTGTTGACGATAGATTTAACGGCCTCTCTAAACTCATTACATGGGATCAATGTTCCCGCTCCTCTAGCAGATAATGGAGCTCTAGACGACGGACTTTTAAGGGGGCAAGGAGCGATTTGGTGTTGGGCGACAAAGTTGAGGCATCAAGATAGGAAGTACACATAATAGAGTGGAGAATAGATGGACTGAGGGTTCGATCATTGACGAACTCAGAGTTCAATTTGCAATTTCTGTTTTATGGATTTTAAGCATTTTTTTACCTTACTACAAATTTTGGATGAAATTGCTCCTATCTAGGTATCGGGAAAAAACAATCCCATGAGGATATGGCTATATGACAAATTTGAACCCTTATTTAAAACTAACTTGAGCACTTCACACTCTTATTTAAGATTGATTTACCATTTTAGGTTTTTATTTGAAATAACGTCCACTCTGGATCTTCTTCTTTTTTTTTTAAAAGAAATTTTCCCTTTTTTTTTGGCCTGTTATGGTACACTATTTAACAAAGTATCGAATTTAAACTTTTAAGGTGCATAATTTTAGGCTTAATTCCTTTTAAAAAAGACTCAATCCTTAAGTCAAGTCCTAAATATACTCCAAACTTTATTTTCATTTTAAAAAAAATTACTTTAACACCATAGTCCCAAAAATTACTCTTCATGGTCCCTAATTTCGCCAATATTCATAATCAACTAATGACAAGGGTTTACAAGGTTAGATTTCAAATAAGTCTGGAAGGTGGTGATTATTTTAAAACCAAAAAAGTTCAAGGTAAATGAATAAAAGCTGGTGATTTTTTTTTTGATAAAAAAAAGTTTGAAATAGTTTTGAGATTTGATTTAAAGTTTGGGATTTTTTGTGAGGCAAAATGAAATTTAGAGTATAAACAAGAGACTTAAAGTTAGAGTTTTTCTAGATAAAAAAATTGGAAACAAGATCGGGAAGGATCCTAATTTTGAGATTTTATTAAAGAATTAGTTGAGCCGTTTGAGATTCTTAATTAATCGATCTTATCAAATGATTTTTTTTTTTTAATAACAGCGTTGCGAAACATGCCTTATTTTCCTTACCTTTCCTTACCTTCACTTGGCTCCAAAAGTCGTCGGCTAAAGAAGGCGTCTAGTTGACACATGGCAATATATTGAAGTGAGTAATTACGTGAAATCAAAACATAAAATCTAAAATATGCATTTATTGAGGCGGAAACCCCTTGGTGGAACCCCCCGATCAACCGGCGAAAACCTCCGCTGAAGCAACACCTCCTTCTGCAGAAATCTCCAGCATCCAACGGTGGAAACCCCTCAGACCGTTGCTCAATTAGAGGCGGAAACATCCACCGCCGCAACTGCCCCCGCAGCCAATTAGAGGAGGAAATCCCCCGATCCGCTATCCTAAAGTCGAAAACCTCCGTCGAAGCAACACCTCCTTTATAGAAATCTCTAGCATCCAATAGTGGAAACCCTCAAACCGCCACCCAATTAGAGGCGGAAGCCTCCGCCATCGCCAACGCCGCAGCCGCCGCACCTCCTAAACTTCCTGATGAATCTACGGAAACCTCTACTTTAGTCGTTGCCATTGTAGCTGCCACACCTCCTAAACTCCCTGATGATTCTGTGGAAACCTCAGCCATTGTAGCCATTGCTGCCATCGCACCTCCTAAACTTCTTGATGAATCTGCGGAAACCTCTACTGCAACCGCAGCCGTTGCCGCTATAGCCGCCACACCTGAACTTCCTGATGATTCTGCGGAAACCTACGGCCATCAACATTCAATGGCAGAAACCCTCAAACCACCGCCCAATTAAAGGTGAAAACCTTTGCTGTAGCCGCCACACCTCCTGATGATTCTACGGAAACCTCCGCTGCAATCGTCGTAGCCGCTGCCGCACCTCTTGAACTTCCTGATGAATTTGCGGAAACCTCTGCTGCAATCGCTGCACCTCCTGAACTTCCTAATGAATCTGCGGAAACCGCTGCGGCCGCCGCACCTCCTAAACTTCCTGATGATTCTATGGAAACCTCTGCTGCTGCCACACCTCTTGAACGTCCTGATGATTCTACGAAAACCTCCGCTACAACCGTTGTAGACACTGCCGCTGCTGCACCTCCTGAACTTCTTGATGTTTCTACGGAACCTGTGGCCATCAACATCCAACAGCGGAAACCCTTGGGTCCAACACCCAACTAGAGCGGGAAACCTTCGCCACAGCCGTTGCAGCAATCCTCTTGCAAAAATCTCCAGCCATCAACATCTAACAGCGAAAACCGTCGCTGTAGCCGCCACACCTCTTGAATATCCTAATTCTGTGGAAACTATTGGCCATCATCAGCCAACATTACTGCGTCCAACGAATCAAATCAAGGCGTGGAGGGGAAGCCAAACGAATTAAATCAAGGCGCGGATGGAAGTCAATAAATTGGCTTCCTCGCCGCGAACGCTATCATCGTTATCGGTATCTTGATTACAATCATGTCCACAATTTTGGCATAAGATGGCAGTCATATCGTTCGATATTTAGGGATTATAGTCACTACAATGGAAAGTTTGACTCTAATATTGTTGATTGTGGGAGACTAGTTCAATCAGTGACGGTTGATTGGCGTAGGATCTCGTCAACTGGTATCGCTCTCTCTTATTGATGACGTCTATTTAGCTATTACAAACAAGTGATGATGTTCGTAGTTATTACGAACAATCAGGTTTTCACCACTTTAGATGGTGTTTGTAGCTATTATGAACAAGCTTGTGTTCGTAGGTATTATTGTTGATTGTGGGAGATGGGTTCAATCAGTGGCAGTTGATTAGTGCAGGGGTCGCGTTGATTGACGTGGATGTGAACAAGGTATTAGAATCGTTTTAGTACGGAATTTTTACTGAAAATACTGTATAGATTGGTTTTGTTCTTTCGAGTGGTAAGTATAGCGATGGATAGATATGGATGGAAGTGTAGTCCAACGAATGATGGAGGCCGAAGATGATAACTAACGGCACAACTCTTGCTATGAGAATGAGAAATCTATTGCGAGGAACATATGTTTAATTTTGATCATTGATAGCTAGTGCCGGGTTGTGTTTTTAGATCTATGTGTCCTGATCGATTGTGATCGTGGCCGTGCGGCGATTCAGACTTTTTTAAATTGCCTAAGCCAAGTCTTGCTCGATCGCACACTTGCTCGCTCACCCGAATCGTAGTGAAAGAAAGTTTCTAGAGGGATAAACTCTGGAAAGAAAGCCACTCGCTTGCTTACCCGGATCGTAGAAGAAAGTTCATAGAGGGATAAACTCTGGAAAGAAAGGAACTTTGTATTGCTGTAGTCAAAGAAAGTTCCTAGGGATAAACTCTGGAAATAAAGGAACTTTGTATTACTAAAATGATTCAAATGAGAGGTATTGCTGAAATGGCTGGATGAATTCAAATGAGAGGGAATGCACCTTCTTATACTAGAGGCCCTCCGATTATATCCATTGATCGACTTTTCATCCGGCGGACGAGCTTGTACCACCAAACCTACCAACTACAAGAGACTTCTAGATCTTGGCGTAATGACTGTATCGTCCGCTCTTGGAACATTCCGGAAGAGCTCTTGTTGGGAATCTTAGTGATCATAAGAGGTCCTCCTTGGAAAGGCACGGCACTTTAGAAACCTTTTGGTGGTGACATGTGTCTCTTCTTGAAGAAAACAATAAAAGGAGTTTTGCTTTGAGATAAAAGGGTTAATAAAAAAAAAAAAAAAAAAAGGAAATGAGCTGAAGTTGAATTCTTGGTAAATCTGAGCTTGGCTTAGGTTGAATGAGATCAGGCTTGACTTAGTTTGATGCTGTGGCCCAATCCTGCAGTTCGACCAACAAACATAGAACACCATTCCTTGCATATTCACTAACTAGCCATTAAAAAAAAAAACACGGAGAAGTCAGCTGTTTCCATACTGTAATGTTTCTATTGCAGAAATTAAGGGTGTAAATCTATGGAGTCAACAATCGCAATTACCATAGGTAATTAAGAATCGAACCTACAAACATGTGAACTATCCCATCCATGGCTCACAACAGATTCCAGAACTGCACACTAATTTCCAAATTCAAAATGAGATAATGTCACTCCTTTTTTTCTCTCTTTTTCTTTTTCCCTCTTTTTTCTCTTTTGGCGAGCAAGAAACATTGTTATTAGAGATGTTCATGGAAAGAAATGTTCCCCAACTTGACGGCATCACCTTGTAGACTCTAGGCAAATTCAATGAGCAATCTGTATGGCGAGTCCCCCTACCAAGGACAATAAAGGTGCACACACCACGTCCATTTGTTGTTATCGGGAGCGAAGAGAAGTTGAAGAAGATCGGTAGATGCTCATGCATCTTGTCTCCGGAGGACAAATTAATCCAAAGCTGGAGCCCCTTTATTCACTCCTCCTCCCGCAGGCATATCCGAGCGGATGATTCCTCTCCCTGCTGTCGTCTACTGTCGAAAGGTTGAAAAGAAAAATCAGAAATTCAATCCTCTTCATCTCTTTGGACGAGTTCCACGGATTAACAAAGGAAACAAATGAAAAAAGCAAGAAGGGAGGGAGGGAGGGAGGGAGGTCCATTGAGATGGGATAACAACAAGAGTCGAGTCAACACTGAATAGCATTTGTCATTTCAATCCAAGATTGACAAAGGAAGGAATAGGTGTGAACCTCTGTGTGGGCGATCAGGAAATCCAGCTGCAGGAGACGCTGCAAAATTCGACAAGCCATTGGAGGCTGATTGGAAAAAAAACACCAATAATCGCGAGCATCACGCTAGACAACCAAAAACAGAATAGACGTCTTTCAGTCGGAAACCTGAGAACTCATCCAGCATGAGAAAGGGATCCTAGTTCCTCAAGTCATTCCTGAAAATCCAACCACCCGTGCAAGTTCACAATCTTAGGATCTCGCAAACAGAAGAGAACAATAGAAAATGAAAATTGCCCGGAAAAAGTTCTGTGCCCACTGAAAAATCGAATCAAATGTACGGAGAAACAGAGAAGAGAGGGCATGGAAAAGTCAAACCTGCCAATGCTTCTTCGGACGGCAGCACCTTGCCCTCGTGTTGTTGCTTGGCCAGGATCTTCTTGACCACCATTCGGGGCGTGCTGACATCGGATGGAGACATGATGCTTCTGATAAGAGTCGGGCTGGGAGAAGGAAGAAAATGGAACAGTAGAAGCCCGTGGGCGACCCCAGAAAACAGGACCATCAGCAGCCCATGACGCCTTGCTCTCATATAGACTTCTTGTACATGAGGGAGTGAGTTCACACATCTTATTAGATAGTATCAGACAACGGAGCAACCAAATCCAATGACTTAACAATTAATCAGTAAAGTATTGACGTAGAACTCCAGAAACATTCATAAAAAGAAAGGAAATTCAATAGAATGCACTCTAAGAACCGTTTCACGACAAAAAAGAGAGTGGAAAATAGTGATCGACACAATTCAATCAGGAACGTAGTAACATTAGCCAATTTCTTCTACTATTTAAACAAGATGAAGCAACAATATCGGCACCAGACTTTGCACCCGCATGCATTGTGGCAAGCAAATGCGCGCATGCACGCACACACATTCACATACACAATACCCTGTCGGACAAATGGCCCAATCTAATGTCAAACTTGCTTAAAAGTTAAATTATAGGCCCTAATTGCTCTTATGCCAGTAGGAGAAAATATCTTCCTAACACTTCCAAGTTCTCTCCAAAGTCATATGTGGAACCTTCGCATGCTTATTAGCTAAATGGCAATTGGCACATAAAATAAAGCCTAGCCACCATCTCATGAATTTTCATAACCCTACTATGCAAAAATAATATATACATTAGAAAGGGATGTCCGCATATATATATAGACAGAAATATAATATGTTTTATCATGATGATCTCTTCCTTTATCCAATAGAAGGTGCATTACATTTGCATGGTCCAATCTTTGATCTCGAAAATTTCTACAACAAAATTAGGCAACCTATATAGTTCCCTAGTTTACCAAAATCGTTTTATTAGAAAATAGGAGTAGATTAAATCCCCGTAAGGTATCAAAGGTAAGTACGTCTTTAAATTGAAATTTTTGCTATTTTAAACGGTAATAACAGATGCAAGTCGCCTTGCCATTATGTGAACACCGGTGTTCAGTCGTCAAATCCATCATCTATCTATCTCTAAATTGCTTTTACCTAACTTAAAATGTTCAACAGTATAATGCTTATCCAATAAGGGGAAAGAGACGGAAACCCTCGCAGGTCAGTCGTTGGAAAAGAAGCAATTTTTTCTATGCATAATATTAGTTAGATGAATCTCACTCAAGTAATCGACAACTTTATGTACAGTACTTATATTGAGAACCTAACCCTGTCAAACTTTGTGAGTATCTTGAGGTTATTCTGATCTGAAGGGCCGAATTTTGCCAAGAAACTGAACTTATTCTACCATGTTGAAATTTGCTCCAACAAGGTAACCCTAAACCTCTCTTTCTCTGGGACTAAGCTTTTGTTGGTAGCATGACATGTAAGACACTCTCTGGCCTTCAAATCTTTTAGCTAACTGACGGCAGCCTTTATCAATGCTTCAAATTTTAAAATTGTCAACAGACTTGATATAAGAGTGATATTTTAGAAAAAAATTAATATGTTTGGGTACAATTTTATAAATTTAAGAATGATTTTAGATTTAAAATGTTAATTAAGGATTTATTAAGTTAGATTAATTAAAGGAAACCAAATCGGTTCAAAATAATTAGTTTCAAAACTTTAGCAGCAAAATTGCAATTTCCCAAATTTTATGGATGAATTTACAAAATCTGGAAATTCTGATGACTAATCACAGAATTAGAAATCTTAGAATGATTGATAGTGAATTAACCACAAAGTTGGACTTAATTGTATAGTTTTGGAACTCTAGGGGCAAATCCGTGATTTCACAAAGTCAGGGCACGTATTTGCAAAACTAAAAATTACAGGGTCTGATTACAGAATCAGAAACCTTAAGATGATTAGAGGTTATTTTATGGTTAGAAGCAATTGCTTAATACAGACAATTTAAGTAATGCTTTTGAAACTTTAAGGGCAAACTTGTAATTTCACCATTTAGGGAGCCTAATTTGCAAATATTGGAAATTCTAAGGTTGGTTACACAATTAGACACCTGTGGTGATACGTAGTTAAGTTATTCCAAAAATAATTGCTTAATCCACTTAAATTGGATCTAAGTGCAAAGCTTTGACTCTTCAGGGGTAAATTAGTAATTCCGCCAGCTACAGGACAAATTTGCATGAGCCTTGCGCCGCATTAATTCAAAAGGCAAAAAATAAAAGAAAGTTCTTATCTATTATGATATTAACAAGTAATTGGTTGTTGTGTTGTTTATCGAGTTTGGATTTCAAACAATGAAGTGCATAAATAGTCCAATATTTATCTCTTTTAACATTTTTCCTCATGGAAAAATGTTTGAGAAATATAATGATTATCCTTTCAAAATATTTATTAGTTTTAGATATCATCCCTTATTAATGTTAGAATTGAAAAGGTTGCATATACAATATTTATTCCCTAAATCAAAATTTTAGTTGGAAAGAATAAACAAAACTTATTAGATGAATAAGATTTATATTTTGCAATATCAAGTACTTCAAGATGTGAATAAGTACACAATTTATCTACTTAATTTAAAAGATTTTAGTATAATTTGGGGAGATAGCTTATGTTATGGCTCTCTTGCTTAAGTAAATGATTTTTTTTTTTGTTCCACCCATTTTAGTTCAATATGCAATGGATCTATAACACTCCACCACTTAGGGATGAAAAACAGATCAATTATCGATTCTAGCTTGCTAAGAGTTTTCATTATAAGACATTTTTAAAATGGCTAATAATTCCTAACAAACATCAAATCCAAAACTCCTAAACATTGCGCTTGGCGTTTGTTTCATCACCATTAAGAAGAAAATTGGGCTTCGACCAAAAAAGAGAATTGGGCCATGGTTATTGTGGGCCCAACTCAAATGGTGCTTCAAATCTTGATGTTTGCTTCTATGATATCCGTATCATACAGGATAAGCAGCCCGTTTCTAAATCATTGAAAGTAGGGACATTGGATTTTTATTTTTATACATGAAGCAAGATTCCTTTCAGGCCTAGTTTAGCCCATTTTATCATCTACTGCAAACTTGGACTCGCCTTGGCAATTACAAATGTTCCTACTGGTCCGATCCGACTGGTTCGAGGACATGACAGGAGTTTACCATGGAAAGAAAAACACCCCCATCTTGCATGACCCTTCTCTGGTGAAATTCTACACAAAAAGGAAATTGCACTAGTCTTGAAATTTTCTCGAAATCCTCACACGTACAGACAGTGAACACTTCATAGACGAGTTTACCCTTGTAACTCTTCATGATAGGCAGTATCCCCTACCTATCAAACCCTAAACTAGGTCCGTAACTGATCAGGATGAAGAGGGGTCGGGGTTTGCATGGATTTTCTTTCTCCATTCGAAGGGTCTATGGTTGTTTTTTTTTCAATGCCCTTTGGTATACTCCATTGTAGAGTTGGAAATTGCAAGTATTTTTTCCACGCCTGCATCTTCTTCTTCTTTTTCCGCACCTTGTTTGATCTTTTGTACCCGAAATTCAATTCACCAGGTATTTTCTCTTTGATCTGTCATTCCGATTCTTGCTCTAATTTCAATTGATGTTTCAATAATAAAAATTCAAAGGGACAAAAGCATTGCATCGCACGAGGGGCTTATTGATTCCATAACTAAGTCGATATATTTCCAAGCCCAGACTTTGTGTAATTAAGAGCTTTGCATGAGGTGGACGTTGTGTTAATTCAAAAGGGAAAAAAAAGTAAAAGAAACTTCTTATCTATTATGATATTAACGAGTAATCGGTTGTTGTGTTGTTTATTGAGTTCGAATTTCAAATAACAAAGCGCATAGAGAGTCCAATATTTATCTATTTAAACATTATTCCTCATGGAAAATCTTTGAGAACTATAATGAATATCCTTTCGAAATATTTATCAATTTTAGATATTATCCCTTCTTAATGTTAGAATTGAAAAAGATGCATATACATAATTTATTCACAGAATCAAAATTTAAGTTGGAAAGAATAGACAAAATTTATTAGATGAATAAGATTTATATTTTGTAGCATCAAGTATTTCAAGATGTGAATAAGTACACAATTTATCTTCTTAATTTAAAAGATTTTAGTCTAATTTGGAGAGATAGCTTATGTTCTGGCTCTTTTGGTTAAGTAAATGATTTTTTTTCTATTCCACCTGTTTTAGTTCAATATGCAATAGATCTATAACACTACACAACTTGGGGATGGAAACAGGTCAACTATTGCTTCTAGCTTGCTTATAGTTTTCATTAGAACACATTTTAAAAATGGCTAATAATTCCTAATAAACATCAAATCCAAAACTCCTAAACATTGCACCTGGCGTTTGTTGCATCACCATTAAGAATGGATCAAGTTGGTGCAAAGTAGCCTAATCGAAATCCTAGTGAGACGTAAGACTGTCTCGACCTCAAAAAAGAAGAAGATGAGGGAAAAGAAGAAGAAGAATTGGGCTGTGGTTATTGTGGGCCCAACTTAAATGGTGCTGCAAATCTTGAAGGAAAATATGATGTAGGGCTGGTTCTGGTTAGTGTAGGTGGGCGCGCGCGCGCGCGCGAGAGAGAGAGGCCTTCCCAGGACCGGGGAAACGGAGAGAAAAGTGTAAGGAGGAAATTAACTTGAGAATACCACTTTCGTCACCGCCGGGGGGGGCGGGGGGCGGGGGTGTTTATCCACCTCCTCTTCATTCGTCGGGGCCACTTCAAAAGTGTCACGAGACTAGGTGAAAAAGAAGAAAGAACGTAGGGAAGAATTTGGAGAGGAAAAATGTACGATACAAAAGAAGTAACAATAAAGAGAAAGTGTATATTTCTTAAATATTCTGTAATCTTTTTAATCTTAAGATAGACACAATCCATATCAATTTACAATCGATGTTGTAAATCATATCTTCCAAGAAAAAGCCTCTCTCGCAGCCGGGTTTTGCCTTGTTCTCATGGAGTGGTCGTTCTAGAATTGGAGGGAGGATTCGAGCAAAAGCAAATCTGAGAAGCTTGAGACTTTGGTGGCGGTCGTTGCTGTGCCCGTGTCATCATCACCCGAGGGGCACGCTTTTTCGGGTATTTCTTTAAGCCGTGAGAAGTTCGACAAGCCGAAACTTCAAATACCAGCGCCCATCCTCGACCGGTGACGAGTTTCGGAACATCTGCTCGCTCGCTCGATCATCGTTCGTGTTCTGGAAGTTCGCTTTATCAAGGTACGAACCTCCTCGCTTTATCAAGTTCGCTTTTTCAGCCGTGAGAAGGCCAGGAATGGCCGGGGACAGAATCTGGTCCGGGTCTCTTGTTCACGGCCCAGAGTTCGGATACCCTTTTATCGAATTTTTTTTTTTTTAAATATATATATATATATATATATATATATATATTAAAATATTAAAACACTTTTCTTTTTCTTTTTCTTTTTGTTTCTTGGGGAAGAAACCTACCCTATTCTGTAGATGATGTTAGATGAGATTCCTCCTCAGGTCGTTGCCCTTATCATTATTTGTCTGTTGATAGAGCTGATTAACCCCTGTCTTTTTTCATGGTTTCACATGATAATTGGATTCCCACTCCCTTTAGGATTAGGATCTAGCCCATCTGATTATAGTGCATTGTCGTTGATATTAGAAACTAACTTGTCCATCATCCATCGACTCCCAGCACCAGACCTTCAAGAGTCGTCGGCCATGGCCACAAATCCAAACCAGTCCTCTGCTGGAAGAACCGGAGATACTCAAGCTCCAGATATAGAATTGGTTGTTCAGAGGTCGACGGACATGTCGAACGGATATCCGAACTCCTCTGCTCCCGACAGTTCGCTTGTGGCAGGAGACCTAAACGCCCCTCAACGAGCATGTGACGGCCTGCGGTTCTCTGGCGTATTGGACTTTGCCTGGGTTGGAGAGTTGTTCCTTTTCACCCTCGTCGTCTCTGCGGTTTGGGGCGCCGCGCTCCTGATTTATCTTGCCCTTGACCATCCCAGTCCCGTTCTCATAATCTCAG
The DNA here is from genome assembly GCA_004368105.4 of Eucalyptus melliodora. NCBI lineage: Eukaryota > Viridiplantae > Streptophyta > Magnoliopsida > Myrtales > Myrtaceae > Eucalyptus > Eucalyptus melliodora. The sequence continues at coordinate 3,656,043 of CM023402.3, read as the reverse complement.
CATCTTTATTAACCGCGGTGGTATCTGTTACTGTGTTCTTGCTGATAGCCGGATGGACACGCGGCAATGGCAAGATGGTGCGCATTGGTGAGTTCCTGGCCTACCTCGAATTCTATTTGATGATGTTATTGTTTGTACTTGCGGCGAGGAGCATTGGTGAACGGTGAGAGCAAGAGGAAGCGGGGTCAGCGTTTTCACAGTAGATTTTCTTTACTTCGGTCTTTGTTTTTTCTTACGCCTAGGCTTCAGAAAGTAATTTTGCCACTTCTAAGGTTTTGTGAAGTTTAGTGGTACTAGTGCCAATTATTCTAAAAATTTAAGTTGATGATTTATTATTTAAATATTTTAATACTCCCCATCGTGGTTTATTATTTAAATATTCTAATGGAGTTTTTGCATTTTCTTCTTGATTTGTGGTTCCAATTCTCACTCTAATTTCAATGGATATTTAAAGAAAGCAAATTTAAAGAGAGAGTAGGATCGCATAAGGGGCTTATTGATTTTCTATAACTTTGTTGGTAATGTTCCCAAGCCTAGACTTCATGTGATGAAGAAAAGGGGCAAAAAAGAAAAGTAACTTCTCTTATAAAGAGAAGCTTAAAAGTATTGATATGTTTTATCTCCCAATTTTCTTATCCTTCCCCACTATCTGATGGGGGATTTTTAGGATGGTCTTTAACTGCAGGAAAACGAGCAACCGGCTGTTACTTTGTTAATTGATTATAACTATTATCCTTTCGAAATGTATTAAAAGAGAAAATATTTTGCATATCATAACTCTTATCTTTCCAAAATATTTATCCCTTTCAAGTTTTTTCTCTTATTCATCTTATAATTCAAAAAACTGAAACTATACACATATATTAATGGATAATTTATTCAGTAAATTGAAAATTAAATTATAAATGGAAATAATCTTATCAAACAAATGAATAAGATTTACAATTTGAAGAATATTTCAAGATGGGAATGACTACACAAATAATCTTTACATAATTTGGATTTATAGCTTATGTTATAACTGTTTTGCTCAATGTTCATTAAATATAGAAACTACACTAACACTAATCTACTTTAAGAAAAGTTAAATATTACAACACCACTTATTTATTAATAAAAGAAGTTAAAAATTTGATATATTGCCATTTCATTCGATTAAAGGTCCTTTTGAAATCCACTTATTTTAAATGTATCTTAAGTTATTTAAAAGCAAATATTATTCAGTATAAAATACATATAAGAACATAGTTTTTTACGTAAAGTTCAAATAATTGGAAATTGATTAAAAAAATATAAGGAGAGAAGTTCGGAAGCTTTATTATATTAGCTTGTTGTTGGAATAATTTTTTAAGTACTACAATTCTGATAAAAATCTAGCCAATGGATAAAAAGAGATTATATGGAGCTTTGATTTAGGAATTGAAAAGATTCTGTTGTGGAAATCGGATGGCCACGTTGGCACTATGCTTTCCTCATCGTCATATGGCAAGGCACGTCAACTGGCTCACATTCGCCCAATAAATATTTTTTATTGATTTGTAATTTCCAAATCTTTTATGGAGTTCGAATTTCAAGAAAGAAAGCGGATTAAAAGGAAGCATATCAAATTTATTCTCTAATATTCATCTTTTGTTGATTTTAAATTTGAGAAGAATTCAAAATAGACAAAATCTTTTCAAAATAATTATTATTATCCTTTCGATAGATTTATCCATTCCAATTTTATCTCTTATTCATTTTAAAAATTGAAAAAAGTGAAAACATATAAATTTATTGATATACACAACTTATTTAGTTAATTAAAAATTAAGTTAGAGAGAAGTATATCTTTTTCGTATTTTGAAGTGTAACATATTTCAACATGTGAATAAGTAGTCAGTTTATTTACTCAATTTGAGTTATGTTAAAATATTTTGAAGGAGCCTGTTATACCATTTGTTTGCTTAATGATCATTAACTATACTATCAAAAGAAGTTAAAAAGTTTAACTTAGTTGAAACATGCATATTGACATTTCATTCAATTTCAAATACTTCTTTTCAAATCCACTTATTTTGATATGTTCCATATCCGTCAAAGCAAATCTATTGAGTAAAAAATAAAAATAAAAATGAATATAACTTTATTTAAAGTCCATGTAATTTGAAATCGTTTCAAGAAAAGTTAATAGAGAAGCTCAAAAGTTTTAATGTATTTTTTTTGTCGTTCAACATATTTATTAAATACTACAATTCAAATAAAATTTCGATAATAAATAAAGAGGGAGGTTACGTGTGGAACTCTTGGCCTGTCAACGGCAACTGTGAAACTTATTAGTGCTAATGGGAAAGAGCATATTGCTTGTGCTGTTGGTACTGGACCTGTGGATTTAGCATACAAGGCTGTTGACCTAATTGTTAAGGTTTGAATTTTTGATTTTGTCCTATGACACTCATATTGTATTAAGAAGTCAGTTTAAAGAATACCTCTACCAAATGTTATTTTACTTTTGTAGTATCACTGTCTTGGAAGTGGGATATTTGTAGTGTTAATTTAATAAGGAATGAATAGGGAGAACACATTTGAATTTTGTCATCATAACCAGGTATGAAAAGCTGCTTTCGGTAACCAATGAAAAGATATTTTTCATCTAGGTACTTTCAAATTTGGGGTATAGTATAATCATTAGTTTATTATCAAATTAACATTGCAAAAGATTATAGGTATCAACTAAAGTTGACAATATTGGAATTAATTTTCTTGAGTGTTGACTTTTAATTTCAGAACTGACAGATGTGCTCTTACATTATGCTAAACAGGTACCTGCAACACTTCTCAAGTACTCCATGATTGCCGTCACAAAGGGCATTGACGCAATAGCCACAACCCGAGTTTTGATCCGTGGCGAAAACAACCACATGTCTACACACGCTTTAATTGGGGGGACTATACATCGAACCTTCAAGTACAAGAGTGTTTAATATGTTTACAAATCATGTTGTTTTACTTCATATAAACTTCAAGTTATTGCATTTATTGTTTGAATGCCAGTGGTACTGGGTCGAGCATGGATATTGCAGTTTCAAGTGTGAAGGCCTATATTGGAGCATTGAACAAGATGTTGGGTTTCATGGAGCTGACTCCCTCAGAGGTTCCTACAGAGAACTCCAGTGTTCGTGTAACCCCTAAGTCACTTGAACTCACACTTGATTCGTAAGGATTTTAGAGAAAAATTTTGGAGAGAGAAACTCTGTATTTATATTTTACTTGTCAATGAGATGGTATAAATGAGATGAAGTAGGTCATTATATATACAAGTATGAGGCTAATTATAGCCATACATCTCCTCTTAATCTGATGGTGGAGGTTAGATCTCTTCAACTACCAACTATTACATAGCCGTACAATTACCATATTGCTCGCTCCTCCTAGGAGTATTCTAGAATATTTGAGAAAACTCTAGAATTTTAGGAGATAGGTTGAGAGTCGTGATACATATGTATCCATGATTGCAAATTATTTAATTATGCGTTTTTCATATATATTTTGTACCATATATGTATGGCATATGAAAAAGGAGTTGCATCTATGTATTGTCTTACCTTCCAAGCTGATAAATAAATACTAATTCAATGCATTTATCAATATCCAATAGATCTATAAATGATAAACGAAATCTTCTTATTTTTTTCTTTACTTATTTAATTATTAGTATTAGATTTCGATCAAGGGGACCTGAAATTTTGTGAACAATGCTAAGTTGAATTTGTTGATTCTCGGATACGAAGATATCAAATGGGATACATCAAATTAGCATGTCCATTTCATTAATTGATTTAGAACATCTCTTATTCGTTGATAGTATCTTATCTATCTTTCAATATTAGAAGAAAGAAGGAATCGCTCGATTTGATTTTCCTGAATGACACAACTACAATATACATTTCTGTCAATTAGATATTATCCAAGGAACAGTTACGGCCTCCCCATCGCTTCCATCGCCACCGCTATGGTCATCATGATACGGAATCGGTCCAACGGCATGCCTGTCAACTAAAAAAAAGATGGCAATGAAACAGCATGATATAAGACTATTCAGAACGCCTATGTCCACCAAAAGAATTGTTGTGTATCTCACAAAAATCAGATCCGAAAAAGCTAGATCCGTGAACTCATGCATCTTGCCCTCAAGTGCTGTGGGTGCATCATAACGTGCTCCGAGAGACTCCAGAGTAGGAGGCGTGGCCAATGATTTGTAAAAACACAATAGGAGTGAGCTAACGCTCAACAAGCAAAATAGCTAACTTAGAAACAATCAATCCAATCAACACTCAATTCTTAGAATGCAGCTAGCATCAAACAACGAGCATGATAATATGATCATGCATTGCAATTCGAATGCCAAATATAATCACATATAGAATGCTAGCATGCATATGATGCATCATATGTCTCATTTCTCCATCTTGTCATGTCATTTGGGTCCACCCGCATCTCATGGTTCAATCGGTTTACTTGCTAGTCCGGGCAGGTCACTTCCGATTTGTTGTCTAGACTTTTGTGGTTTGTGAGCTGCAAGCATCTCTGCTGCCAACCGAGGCATTTTGGTTTGCTAGCCAAGGCATTCTTCTCCAACATCCAATCCTAGTATCATTGGGTTCTTGGCTTGCTAGCCAAGACTTTCAAGGTTTGCTAACCTTGGGCATCCTTTCTCTGGGGCATCTTGGTTTGATAGCCAAGTTATTCTTCTCCAACATCCAATCATGGCATCGTCAGATTCTTGGTTTGCTAGTCAAGACTTCTAAGGTTTGTTAGCCTTGGGCATCACATGAGATCAACTATCCTCATGCACCTAAAGCATATCACACATATGCAATGACATGAAATTCGCATACTCTAATTATCTGCAGCAAACAAGAAAAAAAAAATTAGGAGAAAATTTTAAGTGAAAAGGTGAAAAATGACGAAGAAAAAGCTCGCCATGCTCCCAATGTGAAGAGTCCTACGTAAGAATAGGCACCAATTACCACATAAAACTGGGGACAAAGAAAAAAGCGTTTTTATTGAAACAATTTTATATCATGTGAAATAGCAATAATAAACCATATATCCAGAAGATAAGGTAATGATGGAAATAATTGACGAAACCAGCTTGACTTTATATTGTGATGCACCACTTGCAGAATCACTTAAGTGGCCAAAAGAACACTCTTCTTGTCTTGTAACATCTAAGCACCACTTGCTAATTCATTAAATCATTTCAAGATTAGCGTTTATTTTCTTCACTAGGAAAACAGCTCAGTTATATATTTATAATTAGAGATAATTATAAAGGGTTGATCACCTTTTAGTTCTCTATTCATGAACAAGAGAACTTTAGGTATAAAATGATGCATTTAAGATTAGAGCGGTCAAGTCAATCTGAGAGTGTCAAATTATTAGAACATGGTGATGCTGCAAAGAAGAGAATATCCTTCTAGGAGTATGGTTGAGGGAGAGAAGAACCTTCTAGATAGCAACATCTCATGGGTTGATAATACGCTAGATTTTTGCGACTCAATTGTGGTAATTAGGGGTCCCTTTTAACCTTGGAAGGGGGACTGCAAAGTCAATATAGATCAAATGGCCTAAGCCCATTTGCTAGTCCATCCCACCATTAACATCCAACCATTTTATTGCCCCACTCGGCTATAAGCTCACATTATTGAGCTAGTCGGGTCACCAATGGTCGATTGCATATATGTGAAGTTTGTCTTTCAACTTAAAGTAAGATATGTGTAAAGCACTAGTGGATGTGGTTGATTTGATTTAATGCTTAAGACCTTCTACCGAAAGGCTCCTATTACCCATTTCAAATGAAGAGACACCATCTTTTTGTTTCCGAAAAATTGTCGCACGATCGACACTCTCTTGTTCTTATTAAATCATCAGAAAGTGCATTAACTAGATTGCATAGAATTAACTCTGTAAACTGCACGCTCGTTATAAGACAAGAATCGGAGTGAACGTGTCACTATGAGAATTCTAAATTCCTTGCAGTTTTAAGTCCTTGATGCTTAATCATACTTGATATAAGTTAAAAGACATCCTAAGACCGTCCAACTTTCTAAGCCAACTAAGATCAACAAAAGCATGATGAGTGCAAAAGGGCTAAAGTCAAATTATACGTAGCAGAGGAAAGTTCTTTAGGCAGTGATTTGCAATGAAACAAGATATAGCAACCATTCAAGCATGACTGAAAAAAAAAATAGCAACTCCTATTGCATAGCTAAGTTACTCAACCCAAAACATGGATAATTATTGGTTCTTCAGGTAAGTCCGTACGACGTTTGTAGCTATGCTATGATATCCCTAAGCGGAACAAACAAAAATCGGGCAAGTCTCCTCTTAAGTCTCAAGTCTTATCCAACATGCACAAGGTCCTTTTATTACGTTATCAACAGTAAGTGCACCACCATTATGTCACCAAGGTTTACCATTTTTTACATTCATCTCATACGATGTTGCTTTTTGCTTCTCAAATTTCAAATCATCAAAAGAAACCTAATCAGACAAATCTTGACCACAATGGACATTATATTCAATTCAAATGCACATTAAAACTTTCATGAAAAACATTATGCCAAAAAATAACGATTATAAAAAAGTGATTCGAAAGTACATTACTCCTAAAGCGTTTGTTTAAAAATTAGAACAGGCACCAAATTAAGCACATAGCAAAAAAAAAAAAAAGAAATGTAAGGAAAATCCTCATTCTGCAGATTATTTTCAGAGAAATGCGATCCTACAAAACCAGAAGAAGTCTTATAGTACTGCTTCAGTACTTCCACATATGAAAAGGAAAATCAAATTATGATTGATTAACGGGAGAGAAGTATTGCCATGTTTGTTGCTTTGGCAGCCTGATTGATCTCATTAGATTTTATCCACAATCAGTCGACACAAATACAATATCAATTAGCAACTTGTATGCTAAAGACCATTATCATTCTTCCGTCGTGCTTTCATGAAACAGGTGATGGTGCGGCATTGAGTCTCAGTGCAGCAAAACAGGCAAGAATACAATGAAAATCGATGGGCCTAAGAAATTGTTATTGAAGTAGCTATTTTTCCATACAGCTCTCCAGACTACTAACTTCACATACCAAGCCATGGGTTTCCCTTCCCGGCCTCTGCAGAAATAATTGTGAGGAGGAGGTGACCCATAATCTTCAACCCATGTTGCTGAAGAGTATGCACTCATGGATACCATGCTATTGGTGGCTATTGATTGACTGTACAAAAAGTAGAATTGATCACTGTCTTTCAAGTTTCTTCCACGAATTAAGAGCTCTTCCAATAATCGGATCAACTGAAAATCCTTTGTCATATGCACCAATGGCTTTTAGAAGGCCGGTGAATTTCTCCCGGTCATCCTGTTACCATGCCAAGGTTAAAGGTGAAGCTTGTGAGTTTCTTATATGCAGCTGGGAAGAACATTGGAAACAAATTTATTAAGTGCAAAGATATCTGTAGTGCTGTATATAATAGTCATAGCACAACCGATGTGGTGAATGAGTGGCCAGTAGAAACCTAAAACTACATGGCCTAATGTTTCCAACATATGATGAAGTATTCATGGACTTCCCCCCGGCCCCCTTTCAACCTTGGGCTTGGGAATGGGAGTAAGCACAGACAATATCACCCCAGAATCAAAACACGAAACCTTGATTTTCGTCAATTCTATTTAAAACTATGCCAGTTGTGATGGCAAAAGAACCTTTCAAGTGCCATAACTTGACACAAAGGTACAATTAAGTGCTACATTCGAAGAAAAACAGATCACTTAAGTGTTACTTCAGCCAAAGTCCAACCAAAACACTGACGTGGCATTTTTCCGGCGAAGCGAGTGCAAAATGATGCTATTTTGCACGCTGACATGGCCAAATGATACAAAAATGACGTCGTTTTGGGCTGACATGATAAAAAAAAAATAATATAAAAATTAATTAAATTAAATTTAAAATTAAAATTAGTTAAAAATATGAAAAAAAAATTAAAATTAAAATTAGTTAAAATATGAAAATATAATAATTTTAAAATTAAATTTAGTTAAAATATTCAAAATAAATCATTTTAAAATTAATGAAAATTTAAAAAAATTTAAAAAATTTAGAAAAAAAAGGGTCGTTAGGCTTGCCGCCGCCGGTTGGCCGGGGTCGCCGGCCCCTGGCTTGGGCCCCCGGCCCCTGGCTTGGGCCCGACGACTATCCAACCCCCCTTTTTAAAATTTTTTAAAATTTTTAAATTTTTAAAATTTATTATTTTTCATATTTTAAATTTATTATTTTCTCATATTTTAACTAAATTTAACTTTAAATTTAATTAATTAATTTTTATATTATTTTTTTACCACGTCAGCCCAAAATGATGCCGTTTTGTATTATTTGGCAATGTTAGCATGCAAAACGGATGCCGTTTTGCACTTGCTTCGTTGGAAAAATGCCAAGTATGCAATTTGATCAGATTGGTACTCAAGTAATTTATTTTGTTCCAATTTTGGCACTTAAGTGTAGTTTTCGTAAGTTATGACACTTAAATGTCCCTTTCTGCCAAGTTATGGCACTTCGGGGTTCGCATGACTAAATCACCACCTTGCTATATATAGTGCCCATCTCTTGATTGTGGTTGATTGGCTAAGAGAGAGAGAGAGAGTTTGATGAGAGAGAAAGACGATGAATAGAGAGAACATGCTGCAGGAGGCTTCCTTCTGCAACAAATTGATGAGAATAATTTTGGAAAGAAGGAACATTTCATCTGCACAAGTGAAAGCTTCACAAAGTTGCCTAATAGGAAATGAGATAAAGCCATATGGTTGATTATTGTGACCTTGAAAATGATAGCATCCATGGTTCAAAACATCATATTCCACAGTTCCTTTCTCATGATAGTAAGACAGCAAGAATTGTAAATTGGTAAATTCATTAATTGTAATAATTTTTTTTAGATATGAATAACTTTTTTTTTATTCTTGGGCACGACGGCCAACCGCTGTCAGATGCTGACCGGCGGCATATTGACATTTTCAATAAAATGTATATAAAATATATTAACATTTTACATAAAAATATATATATTAACATTTTAAATAAAAAAAATATATTGACATTTTAAATAATATAAATATATAAAATGTAGCCAGATCGAATTCAGTTCCCTCCATAGAAACTCCACCGTGTCCAACATTCAAGAAATGAGGTCTCGCCGTGGCCCCCGATGGACCGCCCGCTACCACCGCCAAACGTCAACTCGGCTGCCTCTTTGTCTGCCACCACCAAGCATCGGCCGGAGAAGGAAATTTGGTTGTGCATCATGACGCATCGTATGAGTCCAGAGAAAAGACTTACCCTTCATCCGTACGAGACGGAGGCTGGATCTTTCTTTTATTCGGAGTTTTTGGGCATAACGAATTCATACAACGGGCATCCCTGTATACGGCCATTATAGCTTTGGTAGCATTAATGGTTTTCATTACGACTGCCTTGCTATCTTGGTGATTGTCAAAGAATGAAATTCTCTTTTCGTTGCGATTGCCCTGTATATTGGTGATTGTCAAAGAATAAATTTCTCTTTTCATTGCAATTGCCATTCCAGTAGGTTTTGCCACAGCTTCCACATAATATTGTCACATGATGTTACTTTTTGCTAGAGGGATAAACTCTGGAGAAAGGAACTTTGTATTGCTGTAGTGAAAGAAAGTTCCTAGGGTATAAACTCTGGAAAGAAAGGAACTTTGTATTGCTGTAGTGAAAGAAAGTTTCTAGAGGATAAACTCTGGAAAGAAAGAAACTTTGTATTGCTGAAATGGTTGAATGAATTCAAATGAGAGGGAATGCACCCCTTCTTATACTAGAGGTCCTCAGATTACATCCATTGATCGACTTTTAATCCGGCAGACGAGATCATACCACCCAACCTACCAACTACAGGAGATTTCTAGATCTTGGTGTAATGACCGTATCGTCCGCCCTTGGAACGTTCCGGAAGAGCTCTTGTTGGGAATCTTAGCAATCGTAAGAGGTCCTCCTCAGAAAGGCACGGCCCTTTAGCTATAGAAACCTTTTGGTGGTGACATGTGTCTCTTCTTGAAGAAAACAATAAAAGGAGTTATGCTTTGAGAGAAAAGGGTTAATACAAAAACAAAAAGAAATAAAGAAAAGGAAATGAGCTGAAATTGAATTCTTGGTAAATATGAGCTTGGCTTGGGTTGAATGAGATCAGGCTTGACTTAGTTTGATGCTGTGGCCCAATCCTACAGTTTGACCAACAAACATAGAACACCATTCCTTGCATATTCACTAACTAGCCATTAAAAAAAAAAAGCACAGAGAAGTCAGCTGTTTCCATACTATAATGTTTCTATTGCAGAAATTAAGGGTGTAAATCTACGGAGTCGACAATCGCAATTACCATAGGAAATTAAGAATCGAACCTACAAACATGTGAACTACCCCATCCATGGCTCACCATAGATTCCAGAACTGCACACTAATTTCCAAATTCAAAATGAGATAATGTCACTTCTTTTTTTCTCTCTTTTTCTTGATCCCTCTTTTTTCTCTTTTGGCGAGCAAGAAACATTGTTATTAAAGATGTTCATGGAAAGAAATGTTCCCCAACTTGACGGCATCACATTGTAGACTCCAGGCAAATTCAATGAGCAATTTGTATGGCGAGTCGACCTACCAATGACAAGTAAGACACTCTTCGGCCTTCAAATCTTTTAGCTAACTAACGGCAGCCTCCATCAATGTTTAAATTTTAAAATCGTCAACAGACTTGATTTAAGAGTGATATTTTAGAAAAAAAAAATTAATATGTTTGAGTACAATTTTATAAATTTGAGAATGATTTTATGATTTAAAATGTTAATTATGGATTCATTAAGTTAGATTAATTAAAGGAAACCCAATCGGTTCAAAATAATTACTTTCAAAACTTATGTTATGGCTCTTTTGCTTAAGTAAATGATTTTTTTTCCATTCTACCCATTTTGGTTCAATATGCAATAGATCTATAACGTTACACAATTTGCAGATGAAAAACAAGTCAGTCATTATTTGCAACTTGTTAATAGTTTTCATCAGAACACATTTTAAAAATGACTAATAATTACTAATAGACATCAAATACAAACTCCTAAACATTGCGCCTGGCGTTTGTTGCATCACCATTAAGAATGGATCAAGTTGGTGCAAAGCAGCCTAATCAAAATCCTATTCAGAAGTAAGAGGCTCAACTTCAAAAAAAAGAAAAGGAGGAAGAAGAATTGGGCTTCGACCAAAAAAGTGAATTGGGCCATGGTTATTGTGGTCCCAACTCAAATGGTGCTTCAAATCTTGACGTTTGCGAGCTAGTAGTCACCAAGTGCTTCTACAATATCCGTACCTTACAGGATAAGCAGCCCTTTTCTAAATCATTGAAAGTAGGGACATTGGGTTTTTATACATAAGCAGGATTCCTTTTGGGCTTAGTTTAGCCCATTTTATCATCTAATGCAAACTTGGACTCGCCTTGGCAATTACAAATATTCCTACCGGTCCGATCCTACTGGTCCGAGGATCACACAGGAGTTTACCGTGAAAAGAAAAACACCCCTATCTTGCATGACCCTTCTCTGGTGAAATTCTAAACAAAAAGGAAATTGCTCTAGTCTTGAAATTTTCTCGAAATCCTCCTATCTCACACGTACAGACAGTGAACACTCCATAGGTGAATTTACACTCGTAAGTCTTCATGGTAAGTGGTATCACCTACCTATTGGACACTAAACTAGGTCCGTATCACTTCAACCGTATACACTAGCTAAAAGTTTAGAAAAGATTTTAATCAAAATCCAGGTACATATGGTCGGATTTTTAAACCGCCTACGGGAAAGTGGACTAGATAAAATTTCTACAATTATGTATGCGTGGAAAGATACGCACACTTCCCATCTACCAAAGTGAGGAGTAGGTATTCTTCAGAAACCAAAATTTGATTAGTGAGACATGATGAAAGGAGGGTTCGCAACTTCATTTTAAATAAACGACATCCAATCACTTTAGAATAAAGGACAAACATTCTTTAGGACACCTTAGACCACAAAAGGAGGGACTTCTAGGTTTTTCCATGTCCATAAAGTTCATAAAGCCCCAGTAAGCGAAATGCCTACTAGAGCAATTCATTGATATGGAAATTATTTACACTTTTCATTCCTAAATATCAGAGCCCACACTGAGATCACTAGCCGTAGTAGCCTAACTACAGAACAACCACAACGGTTGATTTGTGATCAATTGGAACTTACATAAAAAAAAAAAAAAAAAAACCATCAACACACATTTACATCAATTTTGTCTCTCATATTCCCCTCACATTACATTAATTAGTCAATTTCTCTCCTTTTCCATGTCATTTCTGACTTGTAGCAGTTTTTGCCTTCCATTTTTAGGGTTTTCGTTTCCTTCTATTTTTGGCCAAGGTCAGAGTAAGAGTGGAATGACTACAACTACACCTTCAGTTGAAATGCAGTTCTCCACATCAATTACTCCAGAAAGTCTGATCCATAAGCAGCACACCCTCTTCAGGTACCAATAGACAACCAGCTATCCATGATTTGGCCAAAATAGTTCACTTAAACCTGGAAGAAATACATCAGAATAGAATGGAGCAGAATTAGCGTAGGTGGTGCAAGAAACTCAAATTCAGGAAAATCTTCTGATGGTTGACATATTGAGACAAATACAAACTATTATTTCACTTCACATCTACTCCCACAACGATTCCTTGACGATCTTTTATATGAGTCATAATAATGAGTTAACGCAACCCCAAAATTCCGCGACTTTTACCACAGTTCTCATCTTGAACTTTATTACCTTAAGAAAATCAAAGATTCAAGCAAAACAATCTTCCTCGCCAAACAAGCATCAGCAAAAAAGGAGCAAAAAGTGGCAGTAAACTGAACTGAAGAACCAGTTACATTTTGCGCTTTTATAAGCTTTGAGGAATATTAATTTTTATCACTCGATCTATTTCTGATAATAAGTACTCAAAACCGAAAACATACGTGTTTGATAGTCGGAGATATTACATTAAACTAACATTCTTCCCTTGGCAAAAAAAATTAACATCCTTAATTCTACCCCAAATTCTAGGACGTCTTTTTCTTTTCTTCGTCAGTTTTCTTATGCCACATTACATATTATTGGTTTGTTACCAAGACCATTACTTATCGGTATTTATACTACACCAGGAATTGCACATTGAAATTTTCTTTCTTCCTCAAAATCTGAATTTGACTCATTATATTCGTGCATTACATTTCTTCGGCTTTAAACAAAGTTTGCAAAGACTTGAACTTCAGCATTTTCCTTCTCCTAACATGTACATTAACAAATCCCAACCCTAAGAATGGTAAATGGGCCATTCCGGCTCAGACCCAGCACAGACCGGCCCTCTTGGGCCCGAGCCCGTGAGGGGCTGCACCAAGCCAGGCCTATTAACAATAAGGGGCTGTGTCAATGCCAAGGCATTGGGCCAAGGCCATTTTCATTTTCAGAGATTGTTGTGGTCAGAATGAAAAAATGAAGATAGTGATAGTAATTTAAGATCTCAATGATTATTTTTAATGAATTTCATGAAGAAAAGAAATTCCTCGTAGCACAAGAAAAGAAGGGGCAAGACAGGATAAAGTAGTTATGTCTTACCACCGACATGCATCCTCATGTTTTTTTTTTTTTTATAATCTTAGCTACTTCGTTTGATTAAAATCTTACAGACAGCACAAAAGACATGCTAAAAGCATTATTATGACCCCATCGTCTTTTTCTTTGATTTATTGCTTTAGGTTGTGTTGGTTCAACACTTCCATTGTCACTATGCTTTATACCTCTCCCACCTTGCACGCTTCTTTCAACTAAAATGTTGTCGGCAGTTTCACTGTGAATGAAGGTTTAGGTACCCAAGAAATTGCTTAATGCTAACAATTATGGCAATTTTTTTTAAATTTTTTTCCAAAAAGATGTGCACTTTTAGTTGATAATGACGCTTTCCATCAATTGAAGTTTGACAAAAAAGTCCAGAGGTGTGCTAAAATTGATATATTAATTGATATGATCAAATCTTTATTTTAACAGTTTAGCAAGTGAATTTATAGATATATAAAAATAGATACGATACAAGCGTGAAATTGTGAGTAATTCTCATTTTCTTTTTCCTTTTTTAAAAATCACTTCTAGAAAAAGTGAAAGGTTTTTGGATCCCGTTCGCCCGATAATCTAGAGAACATTGAACTTTCCACTTGATACTGCTTTTGGTCAATGGAGTTAGCTTGATAAGTTTGAATTATTGGTGCGATTCTGGTCGGCAACGGCTTCAATTAGATAAATCAAACCATTAGAAAAAGACTTACTTGGACAATGAGGTCTTTAGTCAACACCAGCAAGACTTCTGTTTTTTTGTGGCCCATAACAAGACCCACTTTGCTTAATATCTGGGGAACCGCTATTTCTGCAACGAAGTAGCTCCGACCACAACTTTTTCGTTGAAGAAGCGAGAGTCCTCTTCGTACGAAAGTCCTTATTATCGCTACTCGTCCTATATATTATAGAAAATAGATAATAAAACTTAGAACCCAAAATATACAGATAAACACAATATATTTGAAACAAAAGTAGTTTTAAGAATCATAGTGATCTAAAAGATTAATTAGTGATTATCGGTACTATATAGACATGGAAGCAGCTTCTGCAAATGTTGGGGAATTAGAGTTCGTAAATTTCTATGGTAGAAAGACGGTCTATTGAAGTCCTACACGTTATTTATTTATACTTATATAAAGCCCAAAACTTGAATGTGGTGTCCTCCTCTGAAATAGTCATTGTATCCTTGATAGGTACTATTCTCTTTAATGAGTAAGATGGGGTAAAACTGTTATCTAATGGGCATAGATGGAAGGCATAGGTCTTTTTTTGCCACTATATGCACCATTATAATTGGAGATTGACAGAGGAAATAGAAGAGATTAATGACCACACCTGTAAAGAGGAAACTAAGATTGACGGAGGTCTGATTTCAAAAATCTGGACGACACTTTGGACTTTCAATTTATAAAACAAAAGTTTAGTGGAGTATAATCAAAGCTAAAGCTATCTTGAAACAAATTTGATCTTTCATTGGCCTCAATTCAAGGGATTTAATATTTCTCAAAAGACTTTTCATCCGCTCATCAAGTCATTGTGAATAATAAGTTCAATCTTATAATTATTTCATCACACCCGGATCTATGTCTGTAAATATTTATGGATTTTTTTTTCAATTTTTTGTTAAAAAGTTGTGCACTTTTACTTGGTAAGCATTCACTCTCCATCAATTGAAGTTTGACAAAAAAAATTAAAGGTGTGCTAAAATTGATATATTAATCCACATGAGCAAATCTCAATTTAACATTTAGCAAGTGAATATATAGATTTATGAAAATAGATACTATACAAGCATGAAAATCTTGACTGTTCTTATTTTCTGTTAAAAAAATCACTTTTAGCAAAAGTGAAAGTTTTCTAGATCTCATTAACCTAATATTCTAGAGAATGTTGAACTTTTCACTTGCTATTAAAAATGTCCTGAAGATTCAACTTTATCACGGAGAGTATAAACTTTCATTTCAATATTAAAATGTGATGAAATCTCAATTTTCTTTAATAATGTCCTAACCTTTCAACTTTATCAAGTTAATTTAGATACTGTAGTAGGATGTCCATATTGCGGATTTGACAAGTTCAATAGATCAATTCAAAGTTTCTACCTAGGCCCCTCGTTTGACGTATAACGGCACGTGCTTTTTTATTATTATTATTTCTTTTCGTTGACTCATGGATACTGTTCCTGGTCAATGAAGTACCGACTTTCAGGGTATTAACCCTATTTTCTTTACCTTCACTTGGCTCCAAAATTTACACGTAGAAGCGTAATGTGCAATTACGTGAAATTGAAACGCAAAATTTAAAGGAAGTTCTCTTACTCCAGGATTCAGCCAAGAGAGGAAGCAAGCCAAGATTCAACCAAAGGTGCAACAGACTCTCTGCGTCTCGCAGCATGGCCAAGACCGCACCTGCCCATGATTCAGCCCATCAACATGCATTGATTGAGGCCGAAACCCCTCGTCCCGCCGGCCAAGTAGAGGCGGAAACCTTTATAGTAGAAATCCCTCAGGTCGCCGCCCAACTAGAGGCGGAAACCTTTGAGGTAGAAATCCCCCGGTTCGCCACCCAACCAGCGGTGGAAACCTCCGGCCATCAACATCCAACGGCAGAAGCCCTTCTGACCGTCGCCCAATTAGAGGCAAAAACCTCTGCTGCAGCCGCACCTCCTTTGATGATTCTGCGGAAACCTCCGGCCATCACCATCCAGTAGCTGAAACCTCCGCTACAGCCGCCACAGCCATACCCACCACCGTACCTCCTGAACTTCGTAATGATTTTGTGGAAACCTGTGGCCATCAACATCCAATGGCCGAAATCCGTCGATCTGCTGTGGCACCTCCCGAACATCCCGATGATTATGTGGAAACCACTGCCCATCGACATCCAGCGGATGAGGCAGAAATCCTTTGATCTGCCCTGTTAGATTTGGTAACGTCTACTACAGCGAACGTAGCCACATCCAACGAATCAAATCAAGGCACAGACGGAAGACAACGGATTATCTTCGTGTCAACCAGTATCTTGGTTACGATCATGTCCATGGTTTTGGCGTCATCTTCCTCATATAAAGATGGCAAGTATATCATTCGGTATTTAGGGCTTGTAGTCACTACAATGCTATTTTTGACTATAATATGCTTGGTGGGAAGCAGCTTCAATAAGATGCAGTTGATTGTCGCAGAGGTGGTGATGAGTGGTGTGGATCTCCTATTGACAATGGTCTTAGTCTATTTAGCTATTACGAACAAGTGATGGTGTTCATAGCTATTACATACAAGTATTGATGCTAGACTTCATCTATTTAGCTATTATTCGATGATGGTTTTCGTCTATTTAACTATTACTAACAAGTTATGGTGTTCATAGCTATTACAAATAAGTGATTGCTATTGTGGTCTTCATCTATTTAGCTATTATTTGACGATGGTCTTTGTCGATTTAGTTATTACGAATAAGTGATGGTGCTTGTAGTTATTACAAACAGATAATTGTTATTATGAACAAGTGACGGTGTTCAATGTTGTGTTCATAACTATTACAAAGTGTTCAATATTGATTTCATAGCTATTACGAACAAGTGAGGGTGTTCAATATTGATTTCTCTTGCTATTAGAATCGTTTTAGTACTGAATTTTTACTGGAGATACTTGTAGATTTGAACAATTTTCAAATATTTTGAGTAGAAGTTTAGCAATTTTACAGGGATTGAACGTCTTTCTCATTGCTGCGTTTTTTTTGTGTGCTATCTTTGTCCCAATGGAGAATGTTCGAGTTTTTTTCCTATGTTCTATCTTTGTCCTAGTGGAGAATGTTCAAGTTTGTTTGGTTTCACCATACAATCTCAATCGTCTCGGCAAGTTTAGCGATGGATGGATATGAATGGAAGTGCAGTCCAACGAACGGTGAAGGCCGAAGATGATAACTAACGGCACTGCTCTTGCTATAAGAATGAAAAATCAGTAAAGGTAGTAATATTAGCCAATTTCTTCTATTATTCAAACGAGATGAAGCAACGATGTCAGCACCAGGCTTTGCACCATCGTGGCAAGAACACGTGCGCATGCATGCACACACATTCACATTCACATACACAATGCCTTGTCGGGAAAATTACCGAAAAAGTCCTAAACCTATTGCAATTGTGTCAATTTAATCCTAAACTTATTTTTTTGACCAATTGAGTCCTAAACATTTTATAATTATTCCCGATCAGTCCATCCGGCCAAAATTGGCCGGTTGGCACTAACGTGGCAGCCGGTCGATGCCGGCGACCTTTTTTTTAATAATATATTTTTTTGAAATTTTTTTGAAATTTTTTTTCTCTTTTTTTTCTTCTCCCTCTCCCTCATTCCTCCTCTTCTCTCCTCCTCCCTCCTTCTTCTTTGCCTCCAACAACCGGCCAGAGGGGAGGGTTGGCCGGTCGTCGGATTGAGGTGGCGAGCTAGCTCGCCTCGCCTTTGCCGAGTCTAGCGAGGCAAGCCCCGTCGGAGCCCTCGCTAGATCCGATGAGCTCACGCCGAGCAATGGCAGGGCGAACCCCTGCCGAATCTAGTGAGGCGATCTAGCCTTGCCAGTCGACGAGCTCACACCTAATGACGGCGAGGCGAGCCCCCGTTGGATTTGGCAAGGGCTCGCCTCGTAGTCACCGGGCGAGGGGGGCTTGCCGTTGCATCTGGCATGGCCCTCCTCGCTAGATCCAGTGAGGGCTCACCCCGCTGTCGCTAGGCTCGAGCTTGCCGACTGGCAAGGCGAGCCTGCCGGATCACCTCAGTCCGGTGACCAGTGGAGGAGGGAGGAGGGAGGAAGACGGAAGAGAGAGAAGGAAAAAAAAAAGGAAAAAAAAAAAGATAATAAAATTAATAAAATATTTCAAACAATAAAATATTATTAAAAAAATGTCGCTGGCGCCAACCGACTACTATGTCAACGCCAGCCGGCCAATTTTGACCGGATGGACTGATCGGGAATAATTGTAAAAGGTTTAGAACTCAATTGATCAAAAAAATGAGTTTAGGACTGAATTGGCATAATTGTAATATGTTTATGAATTTTTCGGTAATTTTCTCATGTCCTATTGGACAAATGGCCCAATCTAATGTCAAACTTGCTTAAAAGTAAAATTATAGGCCCCAATTGCTCTTATGCCCGTAGGAGAAAATATCTTCCCAACACTTCTAATTTCTCTCCAAAGTCATATGTGGAACCTTCATATATACATGCTTATTAGCTAAATGGCAATTGGCACATAAAATATAGCTCAGCCACCGTCTCCTGAATTTTCATAACCCTACTATGCAAAAATAGTATATGTAGTGGAAATGGATGTCCGCATATATATATAGACAGACATATAATATGTTTTATTATGATGATCTCTTCCTTTATCCAATAGAAGGTGCATTACGTTTGCATGGTCCAATCTTTGGTCTCAAAAATTTCTACGACAGAATTAGGGGACCTGTATAGTTCCCTACTTTACCGTAATCATTTTATTAGAAATTAGGAGGAGATTAAATCCCCGTAAGATATAAAGGGTAAGTACATCTTTAAATTGACATTTTAGCTATTTCAAATGGTAATAACAAATGCAAGTCGCCACGCCATTATGCAAACACTAGTGTCCAACCGTTAGATCCATCGTCTATCTATCTCCAAATTACTTTTACCCAACATAAAATGTTCGACGGTAGAATGGTCATCCATTAAAGGGAAAGAGACGGGAACCCTCATAGGTAAATCGTTGGAAAAGAAGCAATTTTTTATATGCATGATATTAGTTAGATAAATCACACTCGAGTAATCGACAACTTCATATACAGTACATACATTAACTTTGTGAGTATCTCGAGGTTATTCTAACCTAAAATGCTTTATTTTGCCAAGAAACTGAACATATTCTACCATGTTGCAATTTGCTCTAACAAAGTAACCCTAAACCTTTCTTTCTCTGGGACTAAGCTTTTGTTGACAGCAGTGACATGTAAGACAGTCTTTGGCCTTCAAATCTTTTAGCTAATTGACGACAGCCTTTATCAATGCTTCAAATTTTAAAATCGTCGACAGACTTGATTTAAGAGTGATATTTTAGAAAAAATTTAATATGTTTGGGTACAATTTTATAAATTTAAGAATGATATTTATGATTTCAAATGTTAATTATGGATTTATTAAGTTAGATTAGTTAAAGGAAACCAAATTGGTTCAGAATAATTAGTTTCAAAACTTTAGTAGCAAAATTGCAATTTCCCAAAGTTTATGGACAAATTTACAAAATTTGGAAATTATGATGACTAATTACAGAATGAGAAAGATTAGAATGATTGATAGTGAATTAACCACAAAGTTGGACTTAATTTTATGGTTTTGGAACTCTAGGGGCAAATCCGTGATTCAACAAAGTTAGGGCACGTATTTGCAGGTACTGAAAATTACAGAGTCTAAATTTTTTTTTCTTTTTGAAATTACAGGGTCTGATTACAGAATCAGAAACCTTAAATGATTAGAAGTTATTTTATGGTTAGAAGCAATTGCTTAATACAGACAATTTAAGTAATGCTTTGAAACTTTAAGGATAAACTTGTAATTTCACCGTTTGTTGGGCCTATTTTGCAAATACTGGAAATTTCTAAGGTTGGTTACACAATTAGACACCTGTGGTGATAGGTAGTTAAGTTATTCCAAAAATAATTTCTTAATCCACTTAAACTGGAATTAAGTGCAAAGCTTTAACTCTTCAGGGGTAAATTGGTAATTCCGCTAGCTAGAGGACGAATTTGCATGAGGCCTTCATCGTGTTAATACAAAAGGGCTAAAAAGTAAAAGAAACTTCTTATCTATTATGATATTAATGAGTAACAATTGTTTTTCGATTTTTAATTCCAAATACAGAAGTGCATAAAGATTCCAATATTTATCTCTTCCAACATTTTTCCTCATGGAAAATGTTTGAGAAATATAATGATTATCCTTTCAAAATATTTATTAATTTTAGATATCATCCCTTATTAATGTTAGAATTGAAAAAGTTGCATATACATAATTTATTCCTCAAATCAAAATTTTAGTTGGAAAGAATAGACAAAACTTATTAGATGAATAAGATTTAAATTTTGCAGTATCAAATATTTCAAAACGTGAATAAGTACACAATTTATCTACTTAATTTAAAAGATTTTAGTATAATTTGGGGAGATAGCTTATGTTCTGGCACTTTTGCTTAAGTAAATGATTTTTTTTTTTTTTTATGTTCTACCCATTTTAGTTCGATATGAAATAGATCTATAACATAATACAATCTACAGATGAAAAACACTTCAGTCATTACTTATAACCTACTAATAGTTTTCATCGGAACACATTTTAAAAATGGCTAATAATTCCTAATAGACATCAAATACAAACTCCGAAACATTGCACTTGGCGTTTGTTGCATCACCATTAAGAATGGATCAAGTTGATGCAAAGCAGCCTAATCGAAATCCTATTGAGAAGTAGGACTGGCTCAACTTCAAAAAAAAAAAAGAAAAAGAAAAAGAAAAGGAGGAAGAAGCATTGGGCTTCGACCAAAAACGTGAATTAGGCCATGGTTATTGTGGGCCCAATTCAAATGGTGCTTCAATCTTGACGTTTGCGATCTAATAATCACCGAGGTTACGTTTAGTTATCCAGATTTCTAATCGGGATAGGACTGAAAAAGGATATGATATGAAATCCTAGGATTTTTTTATATCATGTCCATTGTTTGGTGAATCACAGTATTAAAGTCGAACATATTCATATTCATATCATGTACATTTTTTTTTTAATATAAATGAACATAAATGTTTATAAATGGAGATAGTGAAATCTCTCGTAACACTATTCCTTAATTTATTTTTATTTTATTTTTCCTCTTTTTTATATTATTTTCTTTATTATTTATTTTTTCCCCTTTCATCATTCTTTAATAAAATTTTATCAACTAGTAAACTGTACTAACATACCTAAAATACAAAAATATCTAAAATATATAATAAATACAAATATCTAATTTATAGATTGAAAGTTTATTATAAGATATAATTAAAGTTGAATACTTAAATTGAAATAAGATCAATTAAAAATAAATTTCTAATTTTTATTTATAATTTCTTAAATTATAATTCAAATATTATTTATATTGAAATATAATTTCAATTTTGTTAATATAATAAGTTTGTTATTCGAGAAAAATAACTTTCCTATTATGGACATTAGAAATCCTATTCACCTTTATCCCACATTTCCAATGGAATAATTTTATCCTGCCTATATCCCCCTTATATCCGACTTTATTTTATCTTGAGCGAGCACTAAACGTAAGATAGGATAAATCATATCATATCCCAAATTTCATCTCGACTACCAAATGCAGCTCGTGTACTTCTACATTTTTCGTATCTTATAGGATAAGCAGCCCCTTTCTAAATCAGTGAAAGTAGGGACATTGGATTTTTATACATGAAGCAGGATTCCTTTCGGGCTTAGTTTAGCCCATTTTATCATGTACTACAAACATGGACTCGCCTTGGCAATGTACAAATGTTCCTATCGGTCCGATCCGACGGGTACCGATGATATCACAGGAGATTACTGTGGAAGGAAAAAACAACCCTATCTTGCATGACCCTTCTCTAGTGAAATTCTATAAGAAAAGGAAATTGCACTAGTCTTGAAATTTTCTCAAAATCCTCCTATCTCACGCGTACAGACAGTGAACAATTCATAGACGAGTTTACACTCGTAACTCTTCGTGATAGGCAATATCGCCTACCTATTGGACCCTAAACTAGGTCCGTATCACTTCAACCATATACACTAGCTAAAAGTTTAGAGAAGATTTTAATCAAAATCCAAGTATATGTGGTCGGATTTTTAAACTGCCTACGGGAAAGTGGACTAGATAAAATTTCTACAATTATGCATGCATGGAAAGATAAGCACACTTCCCATCTACCAAAGTGAGGAGTAGGTATTCTTCAGAAACCAAAATTTGATTAGTGAGACATGAGGAAAGGAGGGTTCGCAACTTCATTCTAAATAAACGACATCCAATCACTTTAGAATAAAGGACAAACATTCTTTAGGACACCTTAGACCACAAAAGGAGAGACCTATAGGTTTTTCCATGTCCGTAAAGTTCGTAAAGCCCCAGCGAGCGAAATGCCTACTCGAGCAATTCATTGATATGGAAATTATTTACACTTTTCTTTCCTAAATATCGAGCCCACACTGAGATCACTAGACATAGTAGCCTAACTACAGAACAACCACAACAGTTGATTTGTGATCAATTGGAACTCACAGAAAAAAGAAAAAGAAAAACCATCAACACACATTTACATCAATTTTGTCTCTCCTATTCCCCTCACATTACATTAATTAGTCAATTCTTCTCCTTTTCCATGTCATTTCTGACTTGTAGGAGTCTTTTCCTTCCATTTTTAGGGTTTTCTTTTCCTTCTATTTTTGGCCAAGGTCAGAGTAAGAGTGGAATGACTACAACTACACCTTCAGTTGAAATGCAGTTCTCCACATCAATTACTCCAGAAAGTCTGATCCATAAGCAGCACACCCTCTTCAGGTACCAATAGACAACCAGCTATCCATGATTTGGCCAAAATAGTTCACTTAAACCTGGAAGAAATACATCAGAATAGAATGGAACAGAATTAGCTTAGGTGGTGCAAGAAACTCAAAATTAGGAAAATCCTCTGATGGTTGACATATTGAGACAAATACAAACTATTATTTCACTTCACATCTACTCCCACAACGATTCCTTGACCATCTTTTATATGAGTCATAACAATGAGTTAACGCAACCCCAAAATTTCGCCACTTTTACCATAGTTCTCATCTTGAACTTTATTACCTTAAGAAAATCAAAGATTCAAGCAGAACAATCTTCCTGACCAAACCAGCATCAGCCAAAAAGGAGCTAAAAGTGGCAGTAAACTGAACTAATTTAGAAGAAAGGAAGTCATCAAATCTTCATGTACACATCCCATTTTTTATACACAAAGAATCAGGTTTAGTCCTGTACTCCATTATCGTATCTTTCTTGCGATGATATCCGTGGTTATGACGTTATATTCCTCATATAAAGATGGCAGCCGTATCGTTCGGGATTTCGCGCTTGCAGTCACTTCAATGCTATTTTCGACTGGAATAGCGTTGGTAATAGTATTCTGCTGGAATAATCTGAAGGTTGTTGTCGTAGTGTACTTGATGGGTGGCGTTGATCTCCTATTAATGATTGCCTTCATCTATTTAGTTATTATTCGACGATGGTCTTCAGCTATTACGAACAAGTGATGGTGTTCTAAGTGATATGTTCATAGCTAGTACGAAAACAAGTGATGGTGTTCAATGTTGATTTCTATTGGTATTAAAAGCGTTTCAGTACTCAATTTTTACTAGAAATAATGGATTGAACGTCCTTCTGCATTTTTTTCTATCTTTGTCTAATGGAGTTCTTTTTCTGTGTGTTCTATCTTTCTTCTAGTGGAGAATGTTCCAGTTTGTTTGGTTTCACCGTACAATCTCAATTGTCTCGCTAAGTATAATGATGGATGGATGTGAATGGAAGTGCAGTCCAACGAATGGTGAAGGCCCAAAATGATAACTTCCGTCACAGCTATTAATATAAGAATGAGAAATTTGCTGCAAGGAAATTGTGTTTTATCATATCATTTCGATCTTGGATAGTCTAGTTGATGGCCTGGTGTAGTGAGCTGCGTTTTTGGATCTGTGTCCGTCTCCTATGATAAAAATAGTTTTCAGAGAAAAAGGTTAATAAATAAAAAAAACAATGCGTTGAAGTTGAATTATGGTAAATCTGAGCTTGGCTTAGGTTGAATGAGATCAGGCTGGACTTAGTTTGATGCTGTATCCTGCAATTCGATCAACAAACATAAAACATCATTCTTTGCATATTTACTAAGGGCGCGTTTTGTAATAATTTTATTCCCGAGAACAATTTTTGATCAGAAATGATTTTTTTTTTTCTGTTTTGGGGAACAATTTCTATATATAAAAACGCGTTTGATAACTGTACAAAATTTCTATGCATTTGGTAAAATTGTATAATTTTATTGTTTCTTTTATTTTTTTAAAATTCCACCATCTTTTTCTTTGCTTTATTGCTTTAGGTTGGGTTTGGTTCAACCTCTCTATTATCATTGTGCTTTATATCTCTCCTAGCTTGCACGCTTCTTTTGACTAAAATTTTGTCGGTAGTTTCGCCATGAATGAAGGTTTAGGTCCCCAATAAATTGCTTTATGCTAACAATTATGGCATTTTTTTCAATTTTTTTTCCAAAAAGATGTGCACTTTTACTCGATAAGGACTCACTCTCCATCAATTGAAGTTTGACAAATAAGTCCAGAGGTGGCTGAACTTGCCCATCCACCAATGAGGCTCAGCCTCGTCGGGCCGTCGCCGGTGAGGTCGTCAGCCAAGAAAAGAAAAAATTGTTTCCAGGAACAAGAAACTACTTTTTTCTACTTCTTATTTCTGTTTCAAATATATTCCCAAGAACAAAAAAATAAATTTTTTGTTCCCAAAAACAAAAAATTTACTAAAGACATTTATATTCTCTTTTCGTTTGCTGGAACAAAAGAACAAAAATAGTTGTTCCAGGAAACAAATATTATTTTTTTGGCTTTAAACAAAGTTTATTACCAAGATCATTACTTATCGGTATTTATACTACACCAGGAATTGCACATTGAAATTTTCTTTCTTCCTCAAAATATGAATTTGACTCGTTAGACTTGTGCATTACATTTCTTTGGCTTTAAACAAAGTTTGCAAAAGACTTGAACTTCAGCATTTTCCTTCTCCTAACATGTACATTAACAAATCCCAACCCTAAGAATGGTAAATGGGCCATTCCAGCCCAGACCCAGCACAGACCGGCCCTCTTGGGCCCGAGCCCGTGAGAGGCCACACCAAGCCAAGCCTATTAACAATAAGGGGCTGTGTCAATGCAAGGCATTGGGCCAAGCCATTTTCATTTTCAGATATTGTTGTGGTCATAACAAAAAAATGAAGATAGTGATAGTAATTTAAGATCTCGATAATTATTTTTAATGAATTTCATGAAGAAAAGAAATTCCTTGTAGCACAAGAAAAGGGGGGGGGGGAAGACAGGATAAAGTAGTTATGTACTTTTTCTTACCACCAAAGTGCATCCTCATGTGTTTTTTTTTTTTTTTAAATAATCTTAGCCACTTTGTTTGATTAAAATCTTACAGACAGCACAAAAAACACGATAAAAGCATTAGTATGACCCCACCATCTTTTTCTTTGCTTTATTGCTTTAGGTTGGGTTTGGTTCAACCTCTCCATTATCACTGTGCTTTATATCTCTCCCAGTTTGCACCTTCTTTTGACTAAAATTTTGTTGGCAGTTTTCGCCGTGAATGAAGGTTTAGGTCCCTAAGAAATTGCTTTATGCTAACATTTATGGCATTTTTTTCAATTTTTTTTTTTCAAAAAGATGTGCACTTTTACTCGATAAGGACTCACTCTCCATCAATTGAAGTTTGACAAATAAGTCCGGAGGTGTGCTAAAATTGATATATTAATTGATATGATCAAATCTTAATTTGACATTTTAGCAAGTGAATTTATAGATATATAAAAATAGATGAGATACAAGCGTGAAATTGTGAGTAGTTCTCATTTTCTTTTCTACAAAAATCACCTTTAGAAAAAGTGAAAGGTTTTTGGATCCCATTAGCCCGAGAATCTAGAGAATCTTGAACTTTTCACTTGCTGTTAAAGATGTCTTGAACATTCAACATTATCACAGAGAGTCTAAGCATTCAATTTAATGTTAAGATGTGATGAACTTTTAATTTTCTTTAACGATGTCCTAACCATTCAACTTTATCAAGTTAATTTAGCTATTGAAGAAAGATGTCCATATCGTAGATTTAACAAATAATTTCAATAGATCAATTCAAAGTTTCTATCTTCTCCCCTTATCTGACATATACCAGCACTTGTCTTTTTCTTTTCTTTTGTTTTCTTTTTTTGTTTTGTCTTGTTTTGTTTTTAGCTTCTCTACAAGCACGTGGATTCTGCTTTTGGTCAACGAAGTACTAATTCATATCTAAGCTTGGTCAGTTTAAATTATTGGTGCGATTCTGGTCGCCAAGTGCTTCAATTAGATAAATCAAACCATTATAAAAAGACCTACTTGGACAATGAGGTCTTCTAATCAACACCAGCAAGACTTCTGTTTTTTTGTGGCCCCTAACAAGACCCGCATTGCTTATTATCTAGGGAACCGCTATTTCTGCAACGAAAATAGCTCCGACCACAACTTTTTCGTTGAAGAGACGAGACGACTCCTCGTACGAAAAATCCTTATCATAGCTACTCGTCCTATAGATTATAGTAAAATAGATAATAAAATTTTGAACCCAAAATATAAAGATAAACACAATATATTTGAAACAAAAGTAGTTTTAAGAATCATAGTAATCTAAAAGATTAATTACGTGATTATCGGTACTATATGGACATGGAAGCAGCTTCTGCAAATGTTGTGGAATTAGAGTTCGTAAATTTCTATGGTCGAAAGAAGTTCTTTTGAAGTCCTAAACGTTATTTATTTATACTTATATAAAGCCCAAAA
Organism: Eucalyptus melliodora; assembly: GCA_004368105.4. NCBI lineage: Eukaryota > Viridiplantae > Streptophyta > Magnoliopsida > Myrtales > Myrtaceae > Eucalyptus > Eucalyptus melliodora. The sequence continues at coordinate 3,628,670 of CM023402.3, read as the reverse complement.
CTTGAATGCGGTGTCCTCCCCTGAAATATTCATTGTATCCTTGATAGGTACTATTCTCTTTAATGAGTAAGATGGGTTAAAACTGTTATCTAATGGGCATAGATGGAAAGCGCAAGTCTTTTTTTGCCACTATATGCACCATTATAGTTGGAGATTGACAGAGGAAATAGAAGGGCGTGCATGTTTATGTTCTTTTTTCTTATTTATGAATATAAATTTTACTTTTTATTCTTAAATAAAAAAACAAAAATTTGTTTATTTGCGTTTTTTTCAAAAACTGTTTTTTTATTCTCAAAACAAAATTGAAAAATAAAAGAAAAAAAATTATTTTTTTGTTCAAAAACACTTTTTGAAGGACCGAAAAGAACAAAAACAAAAAAGACTTTTTGTTTCTTTTGTGTTTCTCGCTTTCGTGCCCTGCACGAGTCTCTCCCTGTTCCGGCGTCTCTCACAGGTTCTCCACCGTCAAGCGATTCAGCGCCTCCCAACTGGTCATTCTCTCCGGCGCCTCCCCACTCAGCAGACTCTCTGGCGCCGACAGCTGTTGCTCCTTCACCGGCTGAAGCTTCTGATTCGAGGTAAGTTTCTGCGCTCACCAGCTGTTGCTCCTCCTTCACCGTTTGACAAGGGCTTCGGCGAGAGCCACCCCTCGCAGATCTGAGCGACGACTGCTCGGGGCTCAAGCGCAACGGCTCGCTCGAGCTAGCGCTTGCCCAGATCTGCGAGACGCTCGCTCGAGCGAGTGTCGCGAGCAACGCTGCTCTGCTCGCTCGAGCGAGCAAAGCAGCAACGCTCTCCTCGCTCAAGCGAGCGTCACTGCTTTGCTCGCTCGAGCAAGCAAATCGCGAGCAGAGCCAATTTTTTCATAGTTTCTATGCATATATTTCCACTTGATTATCAATTATCAATTGATTCCACTTGTACTTTGAGCCGAATCCATATCATCACCTAAGCCTTTTCCCTCTTAATGGATTTTGGCAACTTAATTAGGCTGGGGCAAAACTATGTGTTTCTATATGACTATACATAGCGACCCTCTCCTACCAAGTGCAGGTGGAAAGTCTCAGAAAAACCCAGTCGACCTGATGCTGTCAATTATGATTAGGATTTCGAGATAATGAATTTGCATAAGCTTGTTTTTCGTCAAACAAACTTAGATAAAGTGGGTTAAGGTAAAAAGATAGTTTTCTTGGTTGATGGAGCATGTTGATCTAGGAATTTTGATTGCTTCATGGATTGACTGTTGCTCATATGATTGTCACTCGAACTCCTTTTTCCTTAAACCATGAAAGGATTCAAAATTGAATTTGTCTCCATTTTTATGTGCCAGACAATGTAGACTTGGGCACAGCTTGTGGAAAATATTTACGGGTATGCTGCCTCAGCATCATTGACCCAAGTATGAAGATGGGCTTCTGCTGTTCTAGAGTCAACTTTTTTATGCTAACGGTTCAACAACACTGTTATGCACTTCTACTAAACACTTATATCGATCTTGTTTCTATCGTCTTCAGATGATTCGGATATCATCAAGAGCATGCCTGGTGACTCTTGGCTGTCGACGTCCTGATGCCATGAGATTTTGGTCTAGCATTCGTAGATTTATGGGTTTGGGCAAGGAGGGTGCCTCATGAAAAAGGCACTCTGCTGTTGACAGGGAAAATCTTAAATATCAAGCTAATGTGAGATGCAGCTACTGTAACCCATCTTTAGTTGTTTCATTTGGCATTGTTCTAAGAATTCATTTTTCCAATACTATAAAGAGTTGAACCTTGTGCTTGTGTTTGTGTTTCTGAATCGCTCTGCATCTCACATAATCAAAGAAGGAACATCTGTTGGCAACAAATTTAAGCTAGAGCTTTCCTGATCAGACTGCTGATGCTCAATAAGTGAAAGATCTGTTTGATATGTGTGGAGCTTTTTGGAAGGCCGTGTGATTGTTTCAATCGGCCCTCTATGCATCTACATCTTGCGAGTGTTTCTAATTGCTGAATCTTCACTCTTTTTTTTCGAGTTGCTGTGGCATCAATTGACTTCGGCAAAGCTGCCTTTCTTGCCGTGGTTGAATTGTTCATTGTTTCTCCTACGGTTAGCTCGAGCTTGACCTTGATAAACTGAGTACGATGGGGGAGGGTTTGTTCTTGTGCCTCTTCGCCTGTATATTTTTTTCCTTTTTAATATATTTTTCTCGATTTTTCTTGATATCATGTGCTTTTAGCTACGAGGAAAATCGAAACCTTGGTATTAATTAGATGGAGGCTGCTTAAGTTCAGATTCACACCGCGCGGGGAATGAGAAATTTTTTGGAAAGTTTTTCCTTTTTGCATACTAAAGAGTTTAGGTGAATCATTGTAAAAGTAGAATAAATATGGGGAGAAAATATAATAGATTGAAAGCGGTTATTTTTTGAGTTGAGCAATTGGATTGGAGATAGAATTTAAAATTAAATTAATGAGCATTTCATGAGAATGGGAATTCAATACTAAGTTTACACTTTATTTTAAAAAAAAACAATTGAGAAAAATTTGGTACAAACTTTACTTACAAAATTTTCTACTAAGTATGCACATATGATCATGTTCAGAATGTTTGTCTTCACTCACCATGAACAAAATTAAATTGATGAGCATTTTATGAGAATGATAATCCAATACCAAGTTTACACTTTATTAAAAAAAAAAAAACACTTTTTGAAAAATTTGGAACAAAATTTTTTTACAGTTACCAAACGTGTTTCTATTCTTTTTTTTATTCTAGGAACAGAAATTAAGTGCAACCAAACGTGTTTTTGTTCTTTTTCTATTCTAAGAACAAAAATCTTTTGCAGTTACCAAACGTGTTCTTTAATTCAAAAACTGTTCTCCGGAACAGAAATAGTTTTTTCTATTTCTGTTCCCTAAAACAATTTTTGAACAGAAACACAAACAAACGCACCCGAAGAGATTAATGACCACACCTATAAAGAAGAAACTAAGATTGACGAGGTCTGAATTCAAAAATCTGGAGAACACTTTGGACTTTCGGTTACTAAAACAAAAGTTAAGTGGAGTATAATTAAAGCTAAAAATATCTTGAAACAAATGCGATCTTTCATTGGCCTCAATTCAAGGGATTTAATATTTCTAAAAAGACTTTTCATCCACTTATCGAGTCACTGTGAATGATAAGTTCAATCATATAATTTTTTCATCGCACACCCGGATTTATATGTCTGTAAAGATTCTTGGATTCTTTTTTTCAATTTTTTGTCAAAAAGTTGTGCACTTTTAACTGGTAAGCTCCATCAATCGAAGTTTGACAAATAAACTCAGAGGTGTGCTAAAATTGATATATTAATTGATATGATCAAATCTCAATTCAACATTTAGCAAGTGAATATATAGACTTATGAAAATGGATACTATACAAGCGTGAAAATCTTGATAGTTCTCATTTTCTTTTTTAAAAAATCACTTTTGGCAAAAGTGAAAATTTTCTAGATCTCATCAGCCTAATATTTTAGAGAATGTTGAACTTTCCACTTGCAATTAAAAATGTCCTTAAGATTCAACTTAGAGAGTATACACTTTCATTTCAATATTAAGATGTGATGAAATCTTAATTTTCTTTAACAATGTCCTAACCTTTTAACTTTATCAAGTTAATTTAGATGTTGCAGGAGGATTTCCATATCGCAGATTTGACAAATAAGTTAAATAGATCAATTCAAAGTTTCTATTTAGGCCCCGTGTTTGACGTATAACGGCAGTTGCCTTTTTCTTATTATTGTTTCTTTTCTTTGCTTCTACAACGGCTATAAGCGCATGGATACTAATCCTGGTCAATGAAGTACCAATTTATACTAATCTTGGTCAACGAATTATTGGTGTGATTTTAATTGCCAGCTAGGGGTGATCGATTCCCGGTTCGGTCCGATTCCACCCAAGAACCGGGAACCGGACTGAGAGGACCGGTTCCCACTTTTTTGGACCGTGGACCGGACCGGCTGGTCTTGGAACCGAGAACCGGACCGCACCAATCGGTCCGGTTCGGTTCCAATGAACCATCACTTATTTCATTTCATAAACCTCAGTGCCCATGAACCAAACTCATTCCTGACCATCATAGGATTGCCCCCGAATCAATCAATCAATTGGCAATTAAAATTTTCACAACTTGTGGAGAAAGAGAAAATGTACCAATTTTGACGATGGAAAGGCGTTTGAGCGTCAAGCAAGGCCGAAGGTAAGGTTGTGAGAGGGGAAGGTGTCGACGTCAAGGCTTAAGCAACTCGATCGAAGCTAGGCAAGAGGCGAGGCTGCGACTATAGGAGGTTGCGACTTACTACTACATGCTTCGCATGACCTATCAGTAGACACATTTAGAGACTAAACAACCAAGCAGACTCTAATGAGACCATCGCACCTATATCAAGTGAGATCATATGAAACAAACGCTACAAAAAGACAGCGATCTAAAACCGACGAAAGTGAAGCCGAGAAACGCCACTATATCAGTCAGGAGGCAAACATCACTCCAAAGAGTAGGAATGCACAAATCTCGAGCAAAGCATAAGAGGAAAAGAGCCAAGCCTAAATGCGCAAATCTCAGGTGAAGCAGAGGAGGAAGAGAGCCAAGCGTTAGAGTGAGCGAGGCGTCAGGGCGAGGCACTCGCCAAGCATTAGAGCGAGTGAGGCGTCAAGGCGAGGAGCTCGAAGAAGGAAGAGAGCCGAGTGTCCGAGCAAGCACGGTGTGAGGCGAGACCTCGTGGATAGGCGCTCGGAGGAGGAAGAGAGCTGAGCGTTAGAGCGAGCAAGGCATGAAGTGAGGCATCGGGGCAAGGTGCTTGGAGGAGGAAGAGAGCTGAGCATCCGAGGGAGCGAGGTGTGAGGCGAAATGTTGCGGCGAGGCACTCGGAGGAGGAAGAAAGCTGAGCATCCAAGGGAGCAAGGTGTGAGGCAAGACATTGCGACGAGGCACTTGGAGGAAAAGAGCTGATCGTCGGCACAAGTGAGGCGTGAGGTGAGGCGTTGGGGGCGAGGCGTCAAGCGAGCAAGAGGGGAGGGGTTACGGTTTTGAGAGGGAAAGGCAAAGTGAGAATTGCCGCCGAATTGGATTGCAAAATTTGGGAAAATGGAGGTTGATGTGATGGCTATTGTAGATTAGAGTAGAGACTAAATGAAAAAAAGAGAAGGGTTAGGGTTACGAGAGGGAAAGGGAAAGTGAGAGTTGCAAAATTTGGAAAAGAAAATCTGATGTGATGATTACTGTAGATAAGTTCGGAAACTAAAAAAAATGGGGAGTGATTAGCTTAAGAGTTACAAGAGGAAAAATGAATCTGGTGATGGGTACTGTAGATTAGTTTAGAAACTATATATATAAATGGTTGGTTCGGTCGATCCGGTTCTGACCCCAAAACCGGGAACCGAATCAACCGATCATCGGTTCCAAAAATAGGAACTTGAGACCGGATTGAGATCCTTTAGAATCGCTCAAAACCGACCAGTTCGTTTTGGTCCGGCCAGTTCCCGATTCGGGCGGTTTGCGTTACACACCCCTATTGCCAACTGCTTCAATTCAATTAGATAAATGAAACCATTAAAGAAAGACTTACTTAGGGTGCGTTTGGAAGTGGCCTTGAGAAGCCACTTTGATCCCCTAAAGATCCTTGGGCCAAAGTAGGGGTGTTTGGTAAAAAAATTTTAACCCCCATTTGGAGAATGCTAGCCTTGTGAAGGCTGAAAGCCCAAAGCAGGTTGGGAGCTGCCTTGAGCTTTCAGCCTTCTCGACATGAGTTGAGCCCCTAAAATTTTATTCCCAAATTTTCCTGATTGATTTTTCGTTTTTCCGGTTTTGCCATCACTATTCATCATTTTCGTCTTCTCCATGAGCAGTAGCCGGCGAAGGGCAAGCAGTTGCACGGCGACTGTCGCCCAGACAACCGTCGTCGGGGAGAGGTGCGACTGTCACCGGGGGATGGCGCAACCGCTGCGCCATCTGGGTCACGGCGAGGTCTGGGTCGTTGACCTCGTCGCGACCCAAATCTGGGGTGGCAAGGTCGCAGGTAGGGGTGTGCATGGTCCGGGCGGGCGATTCCCGACCTAGAACCGGGAACCGCCCGCTAATGACCAGTTCCGAAAAATTGGAACCGGGATCCACCCGTTTGTTGCATGGATCCACCTGGGAACCAGACCGCCAGTCCGATCCGGTTCCCGGGTGGATCCATTAAACCGATCTTAACGCGAAACAATTTTGGTTTTCAACATAGAACGATCGGGTCTATGAGTTGGGAAGGAGAGAAGGAGGTCTATAGTCGGATTTTCAACATAGAATGGTCGCGAAACAATTTTCTTCGGCTATGGTAGGTAGCGGCCGACGCGAGGGCGAACGGCGGCGGCGGAGGTGCGGCAGCGGTGGCGTCGATGCTCGGGGAGGAATCGAAATGGTGATAGGATTAGGAGGAACCGAGGAAGAGACAAAGAGAGAGAGAATCGAAGATGAAGGGAGTGAGGAGATGAGATCCAATCTAGGGTTTCTTTTAGTAATTTTTTTTTAATACTAAAAAGGATCGGTCCGGTCCGGGTGGGCGGATCCGCCCATGGAACCGGGAACCGGACCGGTACCCACCGGTTCCGAAAAATCGGAACCGGGAACTGGACCGGTTCCCTCAAGAACGGCCGGTTCCGGGCGGTTTCGATCCGGTTCCAGGCGGTCCGGGCGGTTCCCAGGTATTTTGCACACCCCTAGTCGCAGGAGGACCTCACCGCCCCTAATCTGGGTCGCACAACCTTGCCGCAGCCCAGATTTGGGGCAGCAGGGTTGTCATAGGAGGACCTCATTTCCCCCGATCTGTGTCGCGCCACCTCGCCGCTCTAAATCTGGGGGCAGCGAGGTCGCGTGACCCTATGACCCAAATCCAGGTCGACGAGGTCCTCCTGTGACCTCGTCGCCCCAGATCTAGGTCACAATGAGGTTGCTAGAGGGTGCGGTGGCGTCGCGCAACGTCCCGCGACCTCACTGCCCCAAATTTGGGTCGCAACGGGGTCACCAAAGGTTGCGGCGGCAGCGCATGACCTCCTGCGACCTTGTCACCCCAGATCCGAGGGCAGCGAGGTCGCATGACCCCACCGCAACCCAAATCCAAGGGCGGTGAGGTCGCACAACCCACCACAACCCAGATCCGAGGGCGGCGAGGTCCTCCCACGACCTCACCACCCTAAATCTAGGTCGCGGCAAGGTCGCCCAACCTCGGGCGGCCTTCGACGGTGGTCTTCGGGAGTCGCCGGAGGTCACCCGACCCCGGGCAGCCTTTGCCAGTGGTCTTCGGGGGTCGCTCGATCCCGAGCAGCCCTCATAATTCGTCTTTGGGGCTGCTTGAGTAAGATGTTAACCATTGGCAACAAATTTCAATCACCGACGACCGCTGCCCTTGTCGGACAATTTTTTTTTATTTTTCTTTTGATTATTTTTTTTATCATAGAAAGTCCTTTTGTAAATATAATTTTTCCAAACACTATTTACATTTTGCAAATCCTCTTTAACCTAAAGTATTGTGTACGAGGTCTTCTAATCAACACTAAAGAGGGGGAAAAAGGAGAAAAAGAAACACTGAAGAGCAAGAGAGAGAGAGAAAAAGAAAGGGTAAGGGGGATGAATTGGCAGAAGGGCGAGAGAGAAAAGAAAGAGACACTAAAGAGGGGTCTTCTACACAACACTAAAGAGCTCTAATCAACACTAAATAGGGGGAAAGAGAAGAGAGAGAGAGAGAGAGAGAGAGAGAGAAAAAGAAAGGGTAAGGGGGATGAATCGGCAGAAGGGCAAGAGAGAAGAGAAAGAGACACTAAAGAGAGGGTCTTCTACACAACACTAAAGAGCTCTAATCAACACTAAAGAGGGGGAAAGAAAAGAGAAAGAGAGAGAGAAAAAGAAAGGGTAAGGGGGATGAATCGGCAGAAGGGCGAGAGTGAAGTGAAAGAGACACTAAAGAGGGGGAAAGAGAAGAGAGAGAGAAGGGGTAAGGGGGATGAATCGGCAGAAGGGCGAGAGAGAAGAGAAAGAGACACTAAAGAGGGGGTCTTCTACACAACACTAAAGAGGGGGAAAGAGAAGAGAAAGAGAGAGAGAAAAAGAAAGGGTAAGGGGATGAATCGGCAGAAGGGCGAGAAAGAAGAGAAAGAGACACTAAAGAGGGGGTCTTTTATACAGCACTAAAGAGCTCTAATCAACACTAAAGTGGGGGAAAGAGAAGAGAAAGAGAGAGAGAAAAAGAAAGGGTAAGGGGATGAATCGGTAGAAGGGCGAGAGAGAAGAGAAAGAGACACTAAAGAGGGGGTCTTCTACACAACACTAAAGAGCTCTAAAAGAGGGGGAAAGAGAAGAGAGAGAGAGAGAGAGAAAAAGAAAGGGTAAGGGGGGTCTTCTACACAACACTAAAGAGCTCTAAAAGAGGGGGAAAGAGAAGAGAGAGAGAGAGAGAGAGAGAGAGAGAGAGAAAGGGTAAGGGGGATGAATCGGCATAAGGGTGAGAGAGAAGAGAAAGAGACACTAAAGAGAGAGGGGGTCTTCTACACAACACGAGCTCTAATCAACACTAAAGAGGGGGAAAGAGAAAAGAAAGAGAGAGAGAAAAAGAAAGTAAGGGGGATGAATCGGCAGAAGGGCGAGAGAGAAGAGAAAGAGGCACTAAAGAGGGGGTCTTCTACACAACACTAAAGAGGGGGAAAGAAAAGAGAAAGAGAGAGAGAAAAAAAAGGGGTAAGGGGGATGAATCGGCAGAAGGGCGAGAGAGAAGAGAAAGAGACACTAAAGAGGGGGTCTTCTACACAACACTAAAGAGCTCTAATCAACACTAAAGAGAGGGAAAGAGAAGAGAGAGAGAGAAAAAGAAGGGGTAAGGGGGATGAATCGGCAGAAGGGCAAGAGAGAAGAGAAAGAGACACTAAAGAGGGGGAAAGAGAAGAGAAAGAGAGAGAGAGAAAAAGAAGGGTAAGGGGATGAATAGGCAGAAGGGCGAGAGAGAAGAGAAAGAGACACTAAAGATGGGGTCTTCTACACAGCACTAAAGAGCTCTAATCAACACTAAAGAGGGGGAAAGAGAAGAGAAAGAGAGAGATAAAAAGAAAGGATAAGGGGATGAATCGGCAGAAGGGCGAGAGAGAAGAGAAAGAGACACTAGAGGGAGTCTTCTACACAACACTAAAGAGCTCTAATCAACACTAAAAAGGGGGAAAGAGAAGAGAAAGAGAGAAAAAAAAAAGAAAGGGTAAGGGGAATGAATCGGCAGAAGGGCGAGACACTAAATAGGGGGAAAGAGAAGAGGAAGAGAGAGAGAGAAAAAGAAAGGGGAAGGGGGATGAATCGGCAGAAGGGTGGAAATCACGTTAGGGGAAGAGAGGAGAAAGGAGAGAGAGAAATCTTGTGATAGGGGTTTTTCTTTTGGCCATTGATTTTTCTTATCTGTGAAAGATTCTCTGCGTCTCGCAGCATGGACGCCGCACCTAATGGTTCCGCAGAAACCTCCGCTGCGGCTGCAGCCACCGCCACACCTTCTGCGGAAACCTGCGACCCTCAACATCCAACGCCCGAAACCCCTGCATCCGCTACCCAATTAGCCGTTGCAGCCGTCGCGGCACCTCCTGAACGTCCCAATGATTCTGCGGAAACCACTGCCCATTCGTCTGCAGCTGCCCAGTTAGGTTCGGTAACGTCTGCCCCAACGAACGCTGCCGCGTCCACCGAATCAAATCAAGTTGGGGGGACAAGGTATTCTTGTTAAGCATGATCACTTTCTTGGTTACGATGATGTCCTTGGTTTTGGGGTTATATTCCTCATATAAAGATCGCAGCGCTACCGTTCGCGATTTAGCGCTTGTGGTCGTTTCAATTCTATTGGTGACTGTATTGCAATTGATTATGGGATTCGGCTGCAATAATCCGCGGCTCATTGTCACGGGGTATGTGATGGCAGGCATCGATCTCCTATTTATGATGGGCTTCATCTTTTTAGCTATTATCCGAAGATGGTTTTCAGCGTGACACTTATTACGAAATTGGTATTAGAATTGTTTCAGTACTGAATCTTTACCGGAAATACCAGATTTAATGCTTTTTTTTTTTTATCTTTGTCCCGATGGAGTTTTTTTTTTCTCTGTGTTCTATCTTTCTCCTAGTGGAGAATGTTCAAGTTTGTTTGGTTTCACCATACAATCTCAATTGTGATTTTTTTTTTTTCCGTGTTTTATCTTTCTTTTAGTGGAGAATGTTTGAGTTTGTTTGCTTTCACCGTACAAAGTATAGCGATGGATACCACCTGTGGCGGCCCAGTTATATAAGGCTCTTCAATGAAACTAACGAAAGTGGAGGGGGTCGAATCCCACTGGCCACATGGGATCTTAAACGTAACGTCGGGGTGGTGGGTCCTCTGCTAATGTCGACCTTTCAAAAATTTACCCGGCTACCTGGTGCATATGTTAAATAAAAAAAATATATATATATATATAACGATGGATGGATGTGGATGCAAGTGCAATCCAATAAATGGTGAAGGCCGAAAATGATAACTAACGGCCCAACTCTTGTTATAAGAATGAGAAATCTACCGCAAGGAACCTGTGCATAATTATTTCGATCGTTGATAGTCTGTGCAGTAAGTTACGTTTTTAGATCTGTGCCTATTTCGTATAATAAAAAGAGTTTTCAGAGAAAGGTAATCCCCATCTCAATCGTAAGACTCATATAAATGCTATGAACTGTTCGACTCAAGGCATGATTATCTCAAATCATTCGCGATTCGAAGGTCTAACGCCGGCGACCTCGTCAAAGCGACTTCATCAAAGAGATTCTAGCGGCCGAGAAAATATATGCCGTAGGTTGTCATGGCAATGGTTTAGGCGGGAATCGCCGTGTCAGGCAGAAGCCACCGCGATAAGGTGGGCGGTGCGCGGGCCCCATCGTCTCCCCCTCGCCCTAATTTTAGCTTCTTCTCGATTCTCATTTTCTTCCCCTCTCCCTTCTTGCTCCGCTCCGAGAAGCCATGCTCTCTCTCGCCGGCCGGGGAAGCGTCGACGGGGACACGTAGCGAGAGAGGAGGAGCGAGTGGAGTGCACGGACGGAGTTGGGAGAAATCGAGACACGAAACTGAGAGGAAGGAAGAGCGGGACCCACGAGGCGTACAGCGTGCGCCCAGAAGTCCAAAGGAGAGAGAGGGAGAGGGATTTGATTTGGTCCCAAGGGAGGGTGGGACCCACGCGGTTTTCGCTTTTGGTTGTCTTCTTCTTTCTCGGTCTTGTCTGCTGTCTCCGAATTCCTCCCGCTTTTTTCGTTTTTCTATTTCCTTTTTATTTTCTTCCTTTTGGGTTCTGAAGGAGCCATGACCACGCTTACCGTACCGTACACCTCACACCCAAAAATAGAAAATAAAAAGGAAAATAACCAAGCAGCCTCATTCTATTATTTATCTTTTTGCCACCTAGCCAAAAAATATGCCCAAAAATAATGCATCCCAATTTCTTTATATATAAAAAAAAATTTCTTCATATAATCCAAAAAGTTGCACAAAAGTACCCTTCATTAAGAATTTCTTCCAAGAGAACTATACACTACGCGGGTCTCATGTGGTGCACAATGACTGTGCCCCAGGAAGCTAGAAGTCCAAACGAGAGAGAGACAGAAGGGAAGGGGGATTTCCTTTGGTCCCGAGGGGGGTGGGACCCACGCGGTTTTCGCCTTGAGAAAATATTGCGTACACCTCATAAAAAAAAAAAGAGAAAAATCAAGCAGATTATATTATTTTATCTTTTCGCCACCTAGCCAAAGGCTATGCCCAAAAATATCCCAATTTCTTTATGTAATTGGACAAAAGTACCCTTGGCCTTCACTAAGTTTTCTCTCCATGTAGCAAGACTAACTAAGACACTCAAAATCCTCACATTTAGAACACCGATTTTCCATTTGGGTGAAGAAGAACTTGAGGGAAAAAAAAGAAAGCCTAGCTCAATTTGGGACTATAGAAAAAGATGAGTTATTGATTCAGAAAACTAAGAACGATATTGTTTTGTCATTTCGCCTAGTTTATTGTGATACTTCAACTTCCTAAAATTTCATCTCCGTTTGTTTCATGAAAAGTGTAACATCTTTAAAAAATATTTTTTAAGAAATCATTTTTCAAGAGAATGATAATACTTTTCAACATTTGACTGAACCTTAAAAATGAAATGAAAATATTTTTTGTCATTTGGTGGAAAATCTGATTTGATTTTCTTAAATAAACATATACTATTTGAACTCTAATAATTTGCACATGGGCAAAATCGGATATAGGCATTCAAACCTCGGGTGTAGCTGCAAGTGACCTCGACTTGGGCACTAGGATGGAGGCATGGGCACTTGGGTCGCGTGCCCTACCAAGATGGGCTCGGGCATGACCTTTGTAGACTTAGGCATATGAGTGAGTGATTCTAGGTTTCGTACAGACTACAAATGGAATCTGGAACTTACCCGTGTGAACAAGTACCTTATTTTTTCGAACTAGGTGTAAGAGTTTTCTTAATGTGGATTATATTAATTGATATTGTAATTTACCGTTTTACGGGGTTAGTCTAAGGTGAAATAGAAGATTTCTTAATTAGTATAATATGGAGTTGGCTAGTGTGGGTCAAATTGAGCTTAGCCTGTAATGAGAGGGTTTGGTTGGAAACTTTATAAATATTGTAGTCTCTCATTTAACCCTAATTCTCACAAGTATCCTCATAAAAAGAGTATTTATCTAGTGTTAAAGGGTAAGGGGCCATCTCATTGAGCCAATGATACGAAGGGCAATAGATGAGAATGGCTTGTGCGTGGATCATCACTTTTCCGTTTCCGCATCAAGAAAGATGAATTCCAAAACATATGTGTTAGTCCTTCTACTCGACTATTTGTGCTCTTGTTTTAGTTATGGAGATCATAAGATTGCACATTTTGCATCTTACACTAGGAACATACTTTGCATACCTTGGAATCCAAAATCTACCTGTCACAGGTTCCAAGGTTGATTCTACTTTATATGTAAGTTTCACATGTATTATTAAATAAACGATTACAATGAATCATCGCATTTCATGACTACCACTTTTAGCTACAATATATTGATCACAATTTATATTTAGACATATTAAATATGAAATATTAATAAAATAAAATCCGAGTCATAAAATGAAAGCTCAGACTAGTGGTCTTAAATTATACATTCTTAATTGAACGTATGAAGACGTAGACCAAGAAAAATACAAAGACTTATTTCAAGTTTCAAGTTTCATCTACCTAAACCTGGAACCTATGGAACCTACTTGTCGAAACAGATTCCTTAATTTTTGGAATTTGAAATCTACGTTACATATCTTGAAATATGGAATTGGACAAGTTTCCATCAATACGGTTCTTTGGTTCTAGGTTTTGCCCTAGAACTATGCTCACCCCTACCCGGGCACGGCCTTTGTGGACCCTAGCTAGGATGTCGGGGCATTGGGCATGGGCATAAGAGCTTCAAGCCCAATTTGAATGGACCTAGGTACAGGCATGGGGTCTTGAGGTCCCAAGCTCTATCTTGATGGACCCAAGTGAGGGCGCTAGGGATCTAGGCATGGGCACCGAGGTCACCACCCGACCTCGATGGACTCACACCTAAGTGCTGAGGACTTGGTTTGGAATGCTAGGGACCCGAGAACTAGAGTTGGGGTTTCCTTGCTCGCATTGATATCTAATTATATATTAGAAAATGATTTTTGTGAATTTAAGTATAATTTTTGCAATGATTAGGAAATATTTCTATTGCTTTATTTTTTTAAGCAACAAACACCGAAAAATGAAAAAAAAAATAATTTTTTGAAAAATAATTTTTGCGTAATAAATAGAGCTTCCCTATCAGCTCGCATGTAAGACGAAGTAAAAGTTCATGCTTTGTTTTCATCGATTGAAAAGTTGAGATATTTTTGCCGGGCAAGGTGGCGCAAGTTTTTTTATTGGCATTTGGCCTTTTTTGCTTTTAATTTGTTTTCCCTTTTTTTCTCGACCACATATGGCATGGAATGAAAAGCGGGCTGAGCTTGGATTGACAGAATCATTTGCGGATTCGATCCTTGCGACGACCATTCATTCTCAAGTCTAAAGTTGAAATTCTGAACCCAGACTCATTCCAGAATTGAGAAATCCCCAAACTCCCTCCAAACTATGCAAAAACCCGATTGGCATAAAATGAAACCGATAATAAGTTTGAGAAACGGACAACGATCCTTTGTCGTATTGATATCTCAACAAATCTCAATCATTAATACACTAATTATAAAATTCAAAACTACTCTTGTTGACGAGGATGAATGATTTAAATAGACAAGATGGTAAGGAGACACAACGGGATAGAGAATCTATTCTACTACGCATACCGAACAAACAAGTTCTTAAATTAATTTTTTTGGGAAAATAATGAAAATAGTTTTAAACATGTTGTAGTTGTGCCAATTAAATCATAATTTTTTCTTTCAATTGAATACTAAATCTTTTTCTCATGCGTCAATATAATCCATTCAATCAATTTTGGTTGGTTGGCGTTGATATGGATTCTTCTTTTTTTTCTCTACTGGCGAGGTCAAACTTGCCTGTGAATGATGAGGACAAGCCTCACCATGCATGCATGAGGCTCGAAATTGTCGGCCACTGGTGGGGTTAGTGAGGTCAACCTCATTGGCTCTCGCGGGCAACCGGCTAGAGGATGAAGATGAAGGGAAAAAAAAAGGAAAAAAGAAGAAAATAAAAAATTCGAATAAAATATTAAAATATTATTAAAATTGTCTATATCATCATCGGCTGCACCATATACAATAACTAGCATTCATGTTAGCGCTAGCCGACCAAAAATCATTGGATTGACTAAATTGTAAAATGTTTATAACTCAATTAGAAAAAAAAAAAGTTTAGGCTTGAATTAGCACAATTATAATAAATTTAGGAATATTTTGGTAATTCTCCCATTTTTTTTCCCAACTTTTTCTCACTGTATAGCATGAAATGTCAGTTCTTCATGGAATTGAAACAAGATGGATTTAAATCAGTTAAAATCGGAATCCGCCCGCTTCTTCAGCTCAAAGAAGTCATGGAAGCAACCCCGTATATTTGAAAAATAAAATAAAATATGAGGGGTAAATGATACGACTAATAGAATTCGAATATGGGGTATTTGCTCAATAAATCCTCTTATAGTGGCTTTTCGTGTGAGATCAACGCCTCTCTAAAATTAGGAAGTGAATATTGAAAGAAAATTTGAAAATTTTTTCTGGAATTTAAGTGGAGAGAAAATTCAAATTTCCGTACATTTTCTTCCCCTTTCGCTCCCGAACGTAGCCTCAAGGCGGTCCAACATCGATGATCACGGATGTCCTGGAATTGGAAGTTGCCAACCTTAGATCTACTAAGGTGATTGACTAAACTAAGATTCCAGCTTGTGACGGAGGAAGATACAGACCAACCTCACTCTACGAGTAATGCACGTTTTCAATATCCATAACTATGAATGCGATGGTGTTGGAGACGTCGAGTTTAGACGCGTATCATCGAAAGGCAAATTCATAACAATAATTAAAAATCTTGGTATCTGCTCATTATTAAAAATATATTTGGTAATCAGCTGCTGATTTTTGGTTTGAAAGACATACAAATCCGCTGCCTGTGATGCATAACATTGTTATGATAATTTATCTTATTATCTTAAACTTGTTTTATTTTGAAATTGTTTGGGATTTGTCGCATTTGGACTGCTTTGTTTCCCTTTTGTATTGTCGTGTAAATCAATGAACTATTACTTTGAAAAAAAAAACCCAAAATTATGAAAATCCACTATTTAATCATGACATGTAAGTGTCCCTTTGACCACATGAAATTAGAGGGGTTCAATTCAAGAGGCTTACGGGTTTTATTTTAGCTCATGTGTGAGATGTTTTTTGGTACACTGGAAATCTTAAAATTTGTCACAAAAGTACAATTGAGTCCTAAAACTTTCAAAACGAGTAATTAAATCCTAAAATTTATCACGAAGGTTCAAATGAGTCTTAAAACTTTCAAAAGGTCTAATTAAATCCTAACACTTATCACGAAGTGTAATTGAATCATAAAACTTTCAAGAAGTGCAATTAAGTCTTATAACTGGTTCAATCTAAGTCATACTTGATTGCACTTCTGAAAAGTTTTAGAATCAAATTGCATTTGGTGATAAGTTTTAAAATTTAATTGCACTTTTTGAAATTCTTGGGACTCAATGATATTTTTATGACAAGTTTTAAGACTTTCAATGCATTTATCATTTTTCCTACTAAATAGTAGTATGGTAAAGGGTTCTGTCGAGTTATTAACTACTACTTCTTCTTCTTCTTCTTCTTCTTCTTCTTCTTTTCGAGGGAATACAGACTACTTTAGTAAGCCGGATTTGGAGTTTAATCTCAAAATTTGTAATGTGTTTGAAATGATTTGAGAAATAACAAAAAGTTAACAAGGCGAATATTTCAAACCTATTCCATTTTCAATCCGTGATATAGACTAGTCACTCACTCTGCGGCTTAAAAAAATTATGTGATTGGACATTCCTTTGACATTATTCTGTATCTTCAGCCAAAACATTTGACCGACAGATTTCTGAAGGCTAATTGACTTCACATTCGGTTAAATCTAATTTTATATTATATATATATATATATTACATAAAGTACATGTGTATAGGTGAGTATGTTATGAGTTAGGTGGGCGTCAGCGATATGGTTGACCAAAATGGACTTACCTTTCAGGAAAATTGAGGCCCGTAGAATGCTTCCTTCAATCATTCAGTAGCCAAATTGCAGCATTGAAGCACATGAGGCTTACATTTATCCCTTACGTGATGACAGCAGTTTTCTGTAAATGCACCAGAAGACAGATCCATAATTCTCTCTCATAAAGACCTAAACTTGGATCAAAGGCCATTAAATTTATCTTTTGGCTCATGCTTTAAATAGTAAAGCATGTAAATGTTTGAACCTCAGTACTAATAGTTGTTAGATATGTCTCAAGTTTGAGCCCGAAAATGAAAGTTTCCTTATTCTAGTAGGTTTCTTATTCAATGAGTTTCCTAATTGAAAGGTTTTTCTAGTTGGAGAAGGTTTTATAAAAAGAGGTTTCCTACTTTGGATTTGATTCTTGCATATATATAAGAAGTTGAGACAAAAATAGTTCAGGCTTTCAAGAGCCACATTTTGTAATTCTTGATTTTTATAGTGGATTTTGCTTCTCTTCTCCCCATTGTTTCTCTCGTAAGGGTTCCCACTTAAAATCCGATGTTCTTTTATTCTTCTCAATTTCAATTCCGTTATAGTTTTCACATTTGCCATAATAATTTGGTATAAGAGCCTTAGGGTTTTTTCTCGATCTTTTGGCTTCAAGTTCAACAACTTGGAAGGGATAAATGTATCATAAGGATAATAATAATTATTTTGAATATATTTTGTCTATTTGAATTCTTCTCAAATTTAAAATCAACAAGAGATGAATATTAGGGAATAAATTTGATATGCTTTCCCTTTAATCCGCTTTCGTTCTAGAAATTCGACCGCCGCCAATCAGAGGCTGAAACCTTTGAGGTGGAAACCCCCCGTCTGCCCCAAAGGCGGAAACCTCCGCCGAACTCCTTCTGCAGAAATCTCCAGCATCCAACGGTGGAAACCTCTCGGACCGCCGCCCAATTAGAGGCGGGAACCTCCGCTGCCACCGCAGCAGCAGCCGCCGCAACCACAGCCGCAGCCGCAGCCGCAGCCGCAGCCGCAACCGCAGCCGCCGCAGCCTCCGCAGCTGCCGCCGTCGCACCTCCTGAACTTCCTGATGAATCTGCGGAAATCTCTGCCGCAGCCGCAGCCGCTGCAGCTGCCGCACCTCCTGAACTTCCTGGTGAATCTGCTGCATTTTTAGATCTGTGTGTGCTGATCAATTAGGATCGTTATTGTGCGGCGACTCAAATCATAGTGAAAGAAAGTTTCTAAAGGGATAAACTCTGGAAAGAAAGGAACTTTATATTGCTGAAATGGTTGGATAAATTCAAATGAGGGGTATTACTAAAATGGTTGGATGAATTAAAATGAGGGGGAAGGCACCCCTTCTTATATTAGAGGCCATCAGATTACATCCATTGATTGACTTTTCATCCGGCGGACGAGATCATACCACCAAACCTACCAACTACAAGAGACTTCTAGATCTTGGCATAATGACCATATCGTCCGCCCTTGGAATGTTCCGGAAGAGCTCTTGTTGGGAATCTTAGCAATCGTAGGAGGTCCTCCTTGGAAAGGCACGGCCCTTTAGCTACAGAAACGTCTTGGCGGTGACATGTGTCTCTTCTTGAAGAAAACAATAAAAGGAGTTAATACTTTGAGAGAAAAGGGTTAATAGAAAAACAAAAAGAAAGAAAGAAAAGGAAATGAGCTGAAGTTGAATTCTTGGTAAATCTGAGCTTGGCTTAGGTTGAATGAGATCAGGCTTGACTTAGTTTGATGCTGTGGCCCAATCCTGCAATTCGACCAACAAACATAGAACACCATTCCTTGCGTATTCACTAACTAGCCATTAAAATAAAAAGCACAGAGAAGTCAGCTGTTTCCATACTGTAATGTTTCTATTGTAGAAATTAAGGGTGTAAATCTACGAGTCGACAATCGCAATTACCATAGGAAATTAAGAATCGAACCTACAAACATGTGAACTATCCCATGCATGGCTCACCATAGATTCCAGAACTGCACACTAATTTCCAAATTCAAAATGAGATAATGTCACTCCTTTTTTTCTCTCTTTTTCTTTTTCCCTCTTTTTTCTCTTTTGGCGAGCAAGAAACATTGTTATTAAAGATGTTCATGGAAAGAAATGTGCCCCAACTTGACGGTATCACCTTGTAGACTCCAGGCAAATTCAATGAGCAATATGTATGGCGAGTCCCCCTACCAAGGACAATAAAGGTGCACACACCACGTCCATTTGTTGTTATCAGGACCGAAGAGAAATTGAAGAAGATCGGTAGATGCTCATGCATCTTGTCTCCGGAGGACAGATTAATCCAAAGCTGAAGCCCCTTCATTCACTCCTCCTCCCGCAGGCATCTCTGAGCGGATGATTCCTCTCCCTGCTGTCATCTACTGTAGAAAGGTTGAAAAGAAAAATCAGAAATTCAATCCTCTTCATCTCATTGGACGAGTTCCATGGATTAACAAAGGAAACGAATGAAAAAAGCAAGAAGGGAGGGAGGGAGAGAGGTCCATTGAGATGGGATAACAACAAGAGTCGAGTCAACACTGAATAGCATTTGTCATTTCAATCCAAGAGTGACAAAGGAAGGAATAGGTGTGAACCTCTGTGTGGGTGATCAGGAAATCCAGCTCAGGAGACGCTGCAAAATTCGACAAGCCATTGGGAGCTGATTGGAAAAAAAAACACCAATAATCGCGAGCATCACGCTAGACAACCAAAAACAGAATAGACGTCTTTTAGTCGGAAACCTAAGAACTCATCCAGCATGAGAAAGGGATCCTAGTTCCTCAAGTCATTCCTGAAAATCCAACCACCTGTGCAAGTTCACAATCTTAGGATCTCGCAAACAGAAGAGAACAATAGGAAATGAAAATTGCCCGGAAAAAGTTTTGTGCCCACTGAAAAATCGAATCAAATGTATGAAGAAACAGAGAAGAGAGGGCATGGAAAAGTCAAACCTGCCAATGCTTCTTCGGACGGCAGCACCTTGCCCTCGTGTTGTTGCTTGGCCAGGATCTTCTTGACCACCATTTGGGGCGTACTTACATCGGATGGAGACATGATGCTTCTGATAGGAGTCAGGCTGGGAGAAGGAAGAAAATGGAACAGTAAAAGCCCGTCGGCGACCCCAGAAAACAGGACCATCAGCAACCCATGACACCTTGCTCTCATATACAGACTTCTTGTACATGAGGGAGTGAGTTCACACATAATTAGATAGTACTTGCTGCAGACAACGGAGCAACCAAATCCAATGACTTAACAATTAATCAGTTAAGTATTAACGTAGAACTCCAGAAACATTCATAAAAAGAAAGGAAATTCAATAGAATGCACTCTAAGAACCGTTTCACGACCAAAAAAAAGAGAGAATGGAAAATAGTGATCGACACAATTCAATCAGGAACGTAGTAACATTAGCCAATTTCTTCTACTATTCAAACAAGATGAAGCAACGATATTGGCACCAGACTTTGCACCCACATGCATTGTGGCAAGCAAATGCGCGCATGCACGCACACACATTCACATACACAATACCCTGTCGGACAAATGGCCCAATCTAATGTCAAACTTGCTTAAAAGTTAAATTATAGGCCCTAATTGCTCTTATGCCAGTAGGAGAAAATATCTTCCCAACACTTCCAAGTTCTCTCCAAAGTCATATGTGAAACCTTCGCATGCTTATGAGCTAAATGGCAATTGGCACATACAATAAAGCGCAGCCACCGTTTCATGAACTTTCATAACCCTATTGTGCAAAAATAATATATACATTAGAAAGGGATGTCCGCATATATATATAAACAGAAATATAATATGTTTTATCATGATGATCTCTTCCTTTATCCAATAGAAGGTGCATTACATTTGCATGGTCCAATCTTTGATCTTGAAAATTTCTACAACAAAATTAGGCAACCTATATAGTTCCCTAGTTTACCGAAATCATTTTATTAGAAAATAGGAGTAGATTAAATCCCCATAAGGTATCAAAGGTAAGTACGTCTTTAAATTGAAATTTTTGCTATTTTAAACGGTAATAACATATGCAAGTCGCCTTGCCATTATGTGAACACCAGTGTTCAGTCATCAAATCCATCATCTATCTATCTCTAAATTGCTTTTACCTAACTTAAAATGTTCAACAGTATAATGCTTATCCAATAAGGGGAAAGAGACGGGAACCCTCGCAGGTCAGTCGTTGGAAAAGAAGCAATTTTTTCTATGCATAATATTAGTTAGATGAATCTCACTCGAGTAATCGACAACTTCATGTACAGTACTTACATTGGGAACCTAACCCTGTCAAACTTTGTGAGTATCTTGAGGTTATTCTGACCTGAAGGGCCGAATTTTGCCAAGAAACTGAACTTATTCTACCATGTTGAAATTTGCTCCAGCAAGGTAACCCTAAACCTCTCTTTCTCTGGGACTAAGCTTTTGTTGGTAGCAGTGACATGTAAGACACTCTTTGGCCTTCAAATCTTTTAGCTAACTGACGGCAGCCTCTATCAATGCTTCAAATTTTAAAATTGTCAACAGACTTGATATAAGAGTGATATTTTAGAAAAAAATTAATATGTTTGGGTACAATTTTATAAATTTAAGAATTATTTTAGATTTAAAATGTTAATTAAGGATTTATTAAGTTAGATTAATTAAAGGAAACCAAATCGGTTCAAAATAATTAGTTTCAAAACTGTAGCAGCAAAATTGCAATTTCCCAAATTTGATGGATGAATTTACAAAATCTGGAAATTCTGATGACTAATCACAGAATTAGAAATCTTAGAATGATTGATAGTGAATTAACCACAAAGTTGGACTTAATTGTATAGTTTTGGAACTCTAGGGGCAAATCCGTGATTTCACAAAGTTAGGGCATGTATTTGCAAAACTAAAAATTACAGGGTCTGAGAAGAAGAAGAAGAAGAAGAAGAAGAATATTGTGGGCCCAACTCAAATGGTGCTTCAAATCTTGGGCCATGGTTATTGTGGGCCCAACTCAAATGGTGCTTCAAATCTTGACGTTTGTGATCTAGTAATCATCGAGTGCTTCTATGATATCCGTATCATACAGGATAAGCAGCCCGTTTGTAAATCATTGAAAGTAGGGACATTGGATTTTTATTTTTATACATGAAGCAAGATTCTTTTCAGGCCTGGTTTAGCCCATTTTATCATCTTCTGCAAACTTGGGCTCGCCTTGGCAATTACAAATTTCCTACTGGTCCGATCCGACTGGTTCGAAGACATCATATGAGTTTACCATGGAAAGAAAAACACCCCCATCTTGCATGACCCTTCTTTGGTGAAATTCTACACAAAAAGGAAATTGCACTAGTCTTGAAATTTTCTTGAAATCCTCCTATCTCACACGTATAGACAGTGAACACTTCATAGACGAGTTTACACTCGTAACTCTTCATGATAGGCAATATCGCCTACCTATCGGACCCTAAACTAGGTTCGTAACTGATCAGGACGAAGAGGGGTCGGGGTTTGCATGGATTTTCTTTCTCCATTCGAAGGGTCTATGGTTGTTTTTTTTTTTCAATGCCCTTTGGTACACTCGATTGTAGAGTTGGAAATTGCAAGTTTTTTTTTTTTCCACGCCTGCACCTTCTTCTTCTTTTTCCGCACCTTGTTTGGTCTTTTGTACCCAAAATTCAATTCACCGGGGATTTTCTCTTTGATCTGTCATTCCGATTCTTGCTCTAATTTCAATTGATGTTTCAATAATAAAAATTCAAAGGGACAAAAGCATTGCATCGCACGAGGGGCTTATTGATTCCATAACTAAGTCGATATATTTCCAAGCCCAGACTTTGTGTAATTAAGAGCTTTGCATGAGGTGGACGTTGTGTTAATTCAAAAGGGAAAAAAAGTAAAAGAAACTTCTTATCTATTATGATATTAACGAGTAACCGGTTGTTGTGTTATTTATTGAGTTTGAATTTCAAATAACAAAGCGTATAGAGAGTCCGATATTATTTAAACATTTTTCCTCATGGAAAATCTTTGAGAACTATAATGAATATCCTTTCTAAATATTTATCAGTTTTAGATATTATCCCTTCTTAATGTTAGAATTGAAAAGATGCATATACATAATTTATTCACAGTATCAAAATTTAAGTTGGAAAGAATAGACCAAACTTATTAGATGAATAAGATTTATATCTTGTAGTATCAATTATTTCAAGATGTGAATAAGTACACAATTTATCTGCTTAATTTAAAAGATTTTAGTCTAATTTGGGGAGACAGCTTATGTTATGGCTCTTTTGGTTAAGTAAATGATTTTTTTTTTCTGTTCCACCCGTTTTAGTTCAATATGCAATAGATCTATAACACTACACAACTTGGGGATGAAAACAGGTCAATTATTGCTTCTAGTTTGCTAATAGTTTTCATTAGAACACGTTTCAAAAATGGCTAATAATTCCTAATAAACATCAAATCCAAAACTCCTAAATATTTTGCCTGGCGTTTGTTGCATCACCATTAAGAATGGATCAAGTTGGTGCAAAGTAGCCTAATCGAAATCCTCGTGAGAGGTAAGACTGTCTCGACTTCAAAAAAGAAGAAGAAGAAGGAAAAGAAGAAGAAGAACAATTGGGCCATGGTTATTGTGGGCCCAACTGAAATGGTTCTGCAAATCTTGAAGGAAAATATGATGTAGGGCCGGTTCTGGTTAGTGTAGGTGGGCGCGCGCGCGCGAGAGAGAGAGAGAGGCCTTCCCAGGACAGGTGAAACGGAGAGAAAAGGGTAAGGAGGAAATTAACTTGAGAATAGGTGAAAAAGAAGAAAGAACGTAGGGAAGAATTTGGAGAGGAAAAATGTACGATACAAAAGAAGTAACAATAAAGAGAAAGTGTATATTTCTTAAATATTCTGTAATCTTTCTAATCCTAAGATAGACACAATCCATATCAATTTACAATCTATACCGATGTTTTTTTTTTTGGTTAAGACAATCTATACCGATGTTGTAAATCATATCTTCCAACAAAAAGCCTCTCTCGCGGCCGGGTTTTGCCTTATTCTCATGGATTGGTCGTTCTAGAATTCGAGGGAGGATTCGAGCAAAAGCAAATCTGAGAAGCTTGAGACTTCCGGGGTGGTCGTTGCTGTGCCCGTGTCATCATCACCCGAGAGGCACGCTTTTTTCGGTCCGTTTTTCAGCCGTGAGAAGTTCGACGAGCCAAAACTTCAAATACCGGCGCTCATCCTCGACCGGTGACGAGTTTCGGAACATCTGCTCGCTCGCTCGATCATCGTTCGTGTTCTGGAAGTTCGCTTTGTCAAGGTACGAACCTCCTCGTTTTGTTTTTGTTTAAGGAAACATGAATTTCTTGAGCTTGAGCATATGGACCGAAATCGATTATGTTTCGTGCAATGTGTTGAAACCGGCCACCAATTGTTTGTAAAAATGTCTAAACGAAGCTGTCTTCTTGTTTGAGGACACTTTGACGTTCCACTTCATTTGGAAATCGCAAACATCCGTCTTCGATCCATCCATTTTGCGTTCGTTTCCCGCGGCGAATCAAGGTGGTGATCATTGATGATGACCCGGTGGCATTATTAGACTGACGTGTCTCATGATGATGGTCAGTGATAGTCGATGATGGTGTGCGTGATTCGGGGAAGGCCAGGAATGGCCGGGGACAGAATCTGGTCCGGGTCTCTTGTTCACGGCCCAGAGTTCAGATACCCTTTTATCGATTTTTTTAAAAATAATATTAAAATATTAAAACACTTTTCTTTTTCTTTTTTTTTTTCTTGGGGAAGAAACCTACCCTATTCTGTAGATGATGTTAGATGAGATGCCTCCTCAAGTCATTGCCCTTATCATTATTTGTCTGTTGATAGAGCTGATTAACCCCCGTCTTTTTTCATGGTTTCACATGATAATTGGATTCCTTCTCCCTTTAGGATTAGGATCTTGTCCATCTGATTATTAATGCACTGTCGTTGATATTAGAAACTAACTCGTCCATCATCCATCGACTCCTATCAATCAATGGCGGCAAATCCAGCACCAGACCTTCAAGAATCGTCGGCCATGGCCACAAATCCGAACCAGTCCTTTGCTGGAAGAACCGGAGATACTCAAGCTCCAGATATAGAATTGGTTGTTCAGAGGCCGAAGGACATGTCGAACAGATATCCGAACTCCTCTGCTCCCGACAGTTCGCTTGTCGCAGGAGACCTACACACCCCTCAACAAGCATGTAATGGCCTGCGGTTCTCTGGCGTATTTGACTTGGCCCGGGCTGTAAAGTTTTTACTTTTCACCCTCGTCGTCTCTGCGGTTTCGGGCGCCGCGCTCCTGATTTATGTTGCCCTTGACCATCCCAGTCCTGTTCTCATAATCTCAGCATCTTTATTTACCGCGGTGGTATCTGTTACTCTGTTCTTCCTGATAGTCGGATGGACACGCGGCAATGGCAAAATGGTGCGCATTGGTGAGTTATTGGCCTACCTCGAATTCTATTTAATGATGTTCTTGTTCGTACTTGCGAAGAGGTGCATTGGTGAACGGTGAGAGCAAGAGGAAGCGGGGTCAGCGTTTGCACAGTAGACTTTCTTTACTTCGGTCTTTTGTTTTTTCTTACGCCTAGGTTTCAGAAAGTAATTTTGCTACTTCTAAAGTTTTGTGAAATTTAGTGGTACTACTGTCAATTATTCTAAAAATTTAAGGTGATGATTTATTATTTAAATATTTTAACACTTCCCTTCACGCGTGATTTATTATTTAAATGTTCTAATGGAGTTTTTGCATTTTCCTCTTGATTTGTTATTCCGATTCTTACTCTAATTTCAATGGATATTTAAAGAAAAGCAATTTTAAAGAGAGTAGGATCGCATAAGGGGCTTATTGATTTTCTATAACTATGTCGGTAATGTTTCCAAGCCTAGACTTCATGTGATCAAGAGTTTTGCGTGAAGTGGACGCCGTATAAATTCAAAAAGGGCAAAAAAGAAAAGTAACTTCTCATCTAAAGAGAAGCTTAAAAGTATTGATATGATTTATCTCCCAATTTTCTTATCCTTCCCTGCTAGCTGGTGGGGGGAATTTTTAGGATGGTCTTTAACTGCGGAAAACAAGCAACGGCCGTTACTTTGTTAATTGATTATAACTATTATCCTTTCGAAATGCATTAAAAGAGACAAAATATTTTGCATATCATAACTCTTATCTTTCCAAAATATTTATCCCTTTCAAGTTTTATCTCTTATTCATCTTATAATTCAAAAAACTTAAAATATACACATAAATTGATGGATAATTTATTTAGTAAATTGAAAATTAAATTATAAATGGAAATAATCTTATCAAACAAATGAATAAGATTTATAATTTGAAGAATATTTCAAGATGGGAATGACTACACAAATAATCTTTACATAAACAACCTAAGGAAAGTGGGCAGCAGATTAGTCGGCGCCGGGTGGCGGATGACCGGCGTCGGAGCTCCGGTGAGGGCTGGCAAGCAACGACGGTGAGGGGCGTCGCGGGCGGTGGTGCCACAGCAGCGGGCACAGAGCTGTTGCAGAATTGTCGCACGGAGGAGGGGGCGTTGGACACTGGGCGGTCGCGGAAGGAGGCACTGCAGGGGTGTCGGGCACCGGGTGATCGCGGAGTGGCACGGGTTATTGGCGTGGGTGTCGGGGGTGACGGGTGGCGTCGGGCACGGGGTTGCCGGAAAGAGGACGGTGGCAAGTGGACTACTGCGGGGTGAATTGCAACTCGCGAGTGAGGCGCGGTGATGGGCAGGGACGCAGCGGGAGCTCGGCGAGGGAGATCGGCGCGGCGACGTCAGTGAGGGCGATGGTGCACCCGTGACGGTTGGTCGCTCGGTTGATGAGGTGCGGCGACTTCGTGGGTCTGGCTCTGGCGGAGGCGCGTCGACTGGCTCGGGATCTACTGGCGTCGGAGCAGGAGCGTCGTGGGCGAGATCGGTAGAGCGGTAGTGGTGCGCGGCGGGGCTGCGCGTCGCGGCGAGACCGGCGAGACGGCAGTGACCAGCGAGCAGGGGACGTCGGATCGCTGGATCTGCGCTGGGCGACCGTGGTGCGCTTCGGCTGGGGGCAGAACAGAAGCGGCGTCGCGATGCAGTAAGGCAGTGGCTTCGTCGGACTGGCGGAGCTTCAGCGTCGGCGGGGCAGAGGTTCGGAGGTGGAGCGGCGGAAAGCTGGCGCGGGTCGCCGGCAAGGCAGGGCCGGCGGTGGCGAACGCCAGCGACGCTGCTGCTCGAAGGTCGGCGAGGGGAGGAGAAACAGTAGATTTTGTTTTTTCCTTTTTTTTTTTCTCCTCTGCTGTCCTCTCTCTGTCTCTCTCTTTTTCTTTCTTTCTTTTTTCCTTTGACTTTTCTTCTTCTTTTTTTCGAAAGCAGCGAGAACCCCCCCTACCTTTCGACCCGTACACGCGCTTTTATAGGCAAAATAAAATGTGATCTCTCTGTGAGTATTTCATTTTCCTATAACCTCCAGATCACCAAAAAAATTCTTATCTCTTGAATATTCTCCTATGATTTTATCATCTATTGTTAAAGATAAGATTGTAATGCGATTTTCTTAAATTGCAAAAATCCACCGTAATATCACATTAAATCTCCATTTAAATCATTTTTGTCATTTTTAAAAAAACGAGCTTAGGCCAATTTTGATCGTTTCTTTTCATGGGCTTAGTCTGTCCTGTTAATTTAAAACTCAAAACCATTAATCTGATCCATCCGCCACCGGTCAAATAAATAAATGCACAAAATGCAAAAGTAAAAACAAATGCGACTAGATTAATATGTTATGCAATTAATATTTTTTTTTAGGGATAAAATTGGCTCATAATTTTCTATGCAATAAATAAATGACCGGATCGCCAAAATTTAACTGTCAACACGCGCGAGAAAGCGAGACCACGTGAAGAACTCGAGCTTTCATAATGTGGGGAGGGAACTGTGGGAGAGGATCGGGCGGAGGAGGGAGCCGGTGATCGGGACGACATCCGGGTCGAGATTGCTGGTCCCGGACTGCAAGAGGGTCTTGGCGACGGAGGTGACGAGGAGGGTGTCCGTCAGCTGGTGCGGCCGTGACGACGGTTGCTTCTTGGAGGCTTTGAGTGCATGACGATGGTGATGCATTGGGAAGAATGGCGATGGCCATGGTGACGACGACTCGCAAGTGTGGTCATCACAAGGAATTCAGTTCGGGTCAGGACGGCGGGCGAGTGAATTTGAACGCTGTTGAGAAAGCCGAGCGTTCTTGGCAAGAGCTTTTGCTGGAGGGGAGGAGCTTTTACGGCAAATTTTGCCTGCCATGCTGACGAAAAAACTCCACGAACGATGCGATAACATACGAAACAAAATGGATTTTCACAAAGAGAAAGATCGAGTTGGAATCTTTATTTTTCTCATTCACGACTACGTTTAGATTTTGCTTGAAATTTAACAACCATATGGAAAATTAATACTAATTTCAAGAGAAATTACTGCTGCATAAAGTAATAGACTTACCTAGAAAGTGAATTA
This sequence comes from Eucalyptus melliodora, assembly GCA_004368105.4. NCBI lineage: Eukaryota > Viridiplantae > Streptophyta > Magnoliopsida > Myrtales > Myrtaceae > Eucalyptus > Eucalyptus melliodora. The sequence continues at coordinate 3,600,363 of CM023402.3, read as the reverse complement.
TGTAATAGTAGTTATTTCAAAAGTAATTCACGCTCTCACGAGAGAAGTTATTCGCTCACAATCATAACTATTATATATGAGAATGGTCGTGATTGCAATAATTTGAGATTGATTTACTAGGTACTTGCACTAGTGACGTTACGAAATGTATAGCCAAAATTTTAAGATGACTTTAGGCCAATTACGACGAATAAAGGTAAATTACCGCCATAAAATGAAACACACTATTTTTTTGACCTCTGAAGCAAATATTTACCCACGGAATGAAACTTCAAATGCAAATTACTTCCTGTAAGACAGGTTATTAACTAAGTCAGAAATACCATTGTTGAGGTTGATTAGGACAATTTGAGGTTAATCACTGAATTCCTGCATTCTGCAGTTTGGAAAATTATAAACAGACTACTGCCCCTAAAAATAAAATGACTTACATACTTTAAGAAACAGCTCTTTCTAATCTCATCTCCAGTGAATTCTAAGAGGCGACAGCACTTCACCTTTAAGGCAAAATACTGACTTGTCAAAGAGGTGAAAAAGGATGACATAAAAATAGTCTCTGGATAGTTATAGCACACCAAGTAAGTATGCATTAGAATGCTTCAAGAATGGCTACATCAGCGCTAAAGATGCACCTGGGATAGGGGTAAAATCCGTTTTTGCTCGAAGAGAATCGCAGGGGGAACTCGGGCTGTAGCTTTATGAATGCAACAACTGTCTGTGAATTTGGTGTGAGACCTGTATCATTGACACTCAAAATTTGGTAGTACTTATGACGATCAACGTACAATCCGTTGGATCACAGTCTCTGTCCCATCTATGAAGCCTAGCAGTTGAGAGGAGAAGCAATATCTTTCCAATAGGAAGCAATTTGACTTCCCTGCAATGTTCCGTATCGCCACTCCAATGACATCTTCAGGTGTTTCCCCATACTTGGCTGCTCACTTGAAAAATTGCAAAAAATTCACGAGCCACTCAGCCACTCATATGAAAAAAAATTCGATTCATGCTTTCCTCATTTTAAATGGATGCCCTTCATGTGTAATTTTCTTGATTCTCCTAAGAATGCTGAGCATCATAATCAAGACCCTGCCTGGCTCGCTTCATTCCAGCAGTTGCACAACTGCACTGAAACTGAAGGTTTCGCCTGGTTCAAAACTGTCTTCTAGGTCCTCAAAACTCTGGTCAACCGTTAAATCCTTTCCGACTTTTAAGCCGTTCTGCAAAAGAAAAACGTGATTAGAAGATTTTCATAAAAGTTCCCCATGCAGAGCTAAGTGAGAAATGGATACTCCAAAAGAAGGAAATGTCGTCTTTTTATGTGATACTCCCTTGCACAAGCAACAGTGAGTGATGGGCTTAAATGCTACTTCCCCGAGTTGTTTTGTCCACTTTTCTCTAAATGCAACTAGAAAGTAAAGATTATCTAGAGTACAGACTTCCCTACGAATTTGACCTTATCTCCCCACGTGTTGTGTGAAAAATAACATCTTCACTTAAGTAAGAAGAAATAATATCTTTCCTTGCTCTCCCATTTGGTGAAACACAGGGGAAACAGAAGTGCCAGCAAATACCTATGTATCGTGGGAATGCATGAAAGTGTCTTCATGTTGCGTTACACATGGTGATGACTAAATCACCACCTTGCTATATATAGTGCCCATCTCTTGATTGTGGTTGATCGGCACCACCTTGCTATATATAGTGCCCATCTCTTGATTGTGGTTGATCGGCTGAATGAGAGAGAGAGAGAGAGAGAGAGAGAGAGAGAGTTTGATGAGAGAAAAAGACCGTGAATAGAGAGAACATGCTGCTGGAGCCTTCCTTCTGCAACAAATTGATGAGAATAATTTTGGAAAGAAGGAACATTTCATCTGCACGAGTGAAAGCTTCACAAAGTTGCCTAATAGGAAATGAGATAAAGCCATATAGTTGATTATTGTGACCTTGAAAATGATAGCACCCATGGTTCAAAACATCATATTCCACAGTTCCTTTCTCATGATAGTAAGACAGCAAGAATTGTAAATTGGTAAATTCGTTAATTGTAATAATTTTTTTTAGATATGAATAATTTTTTTTCTTTTATTCTTGCGCACAAACGGCCAACCGCCGCTGGCCACCGACCATCGTCGCCAACCGCTGCCGGCCGCCGACCGTCACCGGCCGCCGAGCATCGTTGCCAACCGTCGCTAGCCACCGTAGGACCGCCGGTCGCCGAGCGTCACCGCCAACCGCCACTGGCCGCCGTAGGACCGCCGGCCGCCGAGCATCGCGGCCAACCACCGCCACACGATCACCGCTGACAGCCCACCGCCGTCGCCTCCCGCGACCACACGGCCGGCGGCGGTTGGCGGCGACACTCGGCGGCCGGCGGCATATGGACATTTTCAATAAAAATGTATATAAAATATATTAACATTTTAAATAAAAATATATAATATATTAACATTTTAAATAAAAATATATTGACATCTTAAATAATATTAATATATAAAATGTAGCCAGATCGAATTCAGTTCCCTTCATAGAAACTCCACTATGTCCAACATTCAAGAAATGACGTCTGTCGCGGCCCCTAATGGACTGCCGTCGTCGCCGCCGCCAAACGTCAACTCGGCCGCCTCTTCGTCTGCCACCGCCGAGCATCGGACACAAAAGGAAATTTGGCTACGCCTCATGAGGCATCGTATGAGTCCAAACAAAAGACTTACCCTACATTAGTATAAGATGGAGGCTAGGGCACTCTCTTTGACTCCGGCGATAGAGCAGGACCTCGCTGGGGCACGATCTTTGACTCCGACAACACAGCAAGACCCGTTGGGGCACCATCTTTGACTCTAGCAACACAGTAGGACCCCGCTGGGGCACCATCTTTGACTCCGGCGACACAGTAGGACCCCGTTGGGGCACGATCTTTGACTTTGGCGACTGAGGCACTATCTTTATCTCTGGCAACACAGCAGGACCCCACTGGGGCATCCTAGTCGCCGAAGTCAAAGATCATGCCCCAGTCGCCGGAGTCAAAGATCGTGCCCTAGTGGGGTCTTGCTATGTCGCCGGAGTCAAAGATCATGCCCCAGCGGGGTCCTACTATGTCGCCGGAGTCAAAGATGGTGCCCCAACAGGGTCTTGTTGTGTCGCCGGAGTCAAAGATCGTGTCCCAGTTGCCAGAGTCAAAGATGGTGCCCTAGCGGGGTCTTGTTGTGTCACCGGAGTCAAAGATCATGCCCTAGTCGTCGAAGTCAAAGATCATGCCCTAGTCGTCGGAGTCAAAGATGGTGCCCTAGCGGGGTCCTGCTGTGTCACCGGAGTCAAAGATCGTGCCCCAGCGAGGTCCTGTTGTGCCGCTGGAGTCAAAGATCGTGCCCTAGCGGGGTCATGCTTTGTCGCACGAGTCAAAGATGGTGACCCAGTCGCTGGAGTCAAAGATGGTGCCCTAGCGTGGTCCCGCTGTGTCGCTGGAGTCAAAGATCATGCCCCAGTCGCTGGAGTCAAAGATCGTGCCCCAGTCGCCGGAGTCAAAGATGGTGCCCCAGTCGCCGAAGTCAAAGATGGTGCCCCAACAGGTCCTGCTGTGTCCGGCGACACAGCAAGACCCCGCTAGGGCACCATCTTTCACTCCGCCGATTGGGGCACCATCTTTGACTCCTGCGACACAGTAGGACCTCGCTGGGGCACGATCTTTGACTCTGGTGACATAGCAGGACCCCGCTGGGGCACCATCTTTGACTCCGGCGACGAGTAGGACCCCGAGAGGGCACTATCTTTTGACTCCGGCGATAGAGCAGGACCTCGCTGGGCACCATCTAAACAAGTCATCTTCTCACGAGTTCGGTAGCCGGTAACGTCCTCTTGATTGCCATCAGCATGATGGAACTCATGGCTACGATATACGTCTCGGAGCACAATCCAAAACGTCGAATTCGCTATTCTGCATATGTCTTTCACTTCATGGTTTACATTAGTTCAATCAGCGACGATTGATTGGCGCAGGGGTCTCATTGATTGGCATCGCTCTCTCTTATTGATGATGGTCTTCGTCTATTTAGCTATTACGAACAAATGATGATGTTCATACCTATTACAAACAAACAAGTGATGATGTTCTTAGCTATTACGAACAATCAGGTTTTTACCACTTTGGTGTTTGTAGCTATTATGAACAAGCTTGTGTTCGTAGCTATTATTGTTGATTGTGCAAGATTGGTTCAATCAACAGCAGTTGATTGGTGCAGGGGTCGTGTTGACTGAAGTGGATGTGAACAAGGTATTAGAATCGTTTTAGTATGGAATTTTTATCGAAAATACTGTATAGGTTGGTTTTGTTCTTTCGAGCGGTAAGTATAGCAATGGATGGATGTGGATGGAAGTGCAATCCAACGAACAATGAAGGCCGAAGATGATAACTAATAGCGCAACTCTTGCTTTGAGAATGAGAAATCTGCTGCGAGGAACATATGTTTAATTTCGATCGTTGATAGTCTAGTGCATGCTTGTGTTTTTAGATCTGTGTGTGTCGATTGATTGTGATCGTGGCCGTGCAGCGACTTAGGCTTTCTTGGATCGCTTAAGCCAAGTCTTGCTTGATCGCACACTCGCTCGCTCTCCCAGATCGTAGTGAAAGAAAGTTCCTAGAAGGATAAACTCTGGAAAGAAAGGAACTTTGTATTGGTGAAATGATTGGATGAATTCAAATGATGGGTATTGCTGAAATAGTTGGATGAATTCAAATGAGAGGGAATGCACCCCTTCTTATACTAGATGCCCTCAGATTACATCCATTGATCGACTTATCATTCGGTGGACGAGATCATACCGCCAAACCTACCAACTACAGAAGACTTCTAGATCTTGGCATAATGACCGTATTGTCCACCCTTGAAACATTATGGAAGAGCTCTTGTTGGGAATCTTAGCGATCGTAGGAGGTCCTCCTCGGAAAGGTACGGCCCTTTAGCTACAGAAACCTTTTGGTGGTGACATGTGTCTCTTCTTGAAGAAAACAATATCGATTTCTTCCAACATTTTTCCTCATGGAAAATGTTTGAGAAATATAATGATTATCCTTTCGAAATATTTATTAATTTTAGATATCATCCCTTATTAATGTTAGAATTGAAAAAGTTGCATATACATAATTTATTCCTTGAATCAAAATTTTAGTTGGAAAGAATAGACAAAACTTATTAGATGAATAAGATTTATATTTTGAAGTATCAAATATTTCAAGATATGAATAAGTACACAATTTATCTACTTAATTTAAAAGCTTTTAGTATAATTTGGGAAGATAGCTTATGCTATGGCTCTTTTGCTTAAGTAAATGATTTTTTTCTGTTCTACCCATTTTGGTTCAATATGCAATAGATCTATAACATTACACAATTTGCAGATGAAAAACAGGTCAGTCATTGTTTGTAACTTGCTAATAGTTTTCATCAGAACACATTTTAAAAATGACTAACAATTCCTAATAGACATCAAATACAAACTCCTAAACATTGCTTTACCAAAAAAAAAAAAAAAAAAAACTCCTAAACATTGCGCCTGGCGTTTGTTGCATCACCATTAAGAATGGATCAAGTTGGTGCAAAGCAACCTAATCAAAATCCTATTGAGAAGTAAGAGGCTCAACTTCAAAAAAAGAAAAGGAGGAAGAAGAATTGGGCTTCGACCAAAAAAGTGAATTGGGCCATGGTTATTGTGGGCCCAACTCAAATGGTGCTTCAAATCTTGACATTTGCGAGCTAGTAGTCACCGAGTGCTTCTACGATATCCATATCTTACAGGATAAGCAGCCCTTTTCTAAATCATTGAAAGTAGGGACATTAGATTTTTATACATAAGCAGGATTCCTTTTGGGCTTAGTTTAGCCCATCTTATCATCTACTGCAAACTTGGACTCGCCTTGGCAATTACAAATGTTCCTACTGGTCCGATCCTACCGGTCCGAGGATAACACAGGAGTTTACCGTGAAAAGAAAAACACCCCTATCTTGCATGACCCTTCTCTGGTGAAATTCTACACAAAAAGGAAATTGCTCTAGTCTTGAAATTTTCTCGAAATCCTCCTATCTCACACATACAGACAGTGAACACTTCATAGATGAGTTTACACTCGTAAGTCTTCATGATAGGCGGTATCACCTACCTATTGGACACTAAACTAGGTCCATATCACTTCAACTATATAAACTAGCTAAAAGTTCAGAGAAGCTTTTAATTAAAATCCAGGTACATATGGTCGGATTTTTAAACCGCCTACGGGAAAGTGGACTAGATAAAATTTCTAAAATTATGCATGCGTGGAAAGATAAGCACACTTCCCATCTACCAAAGTGAGGAGTAGGTATTCTTCAGAAACCAAAATTTGATTAGTGAGACATGAGGAAAGGAGGGTTCGCAACTTCATTTTAAATAAACGACATCCAATCACTTTAGAATAAAGGACAAACATTCTTTAGGACGCCTTAGACCACAAAAAGAGGGACCTCTAGGTTTTTCCATGTCCATAAAGTTCATAAAGCTCCAGCAAGCGAAATGCCTACTCGAGCAATTCATTGATATGGAAATTATTTACACTTTTCATTCCTAAATATCAGAGCCCACACCGAGATCACTAGCCGTAGTAGCCTAACTACAGAACAACCACAGCGGTTGATTTGTGATCAATTGGAACTTACAGAAAAAAAAAAAAAAAAAGAACCATCAACACACATTTACATCAATTTTGTCTCTCATATTCCCCTCACATTACATTAATTAGTCAATTTCTCTCCTTTTCCATGTCATTTCTGACTTGTAGCAGTTTTTGCCTTCCATTTTTAGGGTTTTCGTTTCCTTCTATTTTTGGCCAAGGTCAGAGTAAGAGTGGAATGACTACAACTACACCTTCAGTTGAAATGCAGTTCTCCACATCAATTACTCCAGAAAGTCTGATCCATAAGCAGCACGCCCTCTTCAGGTACCAATAGACAACCAGCTATCCATGATTTGGCCAAAATAGTTCACTTAAACCTGGAAGAAATACATCAGAATAGAATGGAACAGAATTAGCTTAGGTGCAAGAAACTCAAAATTAGGAAAATCTTCTGATGGTTGACATATTGAAACAAATACAAACTATTATTTCACTTCACATCTACTCCCACAATGATTCCTTGACGATCTTTATATGAGTCATAATAATGAGTTAACGCAACCCCAAAATTCCGCGACTTTTACCATAGTTCTCAGCTTGAACCTTATTACCTTAAGAAAATCAAAGATTCAAGCAAAACAATCTTCCTCACCAAACCAGCATCAGCAAAAAAGGAGCTAAAAGTGGCAGTAAACCAAACTAATTTAGACAGAAGTCATCAAATCTTCATGTACACATCTCATTATTTAGACACAAAGAATCAGGTTTAATAATCTGTCAAAATATAAGGTTAATTGGGAATTCCCCCAACCTTTGAGGTATATAGCAAAAACCCCTGCCCTCTAAATCTTGACAAGCACCCCCAACCTTTGAGATAGGGGAAAGACCTCCCACTACCATATGTAACAGTATTTTCCCTCTGCCTAAATTGACATAACAAAAGACAGATAGTTCAAAGAATGCCATTTAAAACATGTTAACATGTGCATTTTCCACTAAAAATTATTAAAATCCTTAATTCCGTTTGTTTTCAGTTTTGTAGAAGATTGATTGTATCATTGTTCATTCATATATATTTTATTTTGTCTTAAAAAGTAAATTACCTTTTTTCGGCTTGATGAATGCAGAGTTGCCACCTTTCTACATTTTGAATACATAAATTACTAAAAGATTCTTAGATAGACCTAACTGTGAAACTGGGTATTTTGCTTCAAAATTTCAAACTTTCCGAAAATACAGCATATTAATGCATTACAGAAGGTAAATAATCCCGTGATTATCAATTCCAGCTGCCAAAAAGTATTTGTAACTTTACATTTTTAAGAATTCAAAGATATTTAATGCAGATCTTGATCTTTAAATTAGTTCTATATAACATTTCTAACTTTCAAGATTGTGGCACTTTCCTTCTCACTGACAGGAAATATGACAAAAACACAAACGTAATGGAGTCTTTCGTTCAGAAGGTCGGGAGGTATTTTAGAAAATTTTAAGACAAGGGCCTATTTGCACCCCCCCCCCCCCAAAAAAAAAAAAAACCATAGGTTTAAGGAAAAATTGCAAAGATATAAAGGATGGGGAGCTATTTGCAACTGCAAGAGACACCAGGTTGGGGAAATTTGCAATTAACTGAAAATGTATCTTCTCTTTCCTCTTTCCTTCTTTTGTTTACCCCAACACATGAAAATCTTTGAGCAATCCAGCGACATATTATCAACACTCTTCTGATCAGTTGCGATGCAACATTATTTAATTCCTAGTCTACATAAGATAAAGAAACCACATCTTTCGTTCGTCATCAAGTCATCTCTAATGCTCTCAGCATCAAATTAATTATTCAGTCAAGTGAAACAGAATGGTGTACCTGTCTCCTACGGCTTTGTATGTACCAAGATCTGGCCATTACGTAGCATGGCAAGAGAAAACCAGCAAACTGAAGAACTGAAACCTGAAACTGAATTTCCAATATTACTATTAATTTTCATGCTGCAAAACTAGTCAAAAGAGATCAATCACTCAAAAGTTCGATGCACTCAGCACATTCGCATCTTTTTATTGATCTAAAGGCTAAAAGCCTACAACATAAACTTATTAGCTTGGCTAACCAGACTATGATCACAATTATTAGATTAATATTCGGAATTTCATAATCAAATTGTCTCACCAAAGCAAAGCACATACTCATGCACTCTTTTGCAAGTAGCAATGCCTTCAACAAAACAGAATCAATCTTAGATTGGAAACAGTCAAAACTTGCCATAGCAAAACTCACCTTTTGTTCCCAAAAAGTTCCATTTTTCAATCCTAAAGTGCTATTCTAAATACCTTAATTTAATAGGGACCTATAATTGAAGGCAGGGTACACATCTATCATTTCAAAATTGTAGGAAGTAATTACAGTCCGCCAACTGCTTGATTCAATTACCTCCGCAACTTCACTCATGTAATGATGGCAGAAAGGGGAATGCAAAATAAGTTATGTAAGGATATCAACGGTCTGAAATACAGATGCTGCCCCCATACACAAATTTTCCCCCAATCATGTATGCTATTTGTTGAGAAAATTATTCTGAAGAAAAAGTAAATTGTGCTGCTATATTCACGTTACAGGCACACCTGTGCATTCTAAAGAATCATTGGTATTGGAGACTTACATCAAAAAACATTGATGATTCTTGCACCATTCCAGTTTCTCGCGTAATCATGAGAGCTTGGCGCAGAAGTAAAATTATCAACAACTGCCAAATAATGATCCACATTTACTTCCTGATAGAGGCAATAATCAATGAAGATTACCAACACCAAGTCCTAGTTCCAGTCACTTACAACAAGAGCCACAGATCGGAGGCAGGCAATGCTGCTACTATTTTCAACAGCATACTCTTCGTAGTCCGATCGCAGAAATTGCCTTTCAGCAGCAGCTAGTGCTATAAGATGAGAATCACGAAGATTGATATGTGGGCCCCATGCTCGCCTAATCAATAGAAGCACACAATATCTTAGGCTACAAATGCTCAGCAAGGCCACAGTGGCGAATCATAGATGCGACAGACAGTAATATCCAAAATTAAACATTATGACCTAGCATGCAGAGATGAGACAAGCAAAGGCAAGGCACTGTCAGCTAAGACGAGCAGGATGCCATGCTTCTATATCTACTTTGCAGCTGATATTTCAGGTTGGTAATTCAGTGAAATGAAACAAGGTTGGACATAAGCATGGAGAAACTAGGTGAGTTTTCACTTGACAACTTGGAACATGAGAGCTTATAGATAGAATAAGAAGTTATGATCAATTCATAACCAGCACCCTCACAATCATAGGATCCAAATATTTTGCAAAAGAGTAGGGTACAACCCTGGGATCTCACTTCATGCTAAAGTACAGCGTGGAATTAAAAAGAAGGAATTAATGTGTGAATCTGCCAAATCAGACAACCTAGTGAGAGCACAAACCACAGTATTAATAGCATCTAGAAGAATATCTCTGCCATACACTTAAAAAAGATAGACCACTGGGAGACCAAATGATTTATCAATCTTTCAGGGGAAAATGCCTATAATTATGTGAGATGACACCCTACACTAGCAAATGCAACTTCTTCCCTTCCTAATACGCCTTACCAAGAATAACGTAGCTTGGAATTAGATGCTATTGGAAAGAGACCTTAAATTAAAATAAAAATAAAAATAAAAAGTTTCAGATAAACAAGTTGAAGATAAAAGCTACTTGGATCAGATAACGGGATTTTGCCATATTTAGAACTGAATGCATTGAAAGACAGAAAGAGATTGAGTAGATAAGAGAATACTCAAGAGAAAGTGTTACTCTTGTGGATTACTATTCTAGTGGATTACTAGTGGCTGTTGATGCCTTAGTCATTTCCAAGTTTTCCCCAGGGGAGAATACACTAAGCTGATTGAGCTTTGGAGTAAGAACAAAAACTATCAGGTAACTATGATTGTGTTTTCTTTACCCATTATTGATAAAAAAAGAAGAAGAAAGAAATGAGAAACAATCATGAGACCAGCGGAGACTAGAGGAATGATATGAGGAAAGGATTGCATTTTTCTTGATCATCAATAACCATGCTAAATATCTCCCTCAAACATCAACAAAAAAACCAACAATGGAAGTAAATAAGAAGTTTCAAACCAAAAGCTAAATAAAAAGAAGGTAAAATCCTCAAAAACATGCAAAAGAGCATGTCTCCCAACAATTAATTGCTTTCTCTAAGATGATAGAAGATGTTGATTATAAATTGTTAAAATAAAGCATTTCTAGACATTGGTGGCCAACTAACATAGAAAGTATGCTCCATATAGAGATTTTATGTTCTTTATGAAGCTTAAAAGTTACCTGACATCAATGGCCACAAGATCGGGACTGATGGTGGCAGGTGGCAAAGAATAATTTGGAGAAAAAACCTATCACATGGAAAACCAGACCTTTTATATGTGAATTTGCACATTCAACATATATATTTAGATAAAGAAGCTCAGATGCAGTCCTACCTGGTTGCAAATCTCACAGTTGATGTCACCTTTTTTGTTGCACCACCTTTGAATGCACTTCCTGTGGGCAAACTACAACAAAGATGAGAGCTGATATCATCAGACAATCCAGAACTCCAAAGCTTAGAGCAGATCCTACTGATTTCAACTTATGGATCAATGATAAAGCAAAGCATGACTTGGCCATAATCTCAACTGACTAAAGCACAGAAGTACAACTCCTTGAGGAGAAGTCAGGCAAGGAAAAACGAAATGATTATCCCAGTACTTGTGGATATATGAAGTGAGAGGTAGCTGCCACCACTCTTCTTCATGAGTACATTAAAAATCTAATGCATCATGCTATTAATTAATGCATCTAAGTATCTTGTTTCATATTATAAACCCCGAAATCTCATGGCATGAATCTTTGGACAGTCACTACCATACATCGTCACGTACCACGAAATGCCTCTGTTTTACCATGCTCAAGTCATTCCTCAATGTTGAACTAACAAAAATCTTCCTTTACTGTGGACATCGCCGCGTCCCCTTTCTTACTCATGGATTTGTTGGGTTTTAGATAAGGAAGATAGGAATAATGCTAACTAACCCATCCATGTGAGTCACAAACTAGATGGGGAGGCACTTAGGTACTACAAAAGAGTCATGGTTAAATATTCAGCCATTTACCGATGCTTGTTTAAAAAGCTTCACATTAACATTCAGAACGTTGGTCAAAATTAATGTGTGTGCATTCACAGTATTGCTGACGCTTTGTTTTAACTTGGCAGCTGAACGCCCATACCAGTTGTGAATCAACTGTTTGGCATATAGAGAAAAAGCATGTGAAACCCTTTGTTCCCCCAATCCGTCCCCTGCCCAGCGTGAATTCTCCATATTAGTATCAGAAAGTCTCCTCCCACTCTCCTACTCATCCACATATATTCAGTCTTTCCTTCATTCATCGTAGAACAAGTTCTTTCTGTCATTGACATGCTGACTGTCAGCCAAAGGCAGTGATAGTGACAGGAAATGTAGAGGACCTCTCTCTCTCTCTCTCTCTCTCTCTCTCTCTCTCTCTCTCACACACACACACACAAGTGCTTTACCTTTTCAACTGTTAGTTTTCCCTCGAAGAGGAAATCAGAGTAAATACGCAACAGCACACCAAACCCCAACAAAGTCGTAAATGCAAAGAAAATACTGCAGCACACAACCACTGAATTAAAAGCCGTCACGCGATTGAGACCAGCTCCCCCCCCCCCCCCCCAACAAAAAAAAAAAAAAATTGCAATTTCCACGAAACTCCACCTTTTCCAAAGGGGACAAAACAGACTACTTGTTTTCCCTTGTACCTTCTTCAACGAAGAGTGATCACATGGGAGTTTGAAAATCGAGACCCTTGATCACAGAGAGAGAGAGAGAGAGAGAGAGAAGGTTTCGTCTAATTTACAGAATTGGCGAATGTCAACGCCCCAACTTGAACCACCAAAAGGAAAGAAGAAAACGAAACAAGCTCACGGAGAGAGAGAGAGAGACCTTGAGAGTGCCACTGCAGGCGCAAGGAGACTCCATGGCCTGGACTTCGTCTTCCTCCTGGCATATCCTGCACTCCACCACCGCTCTCTCCCTCGCCTTCTTCTTCGCCGTCGCCGCCGTTGAGCACCCTTCCCCTCCGTCGACGACCACCACCACCACCCCCGCCATCGCTTGCATTTGCTTCTCCCTCTCCGCCACCCCTCCGGCGCCGCCATCCGCAGCCGGCTTCGCGGCGGCCCCGTCCACGCGCACCGTAACGTCGTCCACCATCTCCCTCTCTCTCTCTCTCTCTCTCTCTCTCTCTACGGTGATGCCGAGTCAATGGCAGTTTCTCTCTCTACAGAGGAGGGAGGACGGAGAAGAGGGAGGAGGAGAAGAAGGGGAGAAGTAGGGGAGCGTGCGTTTTAAAAAAGGCAGAGCACGGGCTTCTCCGGTGACGTATTTCTGGTTAAAATGGGGCCCTCCTTGTCTTTTGCCTTTTTGTGAATGGTCCAAATTGCCCCCGCCTTCGGACTTGAATTTCGTTCTCTATTTTGAAATTAATACTTTCAAAACTAAATGTTCTTTTTTCATTAGATATACCTATGATAAAATTTCTATTTCTTTATTTCTCTGTTTCCCGGAACAGGTTTGGAACATAAATCTATTTGGTAACGCAATTTGATTTTTCTTATTTCTTGAACAAATTTCTATTCCAAAAATAAATTTAAAAAAGAAATTAGAAACTAAAATTTTTAACTTCTCAATTTCTGACTATAAATCAATTTCCATTCTAGAAATTTTGTCATGCACCTCCTATATCCCTTATCAAGACATTTTCTCTAAATACCATGTTTTAAAACCGTCGCTCCCGATACATTTTATTTTATTGAATTTTATAAATGGAGTGATCAAGTGCATTATAATTTCTTTTTGCACCCATGCATCCGCGAACTCGGGTGCATGTAAGCGATGCTCCTACAACATAAAATTGATGCTCTCAAGTCGGTTGATGTTGGCGAGAAAAAAATCACAATTCTATTTGATAAGCAACGCGGTTAAATTACGACAAGAAAATGTTAATTCTTGTTGATAAATGGGTTAAGCATGTCGAATTGTGGCATATTATTTAGGTTTTCCTGTATTTTTTGTTTTTGTTATGTATTGCGTAAATAGATCGAGTCACATATTATTAGCCTTACCTAATAATATAGTCCTCTATTCATGTGAGTATAGGGGGAGATAGAGATAAGAAGTTCGAGAACCAATATAATTTTAGATGATTGCTGACCCACCACATCCAAATGAAATAAAAAGAATACTAAAAAAGAGAAGATGCCACCCTTCTCCCATTAACTCTAGCAGAAATTTGGAAATTTTTCTCAATTTTCTACTCATATAATTTCCCTTAATTAACCATCTTTTGTCCATTTATTTTATCAAGTGTATGGACTCTGCCATCTACAATTCCCATGTTATGGCTAGTGGTGGGTTGCCTTTGTCTTGGCTTCACTCGAATGGCTTAGTTATAGAGAATCAAAAGATAGCATCCAATAGGAAACAATGTGCCTAAGCAAAACCAATTCTATATGATAAACAACACAATTAAACAACAACGGTAAACTATTAATTGTGGCGTATTATTTGAGTTAGCCTTACCTATTAATAAATTCCCTTAATCATGTGATTGTCGGAGGGAAACAAGAAGCTTGAGAACCGATATAATCTAAGATGATGGCCAACCCCACCACACACGAATGAAGGAAGAAAAACTTCAAAATAGAAAATGCCACCCTCCTCGCATAGATTCTCGCAAAAATTTCAAAATCTTCTTAATTTTCTACTCATATATATTCCCTTAATAAACTATCTTTTGTTTATTTATTTAATCAGGTGTATGGTCTCTATGCCATCTACAAATCCCATGTTATGGCTAACTGGTGGGGGGCCTATCTCCTGGTCTCGCTCAAATGGTTTAGGTAATAGAGAATCAAAAAGTGGCATCCAATATTTTGTTTATTTATTTAATCAGGTGTATGGTCTCTATGCCATCTACAAATCCCATGTTATGGCTAACTGGTGGGGCGCCTTTCTCCTGGTCTCTGTCAAATGGTTTAGGTAATAGAGAATCAAAAAGTAGCGTCCAATAGGAAGCAATGTCCTATTTATTTATGTTCTTTTAGGTGATCAAGGAATTTATATAAGGAAGAAAAACGCCATCTTGTCTCTTGTTTGGTACCTCGAAAAATGGGACAGACACCCACAACATCAAAATCAAGAAGGGTTTGTTTCCGTAGGTAGAGAAACCCCACGTTTCTTTCCTTGTAATCTCCGATGGAGTGTCCGCTCTTTGCCATGATAACCAAGATGAAGAAAATACGTTCTTACGCGCGAAGAGGCAAGGCACTTCAGTGGTGTCGTCATTTGCAAGCCATTCTTGTTTCTCGCATGCTTGCATTGATGACATGCCGATGCACAAGCGACTTGATTATACCTCTCGTGAAGGGACATCATTGTGTTTTCTGAGGCATGTTCTTTTCGCCGTTTAGAAAATTCATGTGGTTTTTAAAGGTTTCTTTTTGGGCGTGAGGGAGCAATTTGTTCGTTTTAAACTGAGTGGGCAATTGATCATTCCACGAACACGAAGGGTTAGAGAGGATGGATGTTATGTATATTGTGAAAATTTCTTGGCATCCCGACATCCCGTATGTTTGGATCGTTTAGCTCAGCCTCCCTTTGGTCTTTATATATCGATAAAGGAGAAAATTGTCAAAAGAGTCCTATATTTAATATGCAACAATCAATTCAGTCTTAAACATTTTAATTGTATCAATTTTATCATAAACCCTTTGACAACTTGTTAATTTAGCCATAAACTTTTTAGTTGTGTCAACCTAATCCAAAAACTTTTTAATGATTTGCCAATTTAATCTTAGACCTTTCGATTTAGTTTTTCCGACCAACATTGACCATAAATCGTTGATAGGGTGGCAACATAGCCAACGTCAATTGTCCTAAATGAGATGGCGTCGATGTAGACAACTTTTGCCATTTCTCTTTCTTTTTTCTTTTTTTTTCCTCTGTCGATTGTCGTTGGCCTTAGGCAACCCTCGCCAACCCAAGCACGGGTGTTCCTTGCCTAAGGGCGACAAGGGCAACCATCACCTAAGGTTAGCGGAGGGAAAAAAAAAAGAAAACGAAAAAAGGAAAAAAAGATTATAAAAGTTATTTATGTTAGTATTAACCGTGCCTCGTAAGACGGTCTAAGTTAACTAGATTGTTACGTAAGCAATTTTCCAGTCAAAATTGATCGAAATGATTAAACAAGCAAATCTTTTAAAGATTTAGAACTAAATTGATAAATGATGAAAATTTGTATACCTAAATTATGAAGTCATCAAGAGGTTTATAACTAAATTGACAAAATTGAAAAGTTTAAAATTTAATTAGCCATCGTACAATAAATTTAGGACTTATTGGATAATTTTCACGTTGATTAAGAACAAGTATTATCCCTCGAGTTATTGGCCTTAGATTATCGCCCCTTAATCAAATCGCCACCGGTGAAATGTAGGTTGATGCATTTGAATATAGAGAAAGTTGTGAGTCGATTTATTTGACTCTGATTGTAATCAAATCAAGTTGGATCGGCATGGTTTATTGCTCGAGCTTATTTTAAGTGGATCATACTAAATCAAATACTCCACCTAATCTCAATTAAGTCAAATTTTCACGTCTTTGAATCTTCAAAGGTAACGGTTTGTAATTGCACCCATTTCGATTCGTCGGTCCACTGTACTTTATTTCATTTCAACCACAAGATTATCACCAAAATAAGTTACTGAGATATAAGTAAGTATATGGTATTATAGATTATTGATCAAAGGCTATTAAAATCATGAATCACAAATGGCTATTAAAACGTTAATCACGTTATTCCCTTTAATCAAAATTATATATGGGGTATTACACTTGTGACGACAATTTAGCAACATGTGGGAGAGGCTTTCCCTAAGTGGCGAAGCTTGGAGTGTAAGAGGACGGGACAATAAATAAGTTGGGTGAGGAGGAGACTTTTCTCTTGGACCTACTACAAAGGAAATATTAATGATTCCGAAGAAACGGGAAATTCATGTAAATGTTCAATCATGTCCCTTGCCGAAATTTATGTTCTATTTTCGTACATGTCGGCAGATGATTTTCATTGAATAGGACCAGCAGGATCAATCAATAAGGCTCGATTGAATTACCAACTTAAAATTTCGACCCGCTTGGCTCCATGAATTAAATTTTTTGGGTACTCAATTTCGTTCCAACCACAAGTTTCTTTTATCTATTGTTGTTCGTGGCCACAATAATTCCCAAGTAAACTGATTATTGAACGAATCCCAATCACAATGTGCGGGTCTGATCGGGCATAGTTCATTGCCCAACACATGCCCATCAAGGTGAAATCAAGATGGATGGATGGGTGGATCAGGCCTTATAGCCAGAATGCCCATGGTCTACCTAGGCCCAACAAATGAATTTTTAGGCCCATTTGACTCGGGCCGACTTTGGTGGCCCGCGATTGGGTCCCCCCACCCGAGCGCCAACACGTCTAGGATTTACGACAGCTTCACTTCACCTCACCACAAAAAGCCCTAAACATCTTCCTGCTCGTCGTCATCGTCGTCTTCCATTGCAGGGTTTTCAGATCTTCCATCTTCCACTCGGCTCATCAATTTTGATCTTAGATCGTTGTGCATTAGCTCACTCGGTTCTCAATTCAGTCATAAATCTATTGACTTGATGCTAATTTCATCTTAAACCTTTTATCGATACCAATTTTGTCATAAAACTTTTGATTTTGTATCAATTTAGCCATAATTTTTTTTTGAATTAGTATCAATTCAGTCTTTCCAACTAATTTTGGCCGGATATTACTTATATGAATATCGGTCGGTTATATGGCATGACAAACATTGACGTAAATAACTTTTAACAATATTTTAATATTTTTTGAATTATTTTATTTTATTTTTCTCTTTTTTTCTTCCCCTCCTCCTTCGTCTAGCCAATGGTTTGGCAATCAACCAGAGGCAAGGACCGACAAGCTTCACTGGCCACCTCACTAGTAATTGTGAGGGCAGCCTCACACTAGGCGAGCAAGGCTCGCCTTCCCTAGATTTGGGGAGGGTTGGGCCTCCCCGACCATGGGCAAGGGCTCAACCCTCGTAGGAGTAACCTTGCGGACTTTGGCGAGGGCTTGAGCCTTGCCAAGAGTTAGGTGAGGCTCGACCTTGCAAAATCTAGTGAGGTTGGGCCTCGCATTACGCAGTGCAAGGGCTCAAGGGCTCGAGGCTCGCCATAGGGTCGACCCTCGCGTCTAGCTTGTCGCCTAGTCAGCAACTAGTTGGAGGGAGGCGGAGGGGAAGAAAAAAAGAAAAGAAAAAAGGGAAAAGGAAAAGAAAAGAAACAAATTAATAAATAACTTAAAATTTTATTATTAAAAGTTGTTCGCGTCAATGTCAGTGTTAGTTATGCCACATTAGTCGACTGGCATCCACGGCAATAATATCCAACCAAAATTAATTGAAATGACTGAATTGATACTAAATCAAAAGGTTTATGATTAAATTAGTACATAATCAAAAGTTTCGAGACTAAATTGACATCAATAAAGGGTTTAAAACTAAATTTGTATAAAGTAAAAAATTTTATGACTAAATTGGTATTAATAAAAAGTTTAGGATCATATTGACATAGACGCAAAATATTTAAGACTTTTCCGATACTTTTTCCCTACTTTTTGAATCTGGCAATTTCCAAAAGAAAAGAAAAGAAAATAAGTAAAGAAAATGAAATCCGAATAATCAAACTATCCAAATTCAAACTGAAAAGACTGAAGTTTTCAGTTTAGTCTGAATATTTTTGACCCCCTACTTGTGGTTGTGGTAATTGTGTCATAGATTGATTATTGATTACAGTGTTTGTTGGCAATAATAGCTATTATATCGACCCTCATTTAATAGTTGCAATAACCGGATTGTAAAATTATACATATGGGGTAATTATTGTATAATATTTATTTATATATAATCACGGGATACGTGCTTAATATTTAGTTGTGATCATAAATAAATCGCTACGATATAAATAAGTAATTGATATTGTAGATTATTTATTCGAAGGCTACTAAACTCATCAATCGTGATGAACTATTAAAGCGGTAATCATGACATTCCCTCTAATCTATATTATATGTGGGGCATTACACTCGTGATTTAGCAACATGTGGGAGAGCCTTTTCCTAAGTGGCGAAGCGTAGGGTGTAGAAGGGTAGGGTGTAGAAGGAAAGGAGAATTAACAAGTTGGGTAAGGAGGAGTCTGGGATGTTTTCTCTTGAACCTACTATAAAAGGAATTGTTAATAATTCCGTGCACAGGCGAAATTCATGTAAATATTCAATCAAGTCCCCCTTACATGTCGGCCAATGATTTTCATCAAACAAGACTGGCAAGATCAATCGAGAAGGCCCGATTGAATTACTGACTTAATTTTTTTTTTTTGGGTAAAAGTAAGAGATATATATTGACTTAAGTCAAAAACAACAAGAACGATATACAACAAAAACTCGGCACCAAAAACTTGCACTTACAAGAACAACAGTTAGATTACGTGGAATGGTGCCAAGTAAAAGAAAACCAACTGCACGAGAGCATAGGAAAGCCAAACAATGGCGAAGCAAAATCCTACATAAGGATCACAAAAAATTACCGAATCCCAACAACTACACGAGTGTAAGGAGATGAGTACAAATGTAGAAATGGTAGGACAGCTCGCCAATTGCACTAGAGAAGCTTCCAAAAATTCGAACCAGTACCTTTAGCTGCACGAACCGAGGAGGACCTCCGACCAAAACAGGAAATGAGAGACCCCCTACTTGGAAAGGTCTACTAACCAATAGGTGGATCATTCCGCCAAAAAGAAGGGTTTACTGACAAGCAATACAACAATCTATGATTTGTGGTGTTGGGAGGAATCCGGTAAAAAGACAAAGCCTTGTCCTTGACAATCTTCTCCAACCGTAGAGGGCGGTCTACACAAATTAAATTTTTTTGATACTCGATTTCATTCCGACCAAAAGTTTCTTATCTATTTTTGCTCATGCTGCGGTTATTCCCGAGTAGAACTGATCATTGAGCGAGTCCCGATCACGACGTGCGGGTCCAATCAGGCATAGTTCGTTGTCCAACACATGCCGATTGAGGTGAAATCGGGACGGATGGATGGATGGATGGATCGGGCCGTGTAGCTAAAATGCCCATGGTCTACCCGGGCCCAACAAACTAAATTTTGGGCCCATTTGACTCGGGCCGATGCTGGCGGCCCGTGATCGGGTCCCCGACCCGAGCGCCGACGCGTCTAGGGTTTGCAACAGCTTCGCTTCGCCTTGCCTCGCCATCTATTTAACTCCCATCTTTGACCCACATCTTCCACCACAAGAAAACCCTAAAAATCTTCCTGCTCCTCGTCTTCGTCGATTGCAGAGTTCTCAGATCTTCCATCGTCCGCTCGGCTCATCTGCTTCGAGCTCAGATTGCTGAGCACTCGGTCGCACGGCTCTCGATTGCTTGCCTCTTTCACCCCCTTTCCCGTAGCGCTTTAGGTGGCCGGTAGCATCTCGCTCGAGCGGCGTGGGCCTGTGATGCGTAAGATTGTCCGTACCATCTGAGACGACCGTCTCTGATCGACACTCCATCTTCTCTAGCTTTCTGAGGCCTTCTTCGCTCTCGCTGTTGCTTCCGATTCAATTTTTTTTTTCTTTTTCAGCCTTTTTGTTTTGTTTTGCCGAATTGTTTCCATTGTCTGCGAATTTTGGAGGCAGTGATGATCCGAAAACATATACCATCAAACTCTGAAGCCCGATCAGGGCTCGTTGATGAGATCGAGAATCGAGATTCTCTGAGCCTTGTGTCTTTTCTGTGCAAGACCTCCTGATTTTGATTTCGGTTTTTTTTGCTTTTCTGATTCAAAGATTGGAGTCAACGAGAGATATGGAAAAAGGCAACAAATTAGAGTCACTGCTACGCCCTTGATTTGCATGGCGTAATCAGCGCTGTACGTTGCCGAGATTGACGGGAGCTGAGATTCTAAGCATTTTGCCCTTTGCCAGGGCTTTGTGCATTCAGACGCTCCTACACATCTCTACCAAATCCTCTCTCGGATTCACCCATTTTTGAAGTTTAGAAATTTTTGGAAGATTTGGATTTTGAAGATTTTCAGATTTGATAGAAATTGAAACCTAAAAATTAATTTTGACGAATTCGAAAAGTTTTCAAGTAGGTCGTAATTGTGGTCAGAATTAAAATGTTTCAAGTTCAGTAAAATATTTGTTAAATGATTTACATGAAAATCAAAAGACAAACAAATGTTTGATAATCTTAAAAGAGAATAGCACCAATGCATTTATAGTAGGAATGAGCCATTTTACACCCCTATTGCTAATTGGATGTTCCTCATTTCAACGAATCTCTCTACATTTTATTTTAATTGAATCATAATAAGCCGGACAAAACATATGGTTTGATGATACGACACGAACCTTGACCTAATTTTTATAATGGAAATGTGTCGATTTGTTGATTTTTATGAATTCAAAATTAGAGTAGTTGTCGATTCAGCCTTATCAGTCTTCCATCGTGTAAACGGGTCGTGTCCGATATTGCCTAAAGCAGGAAGTGGACGAACTTTTTGGAGGAGTACCGGACATGGTCATGATGATGCTCTGGGGCCTAGTTTTGCACACGAAAAAGTGGACTGAACTTGGAGGGCTTCTCAAGGTGAAAGGTTTTTTGGGGTGGAGATGGCCATGTATGCTGGAGTTTCCTCTGCCAAATGCCAAATTTTGTTTGAAACAAAGCGACGAGACAGGGAAATCGGCTGGCGATGAGATTGCAAAATCAACACTCCCTCTAGGTTCCGACACTTATTTGGATGGTCAGTGTCATATAAAAATATAGCATAAAAAATACCCAATCAATCATAAACTTATTTTTATTTAGTCGTAAATTTTTAAATTTTGTAAATTTAATCATAATCCTATGTGACTAATTTTTGTTAAAAATCGTTAACGTAGTGATCTGTCACATAGAACAGCCTGCGACTATTGGACTACTATGTCGGTAATTTCCAACAACAATTGGAAAGAAAGATTACATTGTGATTTCGTATATAAGTTTAGAACTAAATTAGCAAAATTGAAAAATTTAGTATCGAGTTGACATTTATGTAATAGGTTTATGATTGCTTTGACAATTTCTTCGTATATAAACCAAAAAGCAAATGAAGAACTACAAATAATATAAACCCATAATACATTACCAAAAAACTAATAATAGTAACCCACACTACAAAGCTGAAGTAAAAAAAACCTTGACAAGCTCATTTGGATGATATATATGGAGTTGGGTTTGCAATTCCATTTACACAAAAACAAAATTTCAGTATAAAAATGAAAAATACAATAAACGAGGCTGTTTTTGCAAATAAGAATAGGATAACAACAACAGTTTTTTTTTACCATCGGCCGTGGTGGTTTCGCTGGGTAGGTCTCAGTGATCTTTTGTGAGAGAAGGGAGAGGTTTGAATCCCTTGCTACGCAAGGAGGTTGGCAGAAGTAGCTAGGTGTATTAAGAGTGATGCCGTGGTAGTGGGTCCTTCCCTAGCGTCACCAAGAGTCAAAAAAAAAAAAAAACGATAGTTTTTTTGCTTTGAATGACCAGTGTCGATAATTACAGGAAATTGTCGGACTAAATTACAACATGTTGAAGTCAAGCACGTGCATTCAGAAGCCAACCAATTTGTTGTTTCTTTTTTATTTTATTTTTCCATTCAACGTGTTGAGTGAGATTGGAGGTTAGATACGCAATGAAGCAACCGGTCCTTCGGAATATCTTAATAAAATTTATGCTCGACACGGAATGGGCGCTATATTTTTCAAAATTTAGCATTCGGAGAAATTATTGCAAACTAGTCCCTGGGAATATCTCTATTACATAAATTTAATAGAAAAAAAGGGGTTAAGCATAAATGGCAAAATTATATTTAGTCAGAATAGTGTTAAGAGATTATTTGCTTAGATTCGAGATTTCGGTAATTTTAAATACATGCTTATATGATATATCATATATTGATAACAAATACAGTTTTCTATCAAATGATATAATTTATTCAATTTTTAAAAAATTATTTAAAGTAAAATAAATGAATTTACAAGTCCTTTGAAAACTTTAAAAAAGTATAAAATTCGAACTAATTTCAATTAAAAAGATTTTATTCGATGAATTAAAATATTTTTGTCACTTGAATAATTATAATTAATTTACTTAACTAAGGATGAGTATATTCAAATAACTGTGAAAGAGATGTAGCTCAAGCTTTAACTCAGTAAAGGATAATTCGATTATAATGAATAAAGATGTATTTCTAACATATATAAAGTACATTCTCGTAGAAGTCCGACCAAACGAAGGAGGTTCATTTCACTCCTTCAGATAATATGTTTGTTCTTTGAAATTTCATACATTGCAACATGCTGTAAAAGAGAATCAAATTGACAACCATGGAGTTTGCATAGATAAACATTCAACGATCACTTTCGTTTATTTAACTAGAAAAAAGATGGAACTCTTTTCACATAATAATTATTGTTTGACATTAATTCTCGGGCGACGAATTGCCATATCACCAACGGCAAATACACAATTAATTTTTATCCCCGCCATATAAATTGTAATATATTTTAAACCTTTTAAGAGTAAAAACCGAAGTTTATGAGAATATTCGAACCAATTTCAATGAATAATGAAAAAAAAAAGCAGCAGTGAAATTTAATTTTTCAAAATTATTATATCGTTATCTTTTACATCTTGATTTAACGTAAAATAATATAAGATGAGATGATATGTTAGGCCAAAGAAGGGGTTAAAATTTTTTATTTTGTTGGAGGGTTTTTCGATTGGGCAAATATGGCAAAAATCCGAAATCATATCCATTATGACATATATATTTTGAACTTTTTTTTTTGCATCATAAAAAAAGCCTAAACTAATATAAATGTGACATATGTACTTTCTATTTCAATTCCATTTGGGATATATTTATTGTACCAATATAAATTCAGTGTTTTTTATTTTATTATTATTATAGATGAGCATATCGAACCAACTGAATTAGGAATCGCTTGAATCGGATTGGATTGACCAATTTAGTTTGGTTTCTCGAGGCATCGGTTTGATTCCCAGTTTCATAAAAATGGAACTAGTGATTTATGGTCTAGTTTTCGATTTTGGGGAGAGTTTAGATCGACTTTTTTTTTTTAATATATAATTTTTAATTTTTTAAAATAACAATAATCATTAAAAGAGTAACAAGTCTAGTATTTTTTAAATTTTTTATAATTCTTTTTGTTAAGTGATCTATTCCATTGGATATGACCAGACTAGACCAGACCGGTAGGTCTGCTTCGATTCTCGGTCTAAGGACTGGTCGGTCAGGTCTTCGATCTCAAAAGTTAGGAACCAATAATCGGACAATAAATCAAATACTCCTATTTTTAAATGACACAAACTAATAATATTTACAAGGTTCGAGATATCTACCATAACAAGTATAATTCGAGATTTTTTGTGTCATTAAGCCTTTTGAAAGTATCCAAATTGCGCGTATGCAAAAACTGTCCTAGATGTTGACTAAAGATCTTCAACGAGTGGACGAAAATGCCCTCCACGTGCCGTCATGTTTCCATGGCTAAAACCGGTAATCCACCCCAAAGCCCTACTGTTACGACTGCTTCAATTGTATCACCATCGTCTTCTTCATTTCGTAGATCTCAATCCAAAGTGCAGAAAACCCCACGGAGAGAGAGGCTCCTCCTCCTCCTGCGTCTCGCCTCCACGCATTCCGATTATCGACGCTCGCTGCCAATTGGGCTGGCGAGCCTGCATGAGCAGCAGCCTCCGCAGCGAATCGCGATCCTGACGGAACCGGTAATTCCTCAGCTCAATCGGAGGAGCCGGGATTTTTTTCAATCGAGAAGTGTTTGGTCATGCGATTTTCGCTTTTTGATTTTCATTAGCGTGATCTGTTTGCCTGATTTTGTGCCGAATTTGTTGGATTGTTGGGGGGGGGGGGGTTTGATGATTGGGGCTCGTTTTTCGTGGTTTTTGGATTGATTTCTGCGAGATTTATGATCAAGTTCCCGTGGCGGAGTAGCGCGGTGGAGCTAAAATCTGATTGTGATTTGATTCGCGTAGAGTAGCATGGTCTCTGTGGGTGGTGAAGAACTGTTGGAATTATCACTGAGGCGCGTTTCATTGCGGAATCCTTGATTATGCGATTATAATGTGATGCGTGATGCGCGATATGCTGTTAGCTTGTGTTAAGTGCGAGAGTTCGGTGCGGACCGACCGACTGGAATGCTTGGATGCTGCTTGGATGCTGCTTGGATGCTTATGCTCGTATACCTAGTATAGTTTGCAAGGGTGCGCTGAATTTTGTTGATTCGTGCAGGTTTAGTTGCCGTTGCGGCGATCTTGTGTGCTGAAAGGTCGCCATGGCTGCGTCGGAGGAGAATAGTGCGTTGTTTCCTATTTTCATTTTGACTATAATGGCGCTGCCTTTGGTGCCTTATACCATTATGAAGTTATGCCATGCTGCTACCAAGAAATCGAAGATCACGCACTGCCAGTGTTCGGAATGCTTGCGATCAGGGAAGTATCGCAGGTCTATATTCAAGAGGGTGAGTCGCACGGTTGGCTTCTTGAAAGGATTCGATGTTTTTGAATGGTACCGGAGTTTATGACTGCATGTTCTCTTTTATCTTTGTTGTCACAGATCTCTACATTTTCAACATGCAGCAACCTGACGTTAGTACTGCTCTGGATCGTCATGATATTTCTAGTGTACTACATCAAAAATATGAGTGGGGAGGTAAATTCTATGTTGGGAACTTTTCTATTGTCCTATCTATTATGCTGTTGTTGGTACCCGTGCCAATTATTTATGAGCTTTTTTTCTTGGCATTTGTATTTGTCATCTCTTATTGCCATCAATGCCTATGAATTTTAGTTTCCTGAATGTTGCTTCTCACTGAGTTGTCTTTTTTCTGGTGTGCATAGATTCAAGTTTTTGAGCCTTTTAGCATTCTTGGGTTAGAATCTGGAGCTTCCGATTCAGAAATAAAGAAGGCCTATAGAAGACTTTCAATTCAATACCATCCTGATAAGAATCCTGATCCAGGTTGATGGTTTTATAAATATCTTCAAGGATGATTTAGTTAAATATTTCATGTATCCTAAAAGCTGACTTTGTATATATCTGTTATCAGAGGCACACAATTATTTCGTGGAGTACATTTCCAAGGCTTATCAAGCTCTCACTGATCCTATATCTAAGGAAAATTTTGAAAAATATGGCCATCCAGACGGGAAGCAGGTAACTTGTCATTTGAAGCTGTCTACTAATCTGATTAATATTCTTTGAGAAAACTTAAAATTATCCTGGTCTTGTGCAGGGATTTCAAATGGGTATTGCTCTCCCTCAGTTTCTGCTGGATATCGATGGTGCTTCTGGTGGAATTCTTCTACTTTGGATTGTGGGCGTCTGTATTCTTTTGCCACTAGTTATTGCTGTGATATACCTCTCAAGGTCATCAAAGTATACTGGAAACTATGTCATGCATCATACCCTGTCCAATTACTATCGCTTAATGAAACCGTCTTTGGCACCGAGGTATGTGTATGTCCCATTCATTGTGTTGCGTTATGCATCAATAGTCATGTTTATGCTATTGGATGTTAGTTATAAGCAAGACCTACCATTTATTTTTGCTATATATAAAATGAAGGAGGAAATTGTTAGTTTAAGTTGTAACTGTTGTTTTGATAGTAGGATGCTTCAATCATTCGTGCAGTTAACATGTCCTTTATTTAACTTTTACTACTCCCTTTCAAGCATCTTCCTGATGTTGTAATATGTTTTTGGTGAACTCTTAGACCTGTAAAGTTTTATAACACTCCATTTCTCTCGTCTACTGTTGCTTGCAGCAAAGTTATGGAGGTCTTTATCAAGGCTGCTGAATTCATGGAAATTCCAGTCCGAAGGACTGATGAGGAACCCCTTCAAAAGCTGTTTTTATTGGTCAGGAGTGAGTTGAATCTGGATCTCAAGAACATCAAGCAAGAACAAGCTAAGTTTTGGAAGCAACATCCCCCATTTGTTAAGGTGATATGCAGCAAGATTGTCATAAGTAGCTGTCTGTGGAATATTTTTTTTAAAAGTAATTTGGCTCTTAATAAGGATGTGGTTGGTGCTTTGATTTCTTTCAGACAGAATTGTTGATTCAGGCTCAGTTAACAAGAGAATCAGATTCCTTGTCTCCAGCTTTGGTCGGTGATTTCAGACGTGTTTTGGAACTTACACCTCGGCTACTTGAAGAATTAATGAAGGTGCTGTTTAGTTTCTTAGTGATGATTGGCAGTGGGACGGGTTTGTACTACATATAATTTGCATGCTTTCTATATAGAAATCATGTCTCTCATGTCCTTCGTTCTTGTTCTTTTCATAATGGTCCATATCTTGGCGGTTATTTTTCGTGCAGTTCCATGCAGAAATGATTGAATCTTTGTATAGCTCTTTGCTTGACATGTGTGTTTCATACTGCTCAATTAGCAAGAACTGAGATACTAGTATTTATGCTATATGAAAACCTCTTTGATTGCGTCGGTGTTCTTTGTTGACATATTGTGAAACCATTCAGCTAGCTTCATTATCCTCTTCCTCTCAGTAATGTTTTTAACTTTTCATCAGATGGCTGTCATTCCTCGCACTGCCCAAGGACATGGTTGGCTGAGGCCTGCAATTGGGGTTGTGGAGCTTTCTCAATGCATTATTCAGGTGCTGAAGCTGAGAACTTGATCTTTTTCAATTGTCATTGTCGACTAATTCCATTGATTTGGGTTGTCAAGGAAAGACACTTTTGCCACTTATGCTTTAATAGTTTTGATGCATGAGCAAGCCATTAGGAGTCAAGGAGATTGATTTTCAATCTACTGAACAAATACTACCCCCCTGGCGTGTTTGCATGTGTGTGTTTGTTGCGCTGAGATTCTGTGTTACTTGAACCTTCTGCAGTGATCTCATGATGTCTAACGTTGTGGAGAACTGAACTCAGAATAAGCAGTTACAATTCATTGAAACTTGAGTATTAGCTAGTAGCAGAGAGTTGTATGAAGTACAGATATACACATTGATGGTTTGTAAAGCAAAATGACAAATGCCTGATGATCTGAAAATTGATTCTACAGGTTTGTTTGGTAAAGCTGAAAAGTGCCGAAAATTTAAGCAGGGAAGTTTATATGTCAACCATTTCAAGTGCTGAAAAAAATAAAAAGCTGTTTGATATAATTGAAAATTGGTTGCTGAAATATTACTAATTTCTTGCCAAATACAAAATTATGATTAGTATTGGGAAGTTCTAACAATATAATTGGCCAGATTCTAATAACAATCAATCATTTTCTATGGAAGGAATTTAGAATCCCTTACTTATCATATCAAGTGAATTCTGAGTGTAAATGCCAATTCGGCTTATGAAACCAACTTCATCTCATTTAGTTTTCAGCACTTGATTGGGCTTATCAAACAGGCCTTAAGCCAATATTCATGATGTTAAAGGTCTGACGTGCATCTTCTCTAATTTGAGGCTGATTTGCCATTTGCCTCCTTTTTTTTTTTTTTTTGTCGTTTTTAATGCTCACTTGCCTTTGTCTTCTTTTTCAATATGTCTGAGATGTGGAGGGATGTAGAGTTGCACCAAATTTCAAAATTATAACTAATCATGGGGTGCATGTGGGTGTTTTATGAATGTACTGTAGGCTGTTCCTCTCAGTGCAAAGAAGACAACCGGAGGATCCAGTGAAGGCATTGCACCTTTTCTGCAGCTGCCGCATATCAGTGAATCTGTTATTAAGAGGATTGCTCGCAAGGTGTGTATATGATTGCTACATGCATTGTCTCTGGTCAGAAATCTTTGCTCTACTATTCTCAAGGGTGGTCATGATATGCGTGATGGTTTGAGATCAAGGCTGTCCTTTTTTCGGTTAATTAAAATCAAATATTGGCCAATTGTTGCACCCGCTGAAGTGACTGTGAGCCCTGTCCCTGAATCTTTTGTATTGCTGGGATTTGTAATATGACTTTCAATGAAAATTGGCACTTCATGATGCATTACACTGTGCAAGTGGATATTACTGAGTCAGCCCTGCCCTGAGCAATGGGAACCACGGCATTGCAGATTTTTTCTTTCTCCTAAGCTCACATCTTTGCTCATTATCTTTTGCAGAAAGTGAGAACATTTCAGGAGCTCCGGGACATGTCTCTTGAGGACCGTGCCGAACTCCTCCAGGCAGCAGGCCTCTCCAGCACTGAAGTACAAGACATAGAGAGAGTTCTGGAGATGATGCCTTCTCTATTAATAGACATTACATGTGAGACTGAAGGTGAAGAAGGCATACAAGAGGGTGATGTGGTCACGATTCAGGCTTGGGTTACACTCAAACGAGATAACGGACTTGTCGGCGCCTTACCTCACGCACCGCGGTATCCTTTCCACAAAGAAGAAAGTTTCTGGTTTCTTCTGGCAGACCCCAACTCCAATGACGTTTGGTTTTCTCAGAAGTTAAGTTTCATGGATGAAGCGGCCGCTGTAAGTGCTGCCTCTAAGGCAATTGAGGAGACTATGGAGGGATTGGGAGCAGATGCAAAGGAAAAAAGTAAGGCCGTCAGAGAAGCAGTGGAGAAGGTGAGGAGTGGCTCGAGGTTGGTCATGGGCAAGTTTTTGGCCCCCGTGGAAGGGAACTACAATTTGATGTGTTACTGCTTGTGTGATTCGTGGATTGGTTGCGACAAAAAAGTGAACTCGAAGGTCAAAGTTCTCAAAAGGACACGTGCAGGCACTAGGGGCGGCGCTGCACTGGAAGAGTCCATTGTGGAGGATGGGATCGAAGAGGAAGAGGAGAGTGATGAAGAGGAGTATGATTATGAGACCGAGTACAGCGAAGATGAGGCTGACGAGAAAGACTCGACAAAGAAAGGCAAGACTGCTAATGGCACGGTGCCTAAGAAGGGTTCGAGTTCGGAAGGCTCGGGGACAGATGAGGACTGACCACAGTAGAGACGGTGGAACATCATTGTGTACTTTGACCCCTTCTAGTTACGGCCGGAGTTCTCGATAGGTTCAGGATTGATAGTTTTTATACCGTGGATCTTGGTTCGAGCCAAATGATGATTACAAAGAATTTTGTTATGCTTTCTTGAGGCGTCTTTCTTATTCGATAGCAGTGTTACACCAAATTTTAACTCAATGCATTGAATATGACCGCATGGTAAACTTCGGGGGAGTGCGTGGGTGGAGATTTCGTTCTCAGTATTTTTTCTACAAATGTTAGCGACTTGTATTCCTAAAACACGGAGGAAATCACTTCTTCCTATTTTAGACTTTTCTTGCAAAGATGAGAATGTTTTACTTTAAAAGGTATGAGCAAATATCGACATGTCAATATATTTTTAATTTTTGGAACAATATGAAAAGCTTTAGCTTGGGAAATTGGCTAGGTTTCTAAATTTTAAAGCTAAAATATATCGTAACTCTAAAAAAACACTTATTTCACTATTTTTTGTTACTAAATATTTTTTAAGTGTGTAAAAAAAGGGCATCATCAAAACCGACACCTTACCCGTCAAGTCAGTTCCCCATAATCAAGAAAAATATAAAATATTATCCTGCAAAGAGCCCGACTCTGAAAATCTAACTGAACTTTGTTTCAATGTACCTTGAATTTTGATTATTTTGACTCAATAAGTTCCCTGTACTCGTCGTGGGGAAATAATTGCTGGTCGATGAACACATGCTCGTCATGCTTGTGATGAACATTTCATTAACTAGGAACTCGAGTCCAAGCGCTACGGACACGCGTCAAAGCCTTTATGGACCTGAACCTAATTGTTGAGGGCCAAAGCTCAAACGTCAGGGACATGAGCATTGCCTTTGCAGACCAGGGGTAGGTTGTCGGGACAATGGGCAAGGGCACTAGGGCTTTGGGCCTGGCCTTGATGAACTTGGGAATAGGCATTGGTGGCTCAGGCCCAGCTTTGATGGACTTGAGCCTAAGCTTCAGAGATGTGGTCCTGAATGTCGGGGGCCTAGAAACTAGTATTGGGCTCCCGCGTCAAAGTATAGAGTTTTGGATCCAGAAGTCAATATACGGTCATATTATATTATTAGAGAGGAAAGTATTTTCTTGAATTTAATCCTAAATTTTTCATTGACTGATTCTGCAAAGTGTACCAAAAGCTGAAAAATGAGGAGAATGGTTTTTGCGAATGGAATTTAAAAATTGATTTTTTTTTTAGTGTTAGATTGCACATAGGAGTGGCATGGAAAAATGTGTCTCATTCATAGGAAAATGCCCCTAGAAAGGGCGCAAAATGTGTGCATGATGAATACGTGATTATTGTTTGCCAGCAATCAATATCACCAAAAATGAGCCGAGAGAGATAGTCGATTCAAATCGATCAAATTCTAGGATATTTTGAGAAAAAATCAAAATTCGAAAGAGCTTTGAGAGACGAATCCAGGAAGTTTAATTTTCCAGAATCATTTATGATCCTCAAATGAGTCCAACATCAGTTGCTCTCCACAAATTAGCCAACGTCGGACCCTCTGTGACAATTTAGAAAGTTCTATCTCTCTAAATATTTAATACTTCCGACAATTTAGAAAGTTCTATCTCTCTAAATAATTAATTATTAAAGTATATTCAGAGAAAGAGTACAATGCTGCAATGAGAGATCCCTACTATGAATCTGCTCAATTCTTCAAAGTAGTCACTAATCATCACTCAAAGAGAGAATTTCAATTTGGGAATTTGCTCTTGCGGGAGGGAAATATGATCCCTCTCTTCTATTCTTTGATTCCAAACTTGAAAGAGGAGATGCGAATGTACTTTTCTCTTCTCCCACCTCCTTCTGGCTCTGTCGCTAATCGTAGCATTGAGCCGCCATGAAAGCTTTCTCCCATTCCTCCTATCTGACCATCTCCTCTTTGTCCCACACATCATATACAAGCAAACTGAAATGACTTGTTAGAGAGCATCTAATTCATTAACAGTACCACGTGCTTTGTTAGATGTGATATGACCAAGCATTTCACTAAAATAATCATGAATGAGATGCTTTTTTTTTTTTTTTTTTTTTTTTTTTTTTTTTTTTTTTTTTTTTTTTTAATACATGAGATACCTTGTATTTATTCACAAAATGGTTAGTTCACGATTCTTGTACCTTTTTCTTGGGTTTTTTTATAGATTCTTTTTTCTAACAAACAAGTAAGGATTGCTTGTGTTTATTAGTGGAATGGTTAATTCGCGATTCTTACACCTTCTTCTTGGGTTCTTGAATAGATTCTTTCTTCTAACAAACAAGTGAGAACTGCTTGTGTTTATTCATGGAATAACTGTTTACGATTCTTGTACCTTTTTCTTGGGTTCTTGGATAGATTCTTTCTTCTAGCAAATAGGTGAGGAACCATCTCACATGCATATACGTATCTCCTATATAAGCTAAAATTATATTGATAAGAGCGATAAAGTTCAAACTAAGCTACGACATAGCTTCATTTCGGATTTGTGGAATAAATGGAACATCCGAGGCTCTCACTTCGTATCTTTCTCATTTTATTTGCACCCCTTAGAAAGAAAATAACGAATCGCCGCATCGTTTTCCTCGTGGTTGGCCTATATGATGATTGACTCGATAGTTGTAGGGATTGGGCTTGATGTTGGAACTTCATTGTGTACTTTGATCCTTCCTATAGTTCCGGCAAGAGTTCTATATAGGTTCAGGATTGATAGTTATTTATACCGTGGATTTGGGTTAGAGCCAAATGATGATTAGAAAGAATTTTGTTATATTTTCCTGAGGCGTCTTTCTTATTCAATAACAGTGTTGCACCAAATTTGAATTTCAAGCATTGGACATGGCCGCATGGTAACTTAGACGAAGTACGACGATGGAGATTTCATTCTCATTCCATTTTTGTTACGTCGTTAGGAGGGGAATGAAGATTTCGATCTCACTTCAGTTTTCCTAGTCCTTGCTGCTGTACAATATCTAGGTCGTAAATGGGTATGTAGTATTTTCCTCTACATATATTTGTAACTTGCTTTCCTAAACACACATAAATTTACTTTTTCCTATTCTAAGCTTTTCTTGCAACAATTAGAATGTTTCAATTTTACAGAAAATGAAAGAATCAAAGGGATATTATGAAAAGTTTAAGCTTGGGAAAGTGGCAAGGTTTTAAAAATTTAAACGTTCAAATTCGAAATAACTCCATACGCACCCTTAGTGCTTTTTTTGTTATTAATAAAATATTTAACCAGATCAAGGCGTCATCAGAACCGACACCTTACCTATAAATCTCAATTCCCCCTAATCAAGAAAGAATATCAAAAATTTTCCTGCGGTGAGCCCGATTCTCAAAGTTCTCTCAAGCTTGATTTTATTCCGAGATGCTCCGAACTTGATCACTTTGAGATAATAATTCCCGTGAACTTATCGTTGGTGAAATGACTATCAGCCAATGAATACTGTCTCGTCGCGCGTAAATTTTGCACCAAGCGGGGGGCTGCTTACTCTTGAATTGACCTTACTTTGAACTTCTTTCATGCAAGTAGCACCTAGTTGCGTTCAATTCAGTCTAGGACATTCTCATTACAACTATCTTGTCACATCTGGAGTGGTACTTTATCTCCAATTTTTCAATTTATGCTCAAGAATTCCCTTTCTTTCTAATTTAAAAAATTGAGGCAAAATTATGATTTTTTTTTATATCGTGCGAAGGAGTAGCATGGAGAAAGCGTGTTTTTCTAAACAAAAATGTCCCTAAAAAGTTTCCGATTTTTTTCTACCATTGTTACAATATCACTAAACATTTCACTTGACCAATTATGGATGCAATACTTTTCTTTTACTATTTAATACAAGAGATGCCTTGTTTGTGTTTATTCATAAAATGATTGGTTTTCGATTCTTTTACTTTCTTTGAATAGATTCTTCTTACTAACAAACAAAAGACCATCACAATATGTACATATACATTTCCCATTGTTCCTTCTATACAAACCAAAATTATATAGAGAAAAGTAGTAGAATTCAAACTTAGTAAAAACAATAGCCTTTGTTTCCATTTAGGATCTATGGAACAAATAGAACATCTGAAGCTTCATCATGCTAAATTCATCATGGAAGAGATACTTCTCTTTTACCATCTAATGCATGCGATGCCTCACTTATGTCTATTTGGGAAATGGTTGGTTCTCGATTCTTTTACTTTCTCAAGTTTTTGAAGAGATTCTTTCTTCTAACAAATAAGCAAGGAACCATCTCAAAATGTTTATATACATTCCCCACCATTCCTCCTATCCAAGGCGAAATTTTATAGAGGAGTGATAAAAAATTCAGACGAAGCAAAAGCATGGCATTTAGCTTCATTTTCGATTTGTGGAACAAATGGAACATTCGAGGCATCCTCATTCTGAGCCTCTTGTTTCAGGTCTTTCTCATTCTATGTGCACCCTTTAGAAAGAAAATATCGAACACCCTCATTGTTTTCTTCTTATGGTTGGCCTACTTGATGGCTGACTGGGTAGCTACATTCGGGATTGGATACATCTCTCATAGCCAAGGCAAGTCATTCGCTCATGCT
Source organism: Eucalyptus melliodora (assembly GCA_004368105.4). Lineage (NCBI taxonomy): Eukaryota > Viridiplantae > Streptophyta > Magnoliopsida > Myrtales > Myrtaceae > Eucalyptus > Eucalyptus melliodora. Next base: position 3,565,901 of record CM023402.3, on the reverse strand, counting down.
GCTAAAGTAGACATAGCACTTCAAGCATTCTGGACCTCATTTCTATTGTTACACCTTGGTGGTCCAGACACCATTAGTGCCTTCTCTTTACAAGATAGTTCACTTTGGCAACGGCACCTGCTTAGTGTCTTCTTCCAAGTCAGTGTTTCCATCTATGTTTTTGTGCAAACATTTTCCAGTGACAAGTCATTAGTGATCCCAACGATATTGGTATTTTTTTCCGGGGTCATAAAAAATGTGGAGAGGATACTTGCACTTTTTCTCTCAAGCCTCCCAGTATTCAGGTTATTAGGGACCCTAAATGGGAAGCGAGATGTTGCATTGTCGAAGTTAAATAAAGAACTCGATGTTCTAGAGTGTGGACATTCTAATGAAGAAAGAGCAAAGCTTGCTAAGAGTATTGTGGTGAAGCATGCTTACTTCTTCTTTAATATCTTTAAGGCCTTCTCCTCGGATTTGTTATGGCTACGTAAAAACCGCCATGTAAGCTGCAAATATTTTCACAAAGTTTGTGCAATAGATGCATTAAGGTTGATATCAGTCGAACTCAATTTCATGTATGAGGTGCTCCACACAAAAGCGCTGGTAATACGTTCCAAGTGGAGTTACATTTTCCGCTTCATAGCCTTCATTGAGATTACGATGGCTTTTGCCTTGTTCAATCGCTTCAAGAAGCATCAGCTCCCTAAATTTGATGTGACAATTACCTATATCCTTCTTTTTGGAGGGATTGCTCTTGATGTGATAGCTCTGTTGATATTCGTTTTCACTGATTGGACAATTGCCGAAATCATGCACCGCAAAACAAGACCATTTGAACCAGATTCATTTCTTCTCAAGCTAATATCCGCCATGGCTGACCTGTGGAAGCCTCGACTCACCACAGGTAAAGTTGACTCTATAGCCAATGCTACATATCAGGTCTTAGGTACACCATTTATATTCCAAAGGTGGTCAGAATCCATCTCTGCTTGCAACATTTTGTCTGAATCTTTGACAGTGAGGTTGAAAAATATGGACAAGATGAAAAAGATGCACAAGTTGAAAAAGATGGACAAGTTGAAAAAGATGGACGAGGGCGTTCAGTGCTGGGACGTCATCATCTTTATGTTCCATTTAATTTACAAGACATTTATCTATCTTTTTCGTCTAAGTTGCAGGACACTTATCGAAGGGGAATTACCAATCCTTATATTGATTCCCAAGCGCAGGCTCACGAATCCCTTTATTAATAAGTTATGGATGTTTATCTTCGAGGAGGTGAGACGTAAATCTGTATATGCGCGTGATCCGATAGAGACGAGGACGATATTTGAAGCTAGAGGTAATCTGTTTCTCCAAGGTATACCGGGGTCAGTTGATCTTTTAGAATTTGTCACCAAGCCTACTTACAACATTGGTGTTATATTGTGGCATATTGCTACCGAAATCTGCTATAGGAGAGAGAATCTGACAAAAAGAAATGACGAAAGGGAATTTAGCAAGATCCTAAATGACGAAAGGGAATTCAGCAAGATCCTTTCTGACTACATGTTTTATCTTTTATTTAATCAGCCTAAACTGATGTCCACTGTGGCGGGGAATGCCCAACTCAACATAGGAATGTCAATAAACAGTTTATGTTTCATTATATATGACGAGGATGTCAAGGATTTCAAGGATGTGGAGGAGCTGTGCGAGGCAATCTACAAGGGTGTTAAAGTCGAAGTCTTGGATTGGACAGGCCCGCTCGACCTGCTCGAGCTGGGGGTCGCATTGGCCCATAAGATGGAAAGCTTAGGGGAAAGGAAGTGGAAAGTGATGAGTGGAGTATGGGTTGAGATGCTGTCATATGCGGCAGGTCATGTCAAGGAAGAGGCACATTTACAGGTGTTGAGCAAAGGTGGAGAGCTTCTTACCTTCGTTTGGCTGTTGATGGCTCATTTCGGTTGTGTCTACAAACTTGAATGGGGCACCACTATGGATTATTTGTTTGACGAGGAAACGGAAACAGAGCTCAAAGATGAAAACGGAAATCAAGAGGAAGATGTTAGTACAGTGGAAGCAGAACTCGTCTAATTGATTTCAACTGAAACATTTTCATTCGTCACCGACTTATCTCGAGTATTGCCAAAAGCCTAGCTTCACTCTCCATTCCATTCTAAAGTATTTTGTTTTATCAATAAGTAGATTCGGTGATTATTATTGGACAACCAGTTAATAAATTATTCTTCTCTTCCATGACAAGAATATGCTTCTTCTTTTCCTTTTTATTTCTTTGACGCCAAATTTCAAAGGGGAGATCCGAATGTACTTTTCCTCTTTTCCCTATTTGTCAATGAAGATGATTTTTATGGTAATAGGCGTATCAGTTATTAAGGACATGACCTGAGACATTAGTCATGCCTTGTATCCAATACGCCACTTTTTTTTTTTTTTTGGTGGCTGGAGGAACCGGTACTTCGGCCGACAGCCGTTCCCGTAAACCCCCAGGCGACGCTAGCGAGGAAACCACCACCTCGACGTCGCGCTTAAGTCACCAGGAAACAAAGACTGCCCCCTGCTTCGCAGGGGTTTCGAACTTGGTCCTCCTTCGTGGAGGTCCAAGGCCTATCCAGCCATGCCACCGCGGTCGGTGGTTCAATACGCGTATAAAAATTCAATTAATTTTCCCTTTGTTGATCTTGATCACATGGATAATCCCATTTTAGATGAACTAAAGCATTGAATTATTGCTGTTTAATTTCCTGGTTTATGATTGACAGCAAGTAGTATGACAAAGGATTTCCCATAACATCAATGGGCTCATTGGAAATACAACACAAGACACCACATAGATTACATCATTACTCCTTGGAGAATTAGATTGGAAATGGATTGTGGCCACTCATACATGTATATGTCGGGGCCCTCGCCTCATCAGTGGTGAACGAGGGCGTGGAGGCCCTTGCCGGCAATTGGTAGGGGCCGTGATACACTTGTCTGGATTTGGGCGAGGGTGCGGAGGCTCTTGCCTATGGCTGACAAGGGCCGGCGGGTGACCTTGCCTGCCTAGAGTTGTGAAAAAAGAAAAGAAGAGAAAATGAAAAGTGAAGAAAAAAATTCAGAATTTTTTTTAAAAATTGCAAAAATTGGCCATATTAGTATCGGCCGTCCATCGGCCGTGTCATATAGGAAGGCCAACATCAACATTAGTGATTTTCGATTAAAATTGGCTAAATGGATTAAATTGGTAAATTGTCAAAATGTTTAGCGTTAAATTGGCACAATTGCAATGTTTAGGAATGAATTGACCGCCGTACAACAAGTTAAAGACTTTTTGGACAATTATCCCCTTTCTCATGTTGTTTTCTTTCTGTCCCTAGACATATATATTTAAAGATAGCTGCTCTTGGAAAAAAAAATTACATAATTCCATGATCATAGTATACAAAGAAAATAGGCGATTGCTATTCAATAGAAATGGAAAGTTCTTCCAAAAATATGAAGCTATCCAGCAGTGTAGTTCAAAGCTTTATTTAGGCATTTAGTTGCCAAATAAAGAATAAGCTATAGAGGTAGTAGTTTTGAAGAGAAAAGTACTGAAACAAAATTTGAGGAAAAGCTTTGGGGAGAAAGAGATCAGATTTTCAAGGGCCAAAGGATGGAGTTTTGGTGTTCTTGTTGAGAAAAAAAATTGGTTCCTATATAGATATATATAGCGGACAACCTCTTGAATATCATGCTGAGATAATTGAGATAAACCAGAGAGCAATTAATGCAGAGAAGCCAATACATATTTTAGATCAAAAGGAACAAGTTAGAAAGACTATACCTTTAGTCTCGTGGCAATATCAATGATTTGGAGAAAACGAAGTGGTAAGTGAAAATTAAAATGAAACACAAGTATTAATAGTTAATTAATTGATAAGGTAAATCTAAATTTCGAGGACGGATTTTCTTTTAGGGAGATAAGAGTTGTGACATCCGGAAATTTCTTCATTGTCTAATATTATTTAGGAGATTTTTTTTTTGGTCAGTATTTAGGAGATTTAGATGGTAAGCGATATGCACGAATTATTTAATAACACAATTAATACCTAAATTTTTACCCGAATAAGTCTCATGCATTTCATAAGAAAAATTAGGGATTGGGTTTGTGTTTAGAAATTTTTCGACATTTAAAAATGTTCATTCAGCATATCTGCATCAAATGTTGACTTAGGCGAGATGACGACCGAACCAAATCGTACCCTCTTCTTGGTCATTTTGTTGAGATACGGAACTCGCGTGGGGCATCATCTGTACAAGTCTAAATTGAGATTGCAAAACCGAAAGGATAAGAAAAGGGCAGAGACGTTGGGTCCAACGGGATAAAATGCAAAACCAAGAAAGCAGAGATAAGGAATGGAAGAAACCGAGAGCAGGGAACGGGAGCGCTGGGTGGAGTGTATGGGCAGGCTGACGACGTGTAGATGAAAGCAGGGAAACAGAGAAATTAAAGTGGCGCTTTCGTGCATATGAAAAGACGGAAGAAAAGTAGAGATACACTCCACGTCCGAGGATTCCCGAGAAAAACCGATCTGGAGGGGTGAAATTCATAAAACCCACACCCCACTTTACGGTCTTTGATACCATCTTCAAATCGTCACAAGCCACTGCCAACCGCATTGAAAGGTCGACACGAAAGTTAAGGGCCTGTTTGTATATTTTTTTTTATGTTCCTGGAACAAAAATTTCTGTTCTTTTGTTCCGAAGAACAAAAAAAGAATAAAAATACGTTTGGTAAAAAAAAATTTCTGGGAATAAAAAAATTAATTTTTTTGTTCATGAGAACAGATTTGGAATATAAACAAGAAGTAAAAAAAAATTGTTTCTTGTTTCCAGGAATAATTTCTAAGAAACAAAAGAACAAAAACTCAAAACTTTTCTTTTGTTTATTTCTCTTCAGCCGGTGCCCTCTATCTCAAGTCCCTCTTTTCTCCGGCGTCTCAACTTCTCCACCTTCATCCTCTCCGACAACCTCACCGGAGAGTCACCAGCCCCCGGCGAGGCTCGGCCTTGCCTTGGCTGTGCGAGCACGGCCTCGCTAGATTTGGGCGAGCTCAAGCCAAGGCGAGGCCGACCTCACACCGCCTGGCCATCGAGGCCACCGGCAAGGCTTGGGCGAGCTCGCCGGACCTTGCCCAGCTGGTCACCGGCGGCCGGTGACCGGCCACAAAGGAGAGAAGGAAAAAAATGAAAAAAGAAAAAAAAAAAGAAGAAAAAATGAAAAAAATGAAAAAAATGAAAAAAAAAATGAAAAAAGTATTGAAAAAATAAAAGAAATAACAAAATTGTACAAGTTTACCAAATATATTTCTGTTCCTGGAATAGAAATTTTTTTTGCAATTACCAAGTGCGTTCTTATACTCAGAAATTATTCCTGAGAACAGAAACATAAAAAACTATTTCTGTTCAAAAATTGTTAATTGGAATAGAAACGTTATCAAACGTGCCCTAAGTGTTTTGTCCTGGAAATACATTATCTGTTCGATCTTTGTTTGCGGGATTTCATTTTGTTCAACAGCGCCTAGGTTGCATGCCGATATGGAGCGAAATGAGAGTGAAGCACTGGTTGGGCCGCAAGCAGCCACAGGAACCCAAGCACTCCCATGACGTGCCTGTCTCCACCGCAAATGACCTTAACACTAAATGAAGAGCAGGATTGGAGTCTGCCTCTTCCGAGGTAGCCTGGACGGTCCCTCCATTTTTAAGATTTACGCTCGGTTTGAACTCATTGTTTTATGAAATGTTCATTGGGGTTTTTCCTGATTCGGAGTCAGAGAGCATGTTGTAGTAACTAGGGAATTTCACTTAGTAAATGACCTCATTTGCGGAGATGACTAACAACTCTAGATGACATCCATAGCTTCAGTTTGATAGATAGTGGGTTAAATTTGACCAACGTTTGCTTAGGCAAAACCATCCCGAGGTCCAGCTCCAGTTCTGGGAGAATTGTAGAGTGGAACTGATTTTATGGTCCGCAGGATCAGTTCTCGAGAAATTTAATATAGAATTAGTTGCATATATTGACATCTCATTGTAGCCACTTCATTGTTGCCATCGTAATTTCCATGTCATTTATTGATTGTATGTCTACGGTCATATAACTTGAATTACATGTCATGTTAAAATGGTTTATATTTCTTTTGCTTGTAATTAGAATTAGGTCATATAAATAATTCACGTCACATGTCATTAGTTAAATTAGGTCATATAGTCATAATTTAGAATAAAATTGCATCTCATGCATTATATAGGTTAATTTTCATGAAGAAGTAATAAAATAATAAAATGTCATTGCATTTAGAAAATCATGCCTAGACAATGCATGCATTTTTAATTGACATCTTGCCGAACAATTACTGGAATTAATAGGGCTTTTGCGTGCTTGAGGTATTTAAGTCTTTGCCCTATGCATGCATTTTTAATGGCTTTGGCTTAAAATTAACCAAAACCGATTGCAAAATATTTTTGAAAGTAAAGAGAAAAAGATACCTAAAGGGCGTTAAACTCATCTAACATAATCAAGTCCCCGAATCCTTTTTTTTTTTGGCTCATAGAAGTGAAATGTATTCCCTCATTTTACTTAGGTGTTAATCGGCAATAACTGATCAGTGGTGGGCCGGCGGCTCTAAAAGGTAAGTAGATTGCAATTTTTTTTTTGTTGGTCATATTCTATTATTCTAACTCTTGTTCTCAAACTTTTACCCTACATTTTTGCAAGGCGTGAGAGTTGAAACCTGCACCTGAATCTAAATAATCTCCACTCTAACTTCCTGAGAATATGGAAATTCGAATCCTCCACCCTTCTCTTCTCATGTGAGGTGGCATGGATTTGTGGTTAGTAGATTGCATGTTAACTAGGTTGTAATTAGTAGGGTTTAGGAGAGTCTGTGCTGGGCTTTTGGCTTAATAATCCAATAGCTTTCCTATTGAGAGTTTTCACCTCCAAAAGGTAATGAGAAGAAATTTAACAAGTCAATATTAATATATTTTGTGACATTATGAAAAGTTTTAGTTTGGAAAGTTTTAAGGTTTTAAAAGTTAAATAAGTTAAAACTGAGCGTAACTCTAAGTACAACATCGGTACTTACTCTTTTTTTCTTAATAATTTTTTAAGTAGATGGCATGATCAAGACCAATCCTTTGCCGCAAATACTAGTCCCCCATAATCCAGAAAAATCTGAAAATTTCTCCTGCAGTGGGCGCGAAGTCCTCTAGGCTTAGACTTTAAATTACATCGATTTTAATCACTTTTGGCTCAATAATTCCCTTGTATTCATCACCTGTTAAAATAATCGCCGACCGACGACCGTATGCTCAGCACACGTACATTCGTACCTAGCAGGGATTCGCTTAGTCATGATTTGACCCTACCTCGAATTTCTCGCACATAATAAACGTCCAATGTGTTAAGTTCACTCCATGACTTTCTCAATACATATTTCTTCTCCCATCTGCAGTGGTCATTCATTTTTAATATTTCAATTTATGTCCGAAAACCCCAACCCTTTCTCGATCTGAAAATTAGTTTTTTTTTTTCACAAAAATGGGTGCGAGATGTGTGCATAATGAGCCCATGAACGTTGGCCAGCAGTTAAGTATCACCGAAGATGAGCTCAGAGAGAAAATTGGGTCAGCGCGGTCAAAATCTAATATATTTTAGAACAAAATGAAAATTGGAGGAACTTTGAGAAACAAACTCGGCTTCAATGGGAAATTTTGGAATTTTTCTGAAATGAATTTGATCCTCAAATGAGGCCAACGTTAGTTGCTCTCCACAAATTGGCCGATGTCTTAGCCTCTGCTGCAATTCAGAAAGATAGCTATATCTCTAAATTTCTTAATTATCAAGGTACTTTAAGAGAAAGAATACAATGTCCACAATGAGAGATTTCTATTATGAAAATGCCGCATTATTTTTATTTTTGGGAAAATTGTCCAAAAAATTTTAAATTTATTGTACTTTTACTAATTCAGTTATAAATATATTGCTTTTGCTAATTGAGTCTTAGCCACTTTCATAATTTGCTATTTAGGTCCTAAATTTTTTTTACAATTTGCTAATTGAGTCACTCCAAAACCTCCGATATGGATGCCGGCCATCTTATGTGTTACAGATTTTTAATAATATTCTAAAAAAAATTACGAATTTTTTAGTATTTTTAGTATTTTTTCTTCTTTTTATTTCTGTTTCCTTTTTTCCTTTTGTTTTTCCGTTTTTCCTTTGCCACCGGCGAGTAGCTGCGATACCGTCTCGATCCACGGCTGGTGGTGGTGGTAGTGGCGCTTCTGCAAGCATTTGCATGCAGCTTTGTCCACCGCCGCCGCCACACTTTCATGCCCCGAGCTAATCCCTCTCTGACCTCCTTCCACCACGACTCCGACCCTCGCCTCTGTCTGTATCGCTCCCTCTCTGTGCGTCCAACTCGGTTCAATCCACTCGCGTCCTTCGAACGATCCTCAGCCAACAATCAAACAACTTCACGGCAGAAGCAACAGCAAACGACGCGCTAATCGAAATCGAAGCCTCTTTACGCATCGCAAGGCCCCAACCTCGCAGATTTTGGCGTGACCTCCGATGAAATTCCTTCCTTTTTCTCACGCACTCCCTCAGAAATTTTCATTTCCTTCAGAGCTTGGCCTTGGGCTTTGCGTAATTTGAATGGAGCGAGCGAAGTCGAAGAACCTCAGGGTCTCAAAAGGCCGTCGCGGCTGTCATGGCTTTGCCCAGAATTGGGCAAGGTCGAGCGAGGGTCGCAGCCCTCGCCGGCAGACGGTGAGGGCCCAGTGACCTCGCCTACTAGTTGGCGAGTGCCCAGCAATCCCTGGCTACTCACGGTAAAATAAAAAAATAAAAAGAAGAAAAGGAAAAAAAGAAAGAAGGAAATTTTTTTTTTTTAATTCAAAAAAATATCATTAAAAATTGTTCATGTAACGTTTGTTGTCCCACGTAGGACGGCCAACATTTACATCAGTAAATACCAGCAAAAATTGACTAAATGGACTCAATTAATAAAATAAGAAAAGATTTATAACTCAATTAATAAAATTGAAAGATTTAAGACTTAATTGGTGTGTGTGCACACGTGCGTGCATGGGTGTGTGTTTGTTACACTGAGGTCCTGTGTTACTTGGAATTTTCTGCCGTGATCTCATGATTTCTAACATTGTGGAGAACTGAACTCATAATATGCAGTTACATTAATTCATTGAAACTTGAGTATTAGCTAGTAGCAGAGAGTTGTGTGAAGTACAGATGGACACATTGACGGTATGACAAGCAAAATGACAAATACCTGATGATCTGAAAAGTTATACTAAAGGCTTGTTTGCTAAAACTGAAAAATAAGTGCCGAAAATTTAAGCACCAGTTAATATGTTAACCATTTCAAGTGCCGAAAATAAAAATAAACAGCTGTTTGATATTAACTGAAAATTGGTTGCTGAAATATTACTAATTTCCTATCAAATATGAAATTATGATTAGTATCGCCTGATTCCAATAAAAATCAATCATTTTCTATGGAAGAGATTAAGTGAATTTGGACTGTAAATGCTAATTCAGCTCATGAAACAAACTTAATCTCATCGAGGGCTGAATTTTTTAGATTCCAGCACTTGCTTGGGGTTATCAAACAGGCCTTAAGCCAATATTCACGATGTTAAAGGACTGACGTGCACCCTTCTCTAATTTGGAGACCGATTTGCCATTTGCCTCTTATTTTTTTTATGCTCACCTCCCTTTGTCTTCTTTTCGCAATATATCTGAGATGTAGAGGGATGTAGAGTTGCACCAAATTTTTATGTACATTATCGCTACAAGTACAAAATTAGAACCAATCCAGGGGACCATGTGGGGGTTTTATGAATGTACGGCAGGCTGTTCCTCTCAGTGCAAGGAAGACAACTTGAGGATCGCAGTGAAAGCATTGCACCTTTTCTGCAGCTACTGCATATCAGCAAATCTGTTATCAAGAGGGTAGCTCACAAGGTGAGTCTATGATTGCTACATGCGTTGCCTCTGGTCAGAGATCTTTTCTCCACCATTCTAAAGGGTCATGAAATGCCTGATGGTTTGAGCCTAATGCTATCTTTTTTTCTGTTAATTAAAATCAAATATTAACCAATTGTTGCACCTATGGAGTGACTGTGAGCCCCATCCCTGAATCTTTTGTGTTCTTGGGATTTGTAATATGACTTTCAATGAAAATTGGCACTTCATGATGCATTACAATGTGCAAGTGGATATTACTGTGCCCTGCACTGAGCAATGGGAACTACGGCATAGCAGACTTTTTCTTTCTCCTAAGCTCCCTCTTTCTAAGATCTTCATTCATTATCTTTTGCAGAAAGTGAGAACATTTCAGTAGCTCCGGGACATGTCTCCAGGCAGCAGGCCTCTCCAGTGCAGAAGTACAAGACAGAGAGAGTTCTAGAGATGATGCCTTCCTCTATCGATAGATGTTACATGTGAAACTGAAGGTGAAGAAGGCATACAAGAGGGCGATGTGGTCACGATTCAGGCTTGGGTTACACTCAAAAGAGATAACGGACTCGTTGGCACCCTACCTCACGCTCCACTGTATCCTTTTCACAAAGAAGAGAGTTTCTGGTTTCTTCTGGCAGACCCCAACTCCAGCGATGTTGTAAAATTGCTAAAGGGGAGGAGAGATGAGGCTGAAACTTCCTCTTTTTTTTCAGAACAATGAAGTCTTTTACAAAGACAAATACATAACGTAAAAACACCACTAAAATAGGATCCATAACTACCCATGTTCTGCATAAAACATTTACTCTACTAACACCTAAAAACTAGGACAACTAACACACAAATTAGCTAAGCGTGACTCCACTAACTCCTAAAGATTAGAATAACTGAAAAACCAAATCAGCAAAACGTGCGGAAAAAAAACAACTATTATTTCAACAGATGTTTGGTTTTCTCAGAAGTTAAGTTTCATGGATGAAGCGGCCGCTGTAAGTGCTGCCTCTAAGGCAATCGAGGAGACTATGGAGGGATTGGGAGCAGATGCAAATGAAAAAAGTAAGGCCATCAGAGAAGCAGTGGAGAAGGGGAGGGGTGGCTCGAGGCTGGTTATGGGCAAGTTTTTGGCCCGGGGAAGGGAACTACAATTTGATGTGTTATTGCTTGTGTGATTTGTGGATTGGCTGCGACAAAAAGTGAACTTGAAGGTGAAAGTTCTCAAAAGGACTCGTGCAGGCACTAGGGGCATCGCTGCACCGGAAGAAGCCGTCGTGGAGGATGGGATCGAAGAGGAAGAGGAGAATGAAGAAGAGGAGCACGATTACGAGAGCGAGTACAGTGAAGATAAGGCTGACGAGCAGGAGTCGAAAAGGAAGGGTAAGATTGCTAACGGCACGGTAACTAAGAAGCGCTCGAGTTCGGAAGGCTCGGTGACAGATGAGGACTAACTGTTGACCAGTAAACAATTTTTTTTCTTCCGTGTTCTACTCTTTTTACAAGAATACAACCACACATATATACACCGACCTAAGCCACCCTAGAATCTCCCACAAATCAGGAGATCTCCTACAAATCAGAAGATCCATATATACAAAGACGTTAAATAGAAAAAAAACTCTCCTATTGAGGCCCTAATTGACAGCTCATGTTAACACTACCCCTCAAGCTGGTGAGAAAATATCTTTGATACTTAGCTTGACAAGTAAGTTGTGGAATGCTCGACTCGATACAACCTTTGTAAGTATGTCTGCCAACTGGTCTTCAGATTTGATAAATGAAAAACTCACCACCCTATCATCCAGATTTTGCTTGATAAAATGCCTATCAACTTCAACATGTTTAGTGCGGTCATGTTGAACTGGGTTGTGGGAAATCTGAATTGTGGCCTTATTATCACAAAATAGTTGCATTCCTAACTTAGGTGGAAAACCAAGTTTTGTCAATAACTTCTTTAGCCACAAAAGCTCAGATAATCCTTTAGCTATCCCTCAAAACTCGGCTTCAGCACTTGACAAAGCTATTACTTTATGTTTCTTGCTCCTCCATGTATCCAAGTTTCCCCCCACAAATGTGAAGTAGCTTAATGTCGATCTCCTATCCGAGGTATTGCCAGCCTAATCAGCATCCGTAAATCCTTCCGCCTCATGGTGATTATTCTTCACAAAGAATAGTCCTTTCCTTGGTGCTGACTTCAAGTAGCGTAAAATCCGAACTACATCATTCATATGATCTTCACTAGGAGTGTGTATAAATTGACTTACAACTCCTACAGCATAAGCAATGTCAGGTTGAGTGTGCGATAGATAAATTAATCTCCCTACCAACCTTTGATATCGGTCCTTACTGGTCGATACCTGATTAGGGAAAACTCCAAGTTTATGATTATGTACTATAGGGGTATTAGCAAGTTTGCAATCCAACATCCCACCTCAGCCAACAAGTCCAACACATACTTTCGTTGAGATAAGAATATACCCTCCTTTGATCTGGCCACTTCAATATCCAAAAAATATTTTAGGGCCCCCAAGTTATTCATCTTGAACTCATTTGCCACTTTCCTTTGAAGTTCTGTGATCTCCTCAAGGTCATCCCCTGAGATGATCATGTCATCTACGTGTATAATTAATGCCGTCACTTTGTCATGCTGCCGTTTCAGGAACAACGTATGGTCCGAATTACTTTGAGTGCATTCATTGTAGAGCTAAAGTGACCAAACCAAGCCTGTGGTGATTACTTTAATCTGTACAACGACCACTCGAGTTTACATACCAAATCGCTTTCTCTTTATTAGTAGACCCACTACTTGTGTGATGTGCTTGACCTGCATGAAAGTCATCAACATAGTACAGCCCCCTCTCCCCCCCCCTTTAGTACCATGACCAATAATCTCCTTCGTGAGGATATCCTAAAATAAGCAAAAAGACGGATACATAAGAACACAGCACTTCAAAGCATCAGTGAGTTGGCCAACAGAGAGTAAACGGTTAGACAGAGAGGGCACTAATAAAGTATGAGACAATGATAGAGAAGGTGTAAGATCAACATTGCCAACCCGAGTGATAGGATAACTAGTGCCATTAGCATCATAGATACTCTGTCTCCTTGGAGTGGTGTAGCATGTAATATCGTCACGATTGGGTGTGTCATATGATCCGCTGCCCCAGAATCAACAATCCACCCCTCCTCGCCACACTGAGAATTACTAACAAGTGCACACCCGTTGTTACCTTCAAGAGCCGCATCAGAAGTATTGGTAGCGTCTACATGCGATACCAAAGAAAGGGGTGTGGTCACGGTAGCCAATGATGCCTGCCCCCGTCCTATAGCATTTTTTTGTCTTTTTCTTGTTCTGCAACTCCTTCCACCAATTCGGATAACCGTGCAATTTAAAAAAGATAATTTTGTATGTTTAGTATTACCACAATGAGTACAACCTCCTGGGTGTTGTGGTTTAGCCTTCGAACCTTTGTTTGTCCTCCCTCCACCAAATGCAGTATTATGAGGGACCATCTAGAGAGATTTAAACTCATTGTTGGCCTCGAAAAAGTGTGAGATAACATTTCCACCACGCGACACCAGGGCTGCCGCGGTGCTAGATGGTTCAATTGAAGATAACATAACAGCTTGGCGTACATCCTCCCACCTCACCCTGGCATAGGCTTGCTCCACTGTCGGGAAGGGATGCATTTGTAGAACATTAGCCCTGACTTTGTCAAGGCGGTCATTGAGCCCGTCAAGGAAAAGATATACACGGTCTTCTTGTACAAGAGCATTGTAGCGCTCGATATCACGAGGACAAGTCATGGGATTAGGCTGTCGAAAATCAACCTCCCACCATAAACCCTGAAGATCATTATAATACTTTTCAATCGGGTTGCCTGCCTGTTTTAGTCGGGACAAACGTCACTTTAGATCATACACTTGGGAGACATTGATGCCATCAAAGAACATAGTAGCCACCAAATCCCATACTGCCTTTGTTGTTGGGAAACGGATAAAATTTCCAATCAACGTTGGGTCCATGGAATTGATGAGCCATCCTTTAACATGTACTTGTCATCGGTCTTCCACTTTCGAAAATTAGGGTCGGTCGAAAGTGGGGGGCGGGGGGGGGGGGGGGAGGGGAATCCCCATTGATATATCCCAATTTGTCCTTCCTAAAGATATACATCTTGACAACTTGGGACCAAAGGCCATAATTACGGCCATCCAACTTGACTATAATTGGTGGGGCGGAGTTTTCAGCATGACAAGGTGAGGTCCGATGGTGAGTCAAGATTTGTGTCAATTTGGACGTCAAGGTTTCAAGGAGTGCATCAGTAGTGGAAATCCCTCCCGGAGCTTGATGCGGGACTACAGTGCCTAGAGACTTTGTAGTGCCTTCCGCTAGAGCCGGAGAACTATCTCGATGGGTGGATTGTCATCCTCCATGAATCTCGATGAAGGGTGCAGTCAAAGTGGCAATTCGCACAAAACCACCGCACGGCTACGCCATAGCAAGGAATTCAGATTGTGATCAGAACAGAGAGTCCCTTGATCATTTGCTTTGATACCATGTTGACCAGTAAACAATTTTTTTTCTTTTGTGTTCTACTCTTTTTACAAGAATATAATCACACATATATACACCGACGTAAGCCACCCTAGAACCTCCTACAAATCAGGAGATCTGCTACAACTCGGAAGATACATATATACAAAGACCTTAGATAGAAAAAAACCCTCCTATTGAGGCCCTAATTGACAGCACATGTTAACAATGACCACAGTTGGATAGGAGAGACAGTGTGGAACTTCATTATGTACTTTGACCCCTTCTAGTTACGGCAAGAGTTCTCAATAGGTTCAGGATTGATAGTTTTCATACCGTAGATCTTGGTTCGAGCCAATGATGATAACAAAGAATTTTGTTACATTTTCCTGAGGCCTCTTTCTTATTCGATAGCAGTGCTACACCACATATCAACTCCATGCATTGGATAGGACCGCATGGTAACTCTAAGTACGAGGATGGAGATTTCGTTCTTAGTATTTTTCTCTTCATATACTAGTAACTTGTTTTGCTGAAAATGGAGGAAATTACTTTTTCCTATTTTAGATTGTTCTTTCAAATAAAAAAAGATTTAATTTAAAAAATATGAGCAAATCGACATGTCGATATATATTTATTTTGGAACGATATCAAAAGTTTTAGCTTGGGAAAGTTGCTGGGTTTTAAAAATTTTAAGCTAAAATTTATCGTAACTCTAAATAGTTCACTTTTTTTTTGTTATTGATAAATTTTTAAACATATAAAATAATGATCTCATCAAAATTGATACCTTGCCTCTCAATTCAGTTCATGGAAAAATTACTAAAAAAGTTTTAAATTTATTATAATTATGTCAATTCAATTTTTTTTTTGGCCAATTCAAACTTAAATCTTTAACAGTTATATCAATTCACTCCATCCGGTCAAATTTGACCCGCTAGTAATGACGTGGATGCCGGTTGGTGCTATCGTCCACCGGACACTGATGTGGATAATTTTTTTTTTCGAATTATTTATTCATTTATTTTATTTTTATTTTATTTTTCTCTCTTGTTTTTTCCCTTCTTCCTCCTCCTTATGGCCAGCGTGGCCGATTGTCACGCCCCGATCTTCAGGCATGCACACATCCCTTACCTTGGTCGATTTTAAATGCGATATTCCAATACTATGTATCGCCGACCCTTTCTTTTTAATATGCACAAGCGGAAGCATATATTAAATCCTTAAACAATAAAACATTGGAATAGAACAGTATGACTAAATTTCAAACTCTTAAAAACCTTCGCTCTTATAAACAAGGTGAACTATTCAATTAATTCACAATAGGCCGGTTTAAAAACAAGGTCTACAAGCAGAAGTGGGGTTCTACAAGCTACGGTCCCCGTTGTCCTCTTCATCAACCTCCATACTATAACTGGAGTCTTCAGCAGATTGCACCGAACTTTCGAGATCTTCAAAATCCAAGTCTACTACATCTAGGGACCTAAAATGGTTATTCAATAACCAATGAGACCACGTATCAGCGAGTTCTACCCCCTAAAACTCGATTAGTAAACCAATACGCTAATCGAGCTGCCTATACACGCACGGGTCAGAGGGCTTACCTTGGCCTTAGATTCCACTTGTATATTAGCACAGTTTAATAGGCATCCAAGTAATCACATCACTGATCGAAGCATTGATCAAATCGACCTAGTCGATTACATGTCAATCAGACCATCTCATGGTCATTTCCAATCAATCAGTCAATTCACAACATCATATCAATGCAATGATCAATTGACCTAGTCAATTACATGTTATCTCGACTCTTTCTTGGTTGGTTTATCTCATACTATCTATAAGTCTGTTCATATCAGGACTGCTCGCTTTAAGCTGATAAATAGATAGTATAGCTCGCACTAAGCTGATAGAGTTAAGGCATACTGCTCTCGCTAAGTCGACATATCGCCCGTAGGCTAATATAGTATACCGGTATACTGCTCTCGCTAAGCTGACATATCGCCCGCAGGCTGATATAGTATACCCCCAATGCTCACTTTAAATTGATAAAGTGTACTGCTTGCGTTAAGCTGACATATCGCTCGTAAGCTGATATAGTACACCAGTATACTGCTCTCGCTAAGCTGACATATCAGAGCTCGTAAGATGATATAGTATACTATCCAACCATTCAATCCATTCCATCTTTTATCCTTCTTGATAAAATAGCCGTGAGTGGAGACACGGTTGGCTTTAGCCAAAATATAATATTTTCCTTTCCATAACTCCCACATTTTCTGTAGTCTACTCCAATATTTTTGGTATCATCAACCGATGCCCGGTTAATTTCCAATTAATAATCAATAATTATCCAATTAAAGAATAATTCCTTCTTTCACAAATAATTCAATTTGGCATGAAATAGAGCTCAATTAAATAAATGGACTGCGCCATGACAATCAGCATAAAATTCCGGTCGTCGGCCATTCCTGCCTAATTTCCGGAAAATAAATAAATAATTAAATTAATTTCGAAAATTAATAATTAAATACTACAAATCCAATTTAGGCCCGTTATGCCTTATTGGATGCCAGAACGGATCGGGAAAAATCCCGAGATACATTCAATAAATATTAGAAGCTCTCTACTTGCAAATGACTAAGTCTAACCACCTAACATGTATCATCAAGTCACTAATTTAATTGTTCTAGACTAATCTAACCACCTAATTGCATTTAATTAAATCTAACCAACCCCTAAGCATAATTAGCAAACTAAGAAAGCATTAGTGAGTAAAACTCACTTGATTAGATACGAAGGCCGGATCACTGCGGCGGCGACGTGACGGCCGCCGAAATCCAAATTTTCAGCGGTGTCGGTGGATACTCGGGCCGGGCCTACAAGCTTTGCAAGCCCACAGCAAATGCTGGGCTTGGCTTCAGGTTTGGGCTTCTTTGCAGGCCTCAAGACTGGGCTTGAAACAAAGCTGAACTGGGCTTGCTGGTCTTGAGTTGAATTCGGTGGCCCAAAGGACTGAATTTCACTTGGGCTGCAAAGAGTTGGGCCAAATTGAGGTCTTCGAAGAAGGCTTGCGGGCTCAAATATACGTGGGCTAAATTCGAGCAAACGTGGAGCAGTGGCAGAGAAAAATCGGTCGCTGCTGCAGGGGAGATTCGGTGGCCTTCGCTGGTTGCTTCGAGCTGAAGATTGGCCACGCTTGGAGAATGGCGTGAGCTGCTCGGGGGAACTTGCGGCTCGTGAAGATGGATGAAGCTCACGGAGATGCTGGGCCGTGAGATCCGCTGGCCTCACACGGCTTGTCTTCGGATGACTGGTGGTCTGCTTTGGTCGACTCCACGCAGCAAGGAGTCAATAAAGTTGAGGAGCTCGTTGGTTGACTCAGAGAGGGCAGACCTTGGACGTGTGGCAACTTGCAGGTGCGATGGCCGAAGGAAATGGCAACTCGGTGGAGAATTTGAGCTGTTGACGATGGTGACTTCATTCGGTGGGACGCGTGGATGCGGGGGTCAACAAATTGCGTCTGGGTGTGGCGTTGCTGACCAAGGAAGACCAGGCTGTGGACGCGTGGAGGGGCAAACGTCGCTGGCTTCGGTCTTCGTGGGCTTCAACTCGGTGGAAGCTGTTGACCGAAGATGGGCAGCTCGTGGACGCGTGGCCAAGCAAAAGGGAGTGTTGGGAATAACGGATCCCCGAAAACCAGATTCGACACCGAATCGAACCCCTAAATCAATGCGGAAGACGAAGCCCGGGAAAACACGCATCACCGATCGTAAAGCACACCACGGATTCGAGCGTACCTTGTTAGCCACAGATTAAACACCAATGCCGAAGAAGAGGAAGAAATTCTGGTCCCGATGATGTCAATTCGCCTTGAAAGGGAAACGGCGTCGCCTTGAGCGTTTGGGAGAAAAAGAGAGGGAAAGGAACGTACGTTATGTTCGTTATGCCAAAAGGTATCTTCTCTCTCTCTCCTCCCTTTTATACCTTCCCTCTCCACGGGCCTTATTCCCGTGGGCCGGGCCCTTTTGGGCCCAACTTTGAGCGGATGGGCCTTAAGCCCATCTCATAAATCCATCAACTCCCACTCGCACATGGTGGTGCAAAACCAACATGGGCGGACAGGCCCTACTCAGCCCCATCAGAGAAAAATCCATCATAGACTCTCACTTAACATGGTGGGCCGAACATAATCCTCTTTTCCTCTCTTCAACATTCATACTGGTGAATAATCCGTGCGACCAGCATACTTTGAGAGCTCGTTGCCATACATCTGTTAGGAATATATAGCAGCTCATAATGGGCATCACACTCCGAGTAGATTTAGTATGCAGTACCCTAGATCGATCGATCACATTTATATCTCTCTTGATCTCTTTTAAACAATGATATATTTTATTGTATTCACAATTATGATTATCACAAAGACAGTCATAATTGGTTAACCGGTGAATACAAAACTTTAATGTGATTCTCTAAAATCGATCTTCCTCTTTCCTTCAAACTCTCAATTTCAGTCCAGCTTGCTTTTCTAGAAATGCCCCATTAGATCGAATCAAACTCATGACCATTGGCAACATCCTAAGATAGCAAACACTAAATAGAAATCTTGAGAATAAGTAAGAGTCATGAGGGGACTAAGAAATTGAGGAACTCTCTTTCTCAAGAGTCTCACACGACATAAAAGTTGAGATCAAACTTTTACCACTCTTATTGGTCGTCTCTTGCATACGTAGTATGAAATATGTATTACGGTATTAACTCCTTTCGCATGGAGCGTATGTCTATACCTTTCAATACCGTACAGATGATAGTTCAGACATACCCAATGTCTAACTTGAGTTCACGTATCTACTCATTCACAAAATTGATCAGAACTCACATCTGGCATCTTAGACAGATAAAGTAAAACATGTGGGGTATTTTACTTTCGGACATAGTAAGTATTATGTCCTCATCTTAACACTCAGTTAAGGCGACATACGTGTTTTAAGCTTGAGCTCTCGATTATCACCTAGATAATAAGCTTAAAAACAGTCTCATCTCTATTTATCACACAGTAAATAGAGGCGATTACCCGTGTGAGTGGGCTAATCTTATATCTGTCCGACATACTTCTCAACTTAAAGTAATGCACTAAGCATTAAGATGCATAAAGATCAAACAAAGATTCATAGGCATTAATGATGAAAACACAAATTCATCAAATTGTGAACATTTAGGGAAATTACAATATTTAGTACATCAGCCTCTACGCAATCCTAGAGATTTCATATGGCCACAAAACACATCTCTAGGTATTGGCTTTATCATATGATCTGCTACCATTCCATGCGTAGTATGTACTCTAAGTTCACATCTTTTCGTGCAACCATATCCTTGACAGGATTGTACTTGGTATCTATATGTTCGGTCTTGCCATGATATTTTGAATCTTTGGTGTACACTTTTGCTGCTTGGCTATCACAGTTAACCAACAATAAATCTGCAGCACTTTCAATAACACCTAAATGATCCAAAAAATCTCTTAAGGCAAACACTTTCTTACACTGCTGCTGATAATCCCACGAACTCAACTTACATCGTGGACAAGGCTATACACTTTTGTTTCTTACTGCTCCAACATATGGTGCCATTATTCGGTAAGAAAACAAACCCAGAGGTAGATTTTCTTTCATTTAAATCTCCTCTCCAATCAGCATCAGAATAGCCTTTGAGTTGCAGATCCTTTTTCTTAATAACTCAACGTATAATCAGCAGTCCCTTTTAGATACCTTAGTATTCTCTTAACGGCTTTCCAATGTGCTTGACCTGGATTGGATTGGTATCTACTCACCATTCCAACTACAAAGCATATGTCGGGTGTTGTACACATCATAGCATACATCAAACTCCCAACAGCACTAGCATAAGGAACATGTTTCATTTGTTCCTTCTCTTGTGGAGTCCTTGGACACAGACTATGGCTCAATCCTTCACCTTTTTGCAATAGGAGTGTCTATGGATTTACAATCACATATCCTTCAACTCAAAGTTAGAAGACAACTATCTCTTGACAGTATTAACCAACTCCTTATTGCTTCCGGCAATTAGTATATCATCAACATATAATGATATGATCACAAATTGATCATTGGATCTATTGATATATACACAATGATCCTCATCTATCATTGTAAAGTCATATGCCATTATGGCATTATGAAAACGTATATATCATTGGCTTGACGACTGCTTAAGGCTATATATCGACCCCCAAAGTCGACATACATTTTCTTCTTGGCCTTTCACTATGAAACCAACAGGTTGTTCCATATATGTTCATTCCTCTAATTCTCCATTGAGGAAAGCAGTCTTTACATCCATTTGATGTAACTCAAGATCCATATTAGCTACTATTGCCAGAATAATGCGAATCGAGGTAAATCTCACTACAGGAGAAAACGTATCTTCATAATCAATTCATTCCTGTTGATTATACCCCTTCGCCACAAGGCGAGCCTTATGCTTTTCTATTGAGCCATCAACCTTTCACTTTATTTTGAGAACCCACTTGTTCCCAATAGCTCTGCGTCCTTTTGGAAGATCAACCAGTTCCCATACTTGGTTTGATTTCATTGACTTCATTTCCTCTTTCATTGCATGAATCCATTTTTCCTTATTAGGGCAATTCAGAGCCTCATTAATATTTCTTGGCTCATCCTCATCTTGTGGAGCAAACATAAAAGTTTCCCTTTCAATGTCAAAACATCGACGGGGAATACTTTGGCGACTTGTTCACCGTATGGGAGATTGTACACTTAGCACATCATTCCCCATAATGCTCCCACTTGGATTAGGTAATGATGATGTCGTCACATCAGGTGGTTGCAATTGAGAATGAGTTGAATTCAATTCATCACATCTCATATTACTTCCACTTGGATGAACTCCACTAATATCATTATCTTGATCCAAGGTCTCAAATAGGGAACAATCTTCCCTTATTTCGCCCTTCTTAGGAAATTCATCCACTAAGAATGTGACAT
Organism: Eucalyptus melliodora; assembly: GCA_004368105.4. NCBI lineage: Eukaryota > Viridiplantae > Streptophyta > Magnoliopsida > Myrtales > Myrtaceae > Eucalyptus > Eucalyptus melliodora. The sequence goes on along the minus strand of CM023402.3, from coordinate 3,544,351 downwards.
CCCGTGATTCAAATTCAGTTATACTCCCACTTTCCTGCTCACCTATGAACACATACCATTTTGAGTGTTCGGAGTATCTCATTAAAATACTCTTCTTTTCTTTGGGACCCAGTTTCCCAAACTTGTGAGAGGACTCATGAATATAGGCAGCACAACCCCATGGCTTAAGAAAACTTAAGTCCGGTGTTCTAACTGTCCATAACTCATATGAAGTGGAAATAACCGATTTGGAAGGCACTCGGTTAAGTATATAGGCAGCAGTTAATAACACATCACTCCAAAAAGTGATGGGTAAATTAGCATGCGCCATCATGGACCTAACCATTCCAGTAGGGTTCTGTTTCTTCTCTCCGCAACACCATTTTGTTGAGGAGTATATGGAATAGACAACTATCTTTCTATTCCTTTTTCATCACATAATTTTCTAAACTTATCAGATAAATATTCTTAACCTCGATCGGATCTAAATACCTTTATTTTCTTGTCTAATTGATTTTCTACCAGATTCATAAACATTTTGAAACAACTTATGCCTCAGATTTATGAGAAATCAAATAGACATATCCAAATCAAGTAGAATCATCTATAATAGTGATGAAACAAACAGCCCATTGCCTTCCTCTCACATTCATTGAACCACAGACGTCTAAATGGATTAAATGCAGAGGAAATTCAGCTCTTTTACCTTTTCCAAATGGTTTCCTTGTCATTTTCCCTACTAGGCAATGCTCACATATAGACAAATCGACTTTTTCAATATTGCCCAACAAACCCTTTTTGGCTAGTCTTTTTATATGTTGTTGGCCCATATGACCAAGTCTAGCATACCATCATATTCACATCATTATCATATAAGATAGAAGACGTGAAACAAGGGGATAATATATTGACATCACCACAGTCAACATTTAGTACAATAAAACCATCTAGAAAGTGACCACAACCATAGTAGTTTGTATCCAAATACAAATCTACATCTCTATTATGGAAGTTCACACTAAAAACAAGCTTAACCAACACTAAGACAGACACTAAATTTCGACGAATCTCCAGAGCATATAGAACATCAAGATGCGTTCACCATGCATGTTCAATTGGCAGGTGCCAATCCCTTTACATCAGCTCTAGAGTTGTTTCCGATATGGATCCACTCAGTTCCAGTTGGTACTCGTCGGAATTCCACAAAGGATCCTCTATCCTTTGCTACATGGTCTGTCGCTCCTGAATCTACATTCCACAAAGGATTGGATTCAGCCTATAATGCAGAACTTGACACATAAGCAAAGTTCTCAAATGTACAAGAGGTGTATTCCTTATTTGGCTGACGACAGTCGCGAGCATAGTGACTTCTCTTGTCACAATTGTAACACATCACCCTTGACATTTTCTTCACTTGAGAACGCTTTCCTCTCTTGTGTTGGTTAACTCTTGATTTCTTGCAATAAGGACTTGATCCTTTGCATTCCCACATATTGAACGAATCAATACGCTTGCGCTTAGAGCACAAAGCCCTTTCTGAGCTAGAACCAGCATGGCAAATGTCTATTTTCGGCTCAAATACCGTTAGGCGATCCTCTACTAGCTCAAGGTGGTGCACAACACCCTCAAGATCTTCCATAATGTGGTCAAGAGCTTCTAGTGCTTCTTGCTTTTTCAGCACATATTGAATCTTCATATCCAATATTTCACAATTATTGCCGTTCATATCAGCAATTACATTCTTAGTTGCTGAACCATCGTTCTGAACACATCAGACATACATGCACGAATAATTAATGCCTATCATTTATGCATCCCTATTTGCATAGACCCATCACATTAATAAATAATTTCAAGTAAGGCTTCAGAATCAAAAGGTCACTATGTTTCCAATCATCCTCCAAAAATCCTAACTTAAAATTATTATTAATATAATTATCTTATGCAAATAAATTCTATGAAGTTACAAAAACTTCTATTACTACCCACATCTAATTACCCACAGCAACCAGCAATAATAGAAAGCAACAGATAATTGACATACAATTAAAAAAACAATAATGCTTTCAATTAACATAATTAGGTAGTAATCATTACATAATCAATCAAAGAAATAAATAGGGAATGTCCCTTCTAATCTATCAGTTAAATCATCTGAGAAAATTGAAGGCACATTTGCCAACCATGGAAAAACTTTTGGAGAGCTTTCATGTCGCCTCCAAGGCGCATTCACTCGGCGCTATGTTGCGCTCAATCTAAGGGTTGAAGTTTTGGCCAACTCAATCCTATAATGCTCTCTCACAAAAGATTCCACCAGGCTCCTATAACCCGGGACCACGTTGACCTCCCATAGCCGATCCAACACTGCTTGCCATTCAGGTGGAAGAGTGTTCATCAAAGCCGGCACCTTCTGAAAATCTGGCATAAGATAACTATTCCAGATGATTTCCTGTATCATCTGATTGACCTTGACCACATGTGATACTAAATCACCGTCATGCCACCGATAATCAGCTAACTCTGTTATCAGCCTCTTAAGTCTTGCATTTCCCTCATCCGTTCTCGGGATTGCAGGTATCCTTGCATAACGGATTATAGTTCCTGCAACAAATGCAGAATTAAAAATGGATCACTTATAATCCATAATTAATATAAGAGAAAATACATAATTTTTCAAAATTCATGCAAAAAATGCAGAATTAAAAATGGATTACTTATAATCCACATAGGCATGACTGAAAAAAGGATTTTTTTTTTTTTTTTTTTTTTCGGGTCAACGGTCAAAGTCAACGGTCAACGGCTCGGGTCAACGGGCGCGCGGGTCGGACCGGTCGCGACGGTCGAACCGTTCGGACCGACCGCATGTGCCTTGCGTGTGCAGGGGATGACGTCACGCAGACGTCATCCGGCACGTGCCGGGCGCGTGCGCGGGATGACGTCATGCAGACGTCATCCGGCACGTGCCGCGCGCGTGCCTGCGTCCGCGGGTCGGGTCAGGTCGGGTCGCCGATCGGGTCGCCGGCCGGTGACTGCCCGGCCAACCGTCGTCGGTGATGACGTCATCCGAACGGTTACCGACCTTTGGATGACGTCACGGTGACGTCATCACGTGACATCATCACGTGACGTCAGCACGCGTCGGTCCTCGGACCGGCACGTGCAGGTTCGCCGGCCGCCAGCGCGCACGTGCCGGTTCGCCACCGGCGCGTGTGGCGCACGCGCTGGCGAAGCCAGCGCTTCCAGGCGCGTCGCGCCCACGCGCAGCGCCTTCTGGCCGCGCGTGTAGGCGCGTGCGGAGGCGCCCGGCGGCGGTCGACACATCGCCGGACTCGTCTCGACGTTGCACTTCTCCCAGTGCGTTTAGAATTTTATTTCGACTTACGAAAACTCAGAAAAAAGGCCGAAAAGCGCTCGAGTGTCGGGATTTTCGCCCGGTTCCGTACGACCGAAGTGATTTCTCGAAAAATCAATCAAAAACATCAGAATTGATCGGGAAAAACGTGAACTAGGGCTCTGATACCAATGTTGGGAATAACGGATCCCCGAAAACCGGATTCGACACCGAATCGAACCCCTAAATCAATGCGGAAGACGAAGCCCGGGAAAACACGCATCACCGATCGTAAAGCACACCACGGATTCGAGCGTACCTTGTTAGCCACAGATTAAACACCAACGCTGAAGAAGAGGAAGAAATTCTGGCCCCGATGATGTCAATTCGCCTTGAAAGGGAAACGGCGTCGCCTTGAGCGTTTGGGAGAAAAAGAGAGGGAAAGGAACGTACGTTATGTTCGTTATGCCAAAAGGTATCTTCTCTCTCTCTCTCCTCCCTTTTATACCTTCCCCCTCCACGGGCCTTATTCCCGTGGGCCGGGCCCTTTTGGGCCCAACTTTGAGCGGATGGGCCTTAAGCCCATCTCATAAATCCATCAGGGAGAAATGGTGGTGTCTTGGCGTGAGAAGAGAGGGGTCAACGAGAGAGTGTAAATGGAGAGAAAACCATGGAATTTTGCTTCGGTTTGCTCGAAGGGAAGAGGAACAAAAAGAAAAAGAAACAGAAGAGGAAAAGTTGAGAGAGAAGCCGAAGGAAATGAAAGTAAAACCAGAATAAAAGGAAATGTGGGGATGGGTTGCTCGATGAAGATGAAGACCGGCTGAGCTTGTCCCACAAGCTGGATGAGAGAGAGAGACCAAAAAGTCTTCATGCTTAGCCATTTAATTAAATGCTTGTTCCCCCTTTTAGCTTTCAACCTTATCCTATTGGTCTCTATTAATTTCTTGCCAAATAAATCCACCAACTTATCCAATTTAAAGCCAAAAATTGCTTTCTTCTTCTAGATCCGAATTTCATTGGATTTTGAGCTTCGATTCCATCAACAATTTCCCAAATTGAGGTCCGATTTTGCTAACGAAAAACCCCGAAAAATTTTCTACAAGTCCCTAACACTTAAAGGCTCGGCTTGGAAGTCCAAATCTCCTTTAATTGAGCCCATCCGAATTTCCGTTGATTTTCCGCGGCGTCCGAAGATTTTCCTTAAAAATCTCGGGATCTCTAAAAATTTTCTGAGACTGAGTCAACACTTCTAGAATTTATTGTGACAAGACAAAATCTTCGATTTTTGAAATCAGACTCGAATTGGTAGATAATTTCCATTCGACTCGTTTTTAGCATAACCTAGGTTACCGGATAACTTTCAGACATTTTTAGTGCAAATGACCAGTGGTAGATTTTCTTCGAGCCATAATGAACCTGCTCAACTCATTGGCGACTCTCAATTGTCGTGAAAATCCCGAGGATCCAAATACGGACACAGGGTCTCAAAATAATAGGAAAATCAGTCTAGTGTCGGTCAACAAGAATCTTCTAATTTAGTGGTGTCACCCACGATTAGCCACACATCTCAATCGAACCAACCTATCTCTAATTTCGAATCGATTTTATATTGTGCCGTATCGACCTCTAAAGATGAGCACGGTCGAGAAGTCGATTCCTAGTCGAATTCTCAAAGTCTATTTGTCTTAAAATCCTTAATGGCTTCCTGAGGTAGTCTAGTTATCTCGAGAGTGATCAGCTCTGAAAATAGCCTTATAGGCACGTCAATGAAATGCCCGATTTATTCAACAAAAAATAAGGTTGAAAATCTGGGATGTCACACCGATCATTGCCGGCCAATGATGAGGCCTACCCCCACCGCCCATTGGTGAATAATAATTCAACCAAATTTTCCTTTGTTGATCTTGGTCAAATGGATCATCCCATTTTAGACGAACCAAAGCATTGAACTATTACTTATTTAATCTCCTGATTTATGATTCGAGGAAATTAGTGTGTCGAAATTTTTCCCGTAACATCAATCAGCTCATCAAAAATACAACACAAGACACCACATAGATTACATCATTGCTCCTTGAAGAAGTAGATTGGAAATGGATGGAAATGGAGATATTCCTAGAACTAAAAGAATAATTATGTTAGGATAGTATTTTCTCGGCTTGAAATTTCAATTAATGATCAACAGGTTGAACTTATCAATTTGTGTTGGTCTTCTCTTTGTTTATACCCTGGAATCAGTATTTTATAAACATCTTGCATTGGAACAATCCAAAAAGGTACAAAAATCATGAACTAATCATTCTGTGAATGAATATGAGTAAGGTATCTCATTCATTAAATGAGAGACCAAAATATCTCATTCATGATTAATTTAATGAAATATTGGGTCATGTCATATCTAACAAGGAATTTGATTTTATTAATATATTAAATACTAGCAAGTCATATCAATGTACTTGTACATGATGTGTGGGACAAAGAGGAGACGGTTTCATAGAATGAATGGGTAAAGAAACATTCGCGACGGCTCAAAGCACGGATAGCGGCATCTCCCCTTTCAAGTTTGGAATCAAAGAATAAAAAGGAAATAGAGAATATTTCCCTCAAGCAATAGAAAATTCCCAAATTGAAATTCTCTCTTGGGGTGATGATTACTACCTTGAAGAATTGTCCAAAAAGTTCCCTATTACATTTTTACCAATTTACTTATAAATTATTTAATTTTGCTATTTTAGTCCTAAATTTTTTCACTTCTTACCAATTGAATCAATCCGGCCAAAATTGGTTGGAATTCGCTAATGTAGCACAGTCGGTGCTGATATGGACAAAATTTACTAATTTATTAATTTATTAATTTTTAAATATTTTTTATTTTTTATTTTCTTTCTATTTTTTCATCTTTTCTTCCTTTGGCCAATAGCTAATATGACCCTGTCGGGATCTAGCAAGGGGTGACTTTGCCGACCTTAGGTGAGGCTTGCCCTTGCCAAATTCGGCAATGTCAAGCCTTGCCAAAAGCTAGTGAGGGTTGCCCATGTCTAAGGCTAGCAAGGTCATTCCATGCCAAATTCAGTGAGGGCGACCTCACCTAAGGCAAGTGAGCCTCATGGCCGGCGAGGTCGCCCTCACTAGTCTCTGGCGAGGCTTGACCTCGCCTAAGGCCGGCAAGGTCACCCCTCGTTGGTCGTAGCCTTTGGTCGATCGTCGGATGTTGGGTGAGTGGCTAGAGGAAGAAAAAGGCCAAAAACAATGAAAGAAAAGAAAAGAATAATAACATAAAAATAATTAATAAATTATAAAATATTAATTGAAAAAAAATTGGTAGGATGGACTTAATTGACAAATAGTGAAAAAAAAATTTATAATTGAATTGATATAATTGAAAGATGTATGATTAAATTGATAAAAGTGCAATAGGTTTTAGATCTTTTGGACAATTTTCCCGAAGAATTGAGCAGATTTATGATAGGGATCTCTCATTGCGGGCATTGTACTCTTTCTCTCAAAATACTTTAATAATTAAATATTGAGAGAGAGAGAGAGAGAGAGAGAGAGAGAGAGAGAGAGAGAGAGAGAGAGAGAGCTTTGTAAATGGTCTCGGAGGGTCAGACGTTGGCTAATTTGTGGAGGGCAACAAATATTGGACTCGATCGACAGAGAGAGAGAGAGCGCTTTGTAAATTGTCTCGGAGGGTTAGACGTTGGCTAATTTGTGGAGGCAACAAATGTTGGACTCGATCGAGGATCATAGTCAATTCTGAAAAATGTCTAAAATTCCCCGGGTTCGTCTCTCGAATTTCTTTGAGACTTCGATTTTGTTTCAAAATAGCTTTGAATTTAATCATTTTTAATCGATTACCTATCTCACTGACCCAAAAAAAAAAATCGATTTTCTCTCCGAGCTCATCTTCGGTGATATCGATTTCTGGTCAACAGTAATCAAGTGCTCATCGTGCACACATTTTGCGCCCTTTCTAGGGGCATTTCGTTTGAATAAAACACACTTCTTCGATTATTTTTCTTTAAGTTTTCGATTGTGCGTGGGAGTGATATGGACGAATGTGTTCTATTCATAGGAAAATGCCCCTAGAAAGGGCACGGAATGTGTGCATGATGAACACGTGATTATTGTTTGCCAGCAATCAATATCACCAAAGATGAGCTGAGAGCGATGGTCAATTTAAATTGATCAAATTCAAGGATATTTTGAAAAAAAAATTGAAATTTGAAAGAACTTTGAGAGACCAATGCAGGAAGTTTTGGAAATTTTCCAGAATCGATTATGATTCTCAAACGAGTCCAACATTAGTTGCTCTCCACAAATTAGCCAATGTCGGACTCTCTGCGACAATTTAGAAAGTTCTATCTCTCTAAATATTTAATTATTAAAGTATATTGAGAGAGAGTACAGTGCCCGCAATGAGAGATCCCTACTATGAATCTGCTCAATACTTCAAAGTAGTCACTAATCATCACCCAAAGAGAGAATTTCAATTTGGGAATTTTCTCTTGCGTGAGGAAAATATTTTCTCCCTCTCTTTTATTCTTTGATTCCAAACTCCAAAGAGGAGATGCGAATGTACTTTTCTCTTCTTCCACCTCCTTCTGGCTCTATTGCACCCAGATTGCGAGGCATGGCTATGGGCAAAGCTGGCCTTACTTGGATCTGGGTGAGGCTTGCAACCCTTGCCAGCCACTATTGGAAAAAAAAAAAGAAAAGGAAAAAGAAAAAAATAAAGATAAAGATAAAGAATGAAAAATTCGAAATAAAATAAAATACAATTAAAAATTGTCTACGTCAGTATTAATCGGATTCACATTAGTGCCAGTAAGCCAAAATTGATTGAAAGTATTAACTTGGCACAAATACAAAAGATTTAGGTTAAATTGGCCAAAAAAAAAGGTATAAGATTAAAATGATACAATTGCAATAGGTTTATGATTTTTTTGATAACTTTTCTCTCATATGACTTATTCGATAGTACTAATTCATTTATAATATTAAGTGTCTTGTTAGATGTGATATCTATGACACTTTTGAATTAACTCACCCAAAATATTGTTTGCTTTGACCTGTACGATATTGAGCCTCACAATTTTGTCCTTCAGCGTATAAGTGAACACTTTTTTAGGAGGTTATCATCCAGGTAGTGCTTTTACTTAAGCACGGTTAAAGGTTAATATTGGTGTTTCAATCCAAACGTAATAAAAGGCCCATCTAATGACTTAATTCGAGTTTTACAAACATTATTCAAGAATGCTCTCTGCGGTTTGATGCACAATTTGGTTCATTTCTATCCTTTTTGCCATCTTGCAAGCCTGCTAGGAGCAACTCCTTTTTTGACCCATCTAGCTTGGTGATCATCGCTTGTCCACATTGGACTGGGTCCCTATAGTATCACTAAATGTTTCACCTAACCAATCATGGATGAGATACTTTTCTTTTACCATTTAATGAAAAGATGCCTTGCTTGTGTTTATTCGTAGAATGATTGATTACCGATTCTTTTAACTTCTTGAGTTTTTGAATGGATTTTTTCTTCTAACAAACAAAAAACTATCTCAACACGTATGTGCCTACCAATCATAGATGAGATACTTTTTTTTTTACCATTTAATGAAAAAGATGCCTTGCTTGTGTTTATTCGTAGAATGATTGATTACTAATTCTTTTACTTTCTTGAGTTTGTGAATAGATTTTTTCTTCTAACAAACAAAGAAATATCTCAACATGTGCGTGTGCGTGTGTATTTCCCATTCTATACAAATCGAAATTATATAGAATGGAGTGATAAAATTCAAACTAAGCAAAAATATGGCATTTAGCTTCATTTGGGATCAATGGAACAAATGGAACACCTAAGGTTTCGTCATACTGAATTAATCATGGAAAATATACTTTTATTCTACCATTTAATGCATAAGATACCTTGCTCGTGTCCATTCGTGGAATGGTTGGTTCACGATTCTTTTACTTTCTTGGGTTTTTGAAAATATTCTTTATTCTAACAAATAAGCAAGGAACCATCTCAACATGTATATTTACATTCCCCACCATTCCTCTTATTCAAGGTGAAGTCGTATAAAGAAGAGTGATAAACATTCCAAACTAAGCAAAAGTATGGCATTTGGGTCCATTTCCGATGTGTGGGACAAATGGAATATTTGAGGCATCCTCATACTGAGCCTCTCACTTTAGGTTTTTCTCATTCTATGTGCACCCCTTAGAAAGAAAATATCGAATCCTCACATTATTTCCCTCTTATGGTTGGCCTACTTGATGGCTGATTGGGTAGTTGCATTCGGGATTGGGCTCATCTCTCATAGCCAAGGCAATTTATCTGCTCATGCAACTAAAGTAGACGAAGTACTTCAGGCATTTTGGGCCTCATTTTTGTTGTTACATCTTGGTGGTCCAGACACCATTATGGCCTTCTCTGTAGAGGATAGTTTGCTTTGGCGACGACACTTGCTTAGTCTCATCTTCAAAGTTGGTATTGCCATCTATGTTTTTGTGCAGATATTTTCCAGTGACAAGTCACTAGTGATTCCAACGATGCTAGTGTTTCTCGCTGGGGTCATAAAAAATGTGGAGAGGATACTTGCACTATATCTCTCAAGCCTCCTGGAACTCAAGAAATGGGTGAAACGCCCATCGCTAGAACCAGGAATGGATGGATATCGGAAGTTGCTTGAGGATGCATATTTGGAGTTGATTAAAGAACTCGAAGTTCCAAGGTGTGGATATTCTAATGAAGAACAAGCAAAGCTTGCCGAGAGTATTATGGTGAAGCATGCTTACTTCTTCTTTGATACCTTTAAGATCTTCTTCTCAGATCTCTTTTGCTACAGAGAAGTACGCTTCCATAGCCGCAGATATTTCCATAAAGTCTGTTCAGTAGATGCATTAAGGGTGATATCAGTTGAACTCAATTTCATGTATGAGGTGCTTCACACAAAATTATTGGCAACACGTTCCAAGTGAGGCTACATTTTCCGCTTCGTAGCCTTCATCGAGGTTGCAATGGCTTTTGTTTTGTTCAATCTCTTCAAGAAAAATCAGCTCCCCAAACTTGACGTGGCGATTACCTATATCCTTCTTTTCGGAGGGATTGCTCTTGATGTGATAACTCTATTCATACTCGTTTTCTCCGATTGGACTGTTGCTGAAATCATGTTCTACAAAACAAGACGACATTCATCTCTCCCTCGACCAAAACGTTCATTCCTCCACAAGTTGATATCCGCCACGGTTGACCTGAGGAAGCCTCGATTCGCCACATGCAAAGCAGAGCCAAATGTCAATGCTACATCAGTGATCTTAGACACACCATTAATATTTCGAAGGTGGTCAGAATCCATCTCCGCTTGCAACATTGTTTCCGAACTATTGAAAGAGCATCCGAGAAAGATGCACAAGCGCGACCAATGCTGGGGCATCAACTCTTTTTCTAATATTTGTAGTCCACCATTCCAAAGGACCGAGAAGATCATCTCTCTTATCCATCAAACTTGCAAGATGTTCATCGGAAGGGAATTATCAACCCGTGTTACAATTCCGAGGTACACGTTCGGGAATCCCTTAAATAATAAGCTATGGATCTTTATTTTCGAGGAGCTGAGATGTAAATCCATACACGCGCATACTCCAATAGAGGTGAGGAACATATTTGAGGCTAGAGGTAATCAATTTCTCCAAGATAAACTGTGGGCGATCGATCTTTTAGACTATGTCACTAGGCCTAATTATGAGCTCAGTATTATATTGTGGCATATTGCTACCGAAATCTGCTATAGGCAAGAGAATCCAATAGAAAGAAATGACAAAACGGAATTCAGCAAGACTCTTTCCGATTATATGTTGTATCTTTTACATAATCAGCCAAATGTGATGTCCACTGTAGCAGGCTTTTACGAAGTGAACATGTCGATCATAAGAGACTATTCAAGTCGTTTCATCGTCAAGGATGTGGAGGAGCTATGCAAGGCGTACACGGATCAACCTATGGAACCTTGGGTTGGGGAAACTCGCTTGGTCAGGGGATTGAATTGGCCCACAAGATGGAAAGCTTGGGGGAAAGGAAGTGGGAGGTGATGAGCAAAGTGTGGGTCGAGATGCTGTCATATGCAGCAGGTCATATTAAGGGAGAGGCACATGTGCAGGTATTGAGTCAAGGTGGAGAGCTTCTTGCATTTGTTTGGCTGTTAATGGCTCATTTCGGTTGTCTCTACAAACCTGAATGGGTCACCTATGAGGACCTTGCGTTCCACCCGGAATTGGAAACAGAAATCGACGGCGAATGTCGGAGATCAACAGGAAGATGTTAATACAGTCGAAACAGAACTCGTCTAATTGATTACAACTGAATCAATTTCATTCATTACCGACTTCTCTCGTATATTGCCAAACGCCTAGCTTCACTCTCCTTTCCATTCTAAGGTATTTTGTTTTTATCAATAACTAGATTCAGCGACTAGTATTGGACAACCAGTCAATAAATTATTGTTCTCTTCCACGAGAAGCATGTGCTCCCTCTTTTCCTTTTCTATTTCCCGATGCCAAATTTCGAAAGGGAGATCCGAATGTACTTTTCCTCTTCTCCCACTCCCTTTCTACTTGTCGCTATTGTATCCTTGAGCCGCTGTGGCCCGTGAATGCCAATAAAGATGATTTTTATGGCAATAGGCGTATACGTTATTAAGGACATCACCAGAAACATTAGTCATGCCAAGTATCCAATACACGCCGCTCGTACGCGTATAATAATTCAACCAATTTTCCCTTTGTGATCTTGATCAAATGGACAATCCCATTTTAGACGAACCAAAGCATTGAACTATGACTTATTAATCTCCCAGTTTATGATTGGTGGAAATTAGTGTGTCGAAATTTTTCCGGTAACATCGATGGCTCATTGAAAGTACGACACAAGACGCCACATAGATTACGTCATTGCTCCTTGAAGAATTAGATTGCAGATGGATTGTGGCCACTCATACACATTTATGTTGCGGCCCTTGCCTCACTTATGGCCAATGAGGGCTGCGACGCACTTGTTTGGATTTGGGCGAGGGTGCGAAGGCCCTCGCCTATGGCTGGCAAGGGTCAGCGGGCAACCTTGTTGGCCCAGAGTTGGTCAAAAAGAAAAAGAAATAAAAGAAAACAAAAGAAAAAGAAAAACCAAAAATATTTAAAAATTCAGAAATTTTTTTAAAAATTGCAAACAATGTCCACGTTAGTGCCAGTTGAGATCCACGTTAGCAATTTTCGACCAAAATTGGCCGGAAATATTATATTGACAAATTGTCAAAATGTTTAAAACTAACTTCGCACAATTAAAACGCTCATTAATAGAATCGAATGGCGTACAATAGATTTTGGACTTTTGAAACAATTATCCCCTTTCTCACTTTCTCATGTTGTTTTCTTTCTGCCCCTAGACATTCAACTAATCAGAAACATATGTTGTTAATAAAATCCGGGTGACCACAGCAGACGCCCGGTGTGGATCAATTCTTGATGATAAGCTAACGACCTACGAGAGACCGCTTCAATCGTGAAATCTCCATTTGTGCAAACACCTCAAATATACTGCAGAGGATCCAAAAGCCGATCAACCAAGAAAGCAAATATCCAGTACAAAAGAGGAAGATATGGAGAGATTGTCGATTCATGCCTTCCCTATCAATGGAAGTCATATACGAGACTGAAGGTGAAGAAGGCATACGATCTTTTAATTCATGCGTGAAAATCCTAACTCTTTCTTTTCTATCTGAAAAGTGGGACTGAATTGAGGTTTATGTATAGATATAAGTTTTCAATCGTGCATGAGAGTGGCACGGAGGAAGTGCTTTTCTCCTGGGATGAAAATGCCCCCCGAAAATGTTAGGATATACACGTGTGAGTTGTGTTAGAGAAGTCCCGGCTTGGAGAATTAATATGGCATTGATTAGTTAATATATTCTAGTTGGCCCATAATTCATTGGCCTAAATTTTTGAGTTAAGATAGTCTAATTGGATGTATTGACAAGTTCGGATTTTGGGCTTTCTCTTGGCAATCTTCTCAAGTGAAGGTATCGGACTTTTGTTGCGCACTCCTAACAAATGATATCAAAGCTGATGGTTGCGGTTTCTGAACAAGTGGGAGTTGTGGTGTAGAACGCAGGCCCATAAGGATGAAGTTGGGCCAAAAGTATACCTGAATTAAGGGAGAACACACCTAACACTGAAGCTCATACGTGAGGAGGAGATTGTTAGGATACACGTGTGAGTTGTGTTAGAAAAATCCCACATCGGAGAATTGATGTGGTATTTATTAGTTAATATATCATAATTGGCCCATAATCCATTGGCTTAAGTTTTTAAGTTAAGATGGGTCCAATTGGATGTATTGATAGGCTCAAATTTTGGGGGCTCCCTCTTAGCGATCTCATAAGATTAGGATATCGGATTTCTATTGCGCACTCCCAATAGAAAGGGCGCAAGATGTGTGAGCATTGGCCAACAATAAATTTCACCCAGAGATGAGTTCATGGAGATAATTGTGTCAAAGTGATAAAATTCAGAAATATTTTAAAACAAAATCAAGTGTGGAGCAACTTCTGGAAACGGACCCCATTTCAAGAGGAATTTTGGAATTTTTACATGGTCTACAGTGACCCTCGAATGAGTCCAACATTAGTTGCCCTCCACAAATTAGCCAATGTTGGACGCTCTGCTGCAATTCACGAAGCGCTCCTATTTCTGAATTTTTTTTATTAATGAAGTATGTTTGTAGAGAGAAAAAAAATGTCGAAGATGATAGATCTCTATTTTGAAAATGCTGCAATTTTCTCTTTCCCACTGTCGAATGCCAAATTGTTTTCTCCTCTCTAAATTGTTTTTTAGCCCAATTCTTTAAAGGAGTCACCGGTCATCACGAAAAGGAAAATGGAGGAGGATATCAATTTGGGAATTTTCTTTTTCGTAAGAATGTATGTTTTCTCTTTCGAATTCTTTGATGCCAAACTTGAAAGAGGAGAGATGCGAATGTACTTTTCCTCTTCTCCCACTCCTTTGCTCCGTCGCTATTCGCAGCTTCAAGCCGCCGTGAATCCCTTATCCATTCATTCCATGAAACCATCTCCTCTTCGTCTCATGCATCATTTGACCCATCAATCATGCCAATGAAGATGACTTTTATGGTAATAGGCGCATATGCTTATTAGGAAATGACCCGGTACTTATCTATCATATATGACTTGTTAGATAATATCTAATTCATTAATGATATCAAGAGTCATGTGTGATATCACCAAACATTTCACTAAACCGATCATAAATAACATACCTTTACTTTATGATGGTTTTATATGATGGGCTTAAGGCCCGTCCGCCCATGTTGGGCCTGAAAGCCCGGCCCACAAGATTAGGGCCCATGGATGAAGGGGTACGATTCCTTTTTGGAGGAACGTATATAAGGGAGGAAAGAGAGGGAGGACGCACATTTTGGATATTACGTACGTTCCTTCCTCCCTCTCTCATTCCAAAAAGAACAGTAAGCAAAAGAGGCGACGCCGTCTTCCCTTCAAGGCCAATCGACGTCATCGGATCGCACAGGATCAGAATTTCTTCCTCGATCTTCAGCGTTGGTGTTTAATCTGTGGCTAACAAGGTACGCTAGATTCCGTGGTGTGCTTTAAGATCGGTGATACATGTTTTTCCCGGACTCATCTTCCGCATTCGTTTTAGGGGTTCGATTTAGTGTCGAATCTGGTTTTCGGGAATCTGTCAATCCCAACATTGGTATCAGAGCCCTAGTTCATGTTTTCCCGACCCTTTTCATGTTTTTGATTGATTTTTCGCGAAGATATTCGGCCGACACGGATCAGGGCGAGAAATCCCAACACCCGAGCACTGTTCATCCGTTTTTTCGAGTTTCTGTAAGTTGAAATCAAATTTTGAAGGCATAGGGTGAAAGATCTCGTCGAGACGAGTCCGTCGACATGTCGTGCTCCGCTGGGCGACGCCGGATGCGCCCACACGCGCCCACACGCGTGCGCCACGCGCCGGTCGGCGAACCGGCACGTGCGCGATGCCGGCGGCAAACTGGCACGCGCCGGTCGGCGAACCGATGCGTGCTGACTTCAGCATGACGTCACCCAACGGTCGGTAACCACTGGGATGACATCAGCGCCGATGACGGTTGGCCAGGCGGTCACTGGCCGGCAACCTGACCGGCGACCTGACCCGACCGACCCGCGAACGCCTGGCACGCGTGCGGCACATGCCGGATGACATCTGCGTGACGTCAGCCCGCGCATGTGCGCGACACGTGCGGTCGGTTCGTCCGACCCGGCCTGACCGGTCCGACTAGTCCGACCGGTCTATCCAATCCAACTGGTCCGGCGACCGACGACCTGACCATTGACCGATGACCATTGACCGTTGACCGACGACCGTTGACCGTTAACAAAAAAAAAGGAATTTGTTTCTTTTTTCAATTATGTCGATGTGGGTTATATATAATCCATTGTTTATTCTGTATTTGTTGAATGAATTATGGAAAATTATGTATTTTCCCTTATGTACATTATGGATTATAAGTATTCCATTTTTAGTTCTGCATTTGTTGCAGGAACTATGATGCGTTATGCACGGATACCTGCAATCCCGAGAACAAACGAGGGAATTGCAAGACTTAAAAGGCTGATAATAAAGTTAGTTGATTATCGGTGGCATGACGATGATTTAGTATCACATGTGGTCAGGGTCAATCAGATGATACAGGAAATCATCTGGAATGGTTATCTTATGCCGGATTTTGAAAAGGTGCCGGCTTTGATGAACACTCTTCCACCTGAATGGCAAGCAGTGTTAAATCGGCTATGGGAGGTCAACGTGGTCCCGGGTTATAGGAGGCTAGTGGAAGCTTTTGTAAGAGAGTACTATAGGATTGAGTTGGCCAAAACTTCAACCCTTAGATTGAGCGCCACATGGCACAGAGTGAATGCGCCTTGGAGGCGACATGAAAGCTCTCCAAAAGTTTTTCCATGGTTGGCAAATGTGCTTTCAAATTTCTCAGATATTTTGACTGATAGATTAGAATGGACATTCCCTATTTATTTCTTAGACTAGTTTGAGATATTTTTTTGTGTGTGAATATCTTATTTTATGTTGATATTTTTCTCTGTATATATTGCTTAGTGTAATGTATAGTTGTATTATGTGAAAGCATTATAATTCTATTGGATGTCAAAAATTATTTGCTTTCTGTTATTGTTGACTGCTGTGGGTAGTTCATAGAAGTTTTTGTAACTTCATAGAATTTATTTTGCATAAGACAATTATATTAATAATAATTTTGAGTTAGGATTTTTGGAGGATGATTGGAAACATAGTGACCTTTTTGATTCTGAAACCTTACTTGAAATTATTCATTAATATGATGGGTTTGTGCAAATAGGGATGCATAAATGATAGGCATTAATTATTTGTGCATATATGTCTGATGTGTTCAGATCGATGGTTTCAGCAACTAAGAACGTAATTATTGATATGAACGGCAACAATTGTGAAATATTAAATATGAAGATTCAATATGTGCTGGAAAAGCAAGAAGCACTAGAAGCTCTTGACCATATTATGGAAGATCTTGAGGATGATGTGCGCCACCTTGAGCTAGTAGAGGACCGCCTAACGGCATTTGAGCCGAAAATAGATATTCGCAATGTTGGTTCTAGCTCAGAAAGGGCTTTAAGCTCTAAGCGCAAGCGTATTGATTCGTTCAATATGTGGGAATGCAAAGGATCAAGTCCTTATTGCAAGAAATCAAGAGTTAACTAACACAAGAGAGGAAAACGTCATCAAGTGAAGAAAATGTCAAGGGTAAGGTGTTACAATTGTGACAAAAATGGTTACTATGCTCGCGACTGTCGTGAGCCAAATAAGGTAAACACCTCTTGTACATTTGAGAACTTTGCTTATGTGCCGAGTTCTGTATTATTGGCTGAATCCAATCCTTTGTGGACTATAGATTCAGGAGCGACAGACCATGTAGCAAAGGATAAAGAATCTTTCGTGGAATTCCGACGAGTACCAACTGGAACTAAGTGGATCTATGTAGGAAATAACTCCAGAGCTGAGAGTTAAAGGAATTGGCACCTGCCAATTGAACATGCGTGGTAGACGCACCCTGTTCCTACATGATATTCTATATGCTCCGGAGATTCGTCGAAATTTAAGTGTTTGTTTTGGTGTAGGTCAAGCTTGGTTTTTATATGAACTTCCATAATAGAGGTGTAGATTTGTATTTTGATACAAACTACTATGGTTGTGGTCACTTTCTGGATGGTTTTATTGTACTAAATGTTGACTGTGGTGATGTCAATATATGTTATTCCATTGTTTCACGTCTTCTACTTCATATGATAATGATGTGAATATGTGGCATGCTAGACTTGGTCATATTGGCCAACAACGTGTGAATAGACTAGCCATAGAGGGCTTGTTAGGCAACATTGAAAAAGTCGATTTGCCCATATGTTAGCATTGCTTAGTAGGGAAAACGACAAGGAAACCATTTGAAAAAGGTAAAATAGCTGAATTTCCTCTACATTTAATCCATTCTGATGTTTGTGGTCCAATGAACGTGAGAGGAAGGCATGTGACTGTTTATTTCATCACTTTTATTGATGATTATACTCGATTCGGATATGTCTATTTGATTTCTCATAAATCTGAAGCATTAAGTTGTTTCAAAAGATTTATGAACCTGGTAGAAAATCAATTAGACAAGAAAATAAAAGCATTGAGATCCGATCGAGGTCAAGAATATTTATCTGATGAGTTCAGAAAATTATGTGATGAAAAAGGAATAGAAAGACAATTGTCTATTTCATATACCCCTCAACAAAATGGTGTGGCGGAGAGAAGAAACATAACCCTATTGGAAATGGTTAGGTACATGATGGTGCATGCTAACTTACTTATCACTTTTTGGAGTGATGTGTTATTAACTGCTGCCTATATACTTAACCATGTGCCTTCCAAATCAGTTACTTCCACTCCATATGAGTTATGGATAGGTAGAAAATCGAGCTTAAGTTTTTCTTAAGCCATGGGGTTGTGCTGTCTATATTCATGAGTACTCTCACAAGTTTGGGAAATTGGGTCCCAAAGGAAAGATGAGTATTTTAATGAGATACTCCGAACACTCGAAAGGGTATGTGTTCATAGGTGAGTAGGAAAGTGAGAGTATAACTGAATTTGAATCACGAGATGTCACATTCTTAGAGGATGAATTTCTTAAGAATGGCGAAATAGGGGAAGATTACTCCCTATTTGAAACCTTGGATCAAGATAATGATATTAGCGGAGTTCATCCAAGTGTGCGTAATATGAGAAGTGATGAATTGAATTCAACTCATTCTCAATTGCAACCACATGATGAGACGACGTCATCATTATCTAATCCAAGTGGGAGCATAATGAGGAATGATGTGCTAAGTGTACAATCTCCCATACGGCGAACAAGTCACCAAAGTATTCCCCATCGACGTTTCAACATTGAAGGGGAAACTTTTATGGTTGTTCCGCAAGATGAGGATGAGCCAAGAAATATTAATGAGGCTCTGAATTGTCCTAGTAAGAAAAAATAGATTTATGCAATGAAAGAGGAAATTGAGTCAATGAAATCAAAACAAGTCTGGGAACTGGTTAATCTACCAAAAGGACGCAAAGCTATTGGGAACAAGTGAGTTCTCAAAATAAAGCGAAAGGCTGATGGCTCGATAGAAAGACATAAGGCTCGCCTTGTGGCGAATGTGTATAATCAACAGGAAGGAATTGATTATGAAGAAATATTTTCTCCTGTAGTGAGATTTACCTCGATTCACATTATTTTGGTAATAGTGGTTAGTATGGATCTTGAGTTACATCAAATGGATGTGAAGACTGCTTTCATCAATGGAGAATTAGAGGAAGAAATATATATGGAACAACCTGCTGGTTTCATAGTGAAAGGCAAGAAGAAAAAGGTATGTCGACTTTTGGGATCGATATATGGCCTTAAGCAGTCATCAAGACAATGATATATGCGTTTTCATAATGCCATAATGGCATATGACTTTACAATGATAGATGAGGATCATTGTGTATATATTAAAAGATCCAATGATCAATTTGTGATCATATCATTATATGTTGATGATATACTAATTGCCGGAAGTAATATAGAGTTTGTTAATAATGTCAAGAGTAAGAATAAATTTTGGAAAGTCCTCATAAGAATAAATTTTGGAAAGTCTTCATAAGACTTGATTTGCACAATTTCTTCAAGTGGACAATGTGACATTCTTAGGCTGTCTTTATTGAGATAATGGAAATCCCGATAGTTTAATCGTTGGATGGGGAAGTTCAAGTAGTGATGAATATGGAAAATGTAGTATATTGTGACCTGATATATGTATTACTGGTTAGATCTTTAGTGTTGACGAATGGTAGTAGATTTTTGGTATCAAAGAAAATTTTTGTACAGGTTTGACACGTCGGAGATCTTAGAAGCTGTTTAAGAATCGATGATTCTTAGAAATTGTCAGAAAAAGAATGAGGATCGCTTAAATGCTAGAATTTGACCTTTTGGACACGACAAATTTTAAGAATAAATTTTGGTGGATTTGATCGAGGATAGTTGGAAGATTAAACAATGCATTCGAAATTTGAAAATGTCAGTGAAAATGGATGAAGGAAATTTTGGAATTCTGGTAATGGGAAGTCATTTATAAGCTGTAGAGGTGGTACTTTTGAAGAGAAAAGTACTGAAATAAAATTTGAGGAAAAGCTTTGGGGAGAAAGAGATCAGATTTTCAAGGGCCAAATGATGGAGTTTTGGTGCTCTTGTTGAGAAAAAAAAATTGGTTCCTCTCTCTCTCTCTTCCCTCTACCTCCCTCCCTCCCTCCCTCTCGCTCTCCTGGCTTGTCTCATTTGTTAGCGGACAACCTCTTGAATATCATGCTGAGATAATTGACATAAACCAGAGAGTAATTAATGTAGAGAAACCAATACATATTTTAGATCAAAAGTAACAAGTTAGAAAGACTATGCCTTTAATTAAAGTCTAGTGACAATATCATGATTTGGAGAAAACAAAGTGGAAAGCAGGAATTAAAAGGAAACACAAGTATTGAGTTATTTAATTGATAAGGTGAATCTAAATTTCGAGGACGGATTTTCTTTTAGGGAGGTAAGAGTTATAACATTGCAAAGTTTCTTCAAATTCTAATATTATTTAGGAGATTCAGATGATAGGCAATATGCATGAATTATTTAATAACACTATTGATACCTAAATTTTTGCCCGAATACGTCTCATGCATTTCATAAGAAAAATTAGGGATTGGGTTTTGTGTTTAGAAATTTTTCCGCATCTAGAAATGTTCATTCAGCGTATTTGCATCGAATGTTGGCTTAGGCGTGATCACGACTGAACCAAATCGTACCGTCTTCTTGGTCATTTTGTTGAGATACATAACTCGCATGGGGCATCATCTGTACAAGTCTAAATTGAGATTACAAAACCGAAAGGATAAGAAAAGGGCAGAGACGTTGGGTCCAATGGGATAAAAAGCAAAACCAAGAAAGCAGAAATGAGGAATGGAAGAAGACGAGAGCAGGGGATGGGAGCGATGCAGGCTGACAACGTGTAGATGAAAGCAGGGAAACAGAGAAATTGAAGTGGGGTTTTCGTGCATATGAAAAAAAGGGGAGAAAATTAAAAGATACACTCCACACCGGATGATTCCCGAGAAAAACCGGTCTGGAGGGGTCAAATTCATAAAACCCACGCCCCACGTTACGGTCTTCGATACCATCTTGAAATCGTCACAAGCCACCGCCAACCGCATTGAAAGGAAGACGTGAAAGCTAAGTGTTCTGTCTTGGCAATACACTATCCGTTCGATCTTTGTCTGCAGGCTTTCACTTTGTTCAACAATGCCTAGGTTGCATGCCGACATGGAGCGAAATGAGAGTGAAGCAGTGGTTGGCCTGCAAGCAGCCACAGGAACCCAAGCACTCCGATGACGTGCCTGTCTCCACCGCAAATGACCTTAACACTAGATGAAGAGCAGGATCGGAGCCTGCCGCCTCCGATGTAACCTGGACGGTCCCTCTATGTTTAAGATTTACGCCCAGTTTGAACTCAATGATTGATGAAATGTTTATTAGGACTTTTCCTGATTCGGAGTCAGTGAGCATGTTGTAGCAACTAAGGAATTTCACTTGGTAAGGTTACATTGGGTAATCATTCTGTTTCCGAGAACAATTTCTGATCAGAAATGATTTTTTTTCTGTTCTGTTCTCGGGAATCATTTCTAAGCATTTGAAGATGCTCGGTAATTGTCCAAAATTTTTATTCCCAAATTAAGATTGCATTTGGCACCATCTTAAAATTTTTAATTGAAATCATTTTCATTTAATTTTTTAGTAATTTTATTACTTTTTTCCTTTTTTTCTTCTTTTATTTTTTTCTTTTCTTTCTCCCATTCTTCAAGCTTTGGCTGGTCGCCGGTCTCAAGATGACCGGTGATTGGCCAGACGAGGACCAATGACCTCACTGGAGTGTTGTGGTAGCTGGGCAAGGCTTGGCCGAGCCTTGGCTGTGCAAGGCCAAGCTCGCCTAGCTGTTGGCAGGACTCGACCTTGCCGAGCCACCATGAGGCCAGCCTCGCCTTGCCAGATCTAGGTAAGGTCGAGCCCCGCCTAGCTAGACGAGGCTCATCGGTGACCAGGGAAGGCCTGGGCTAGGGGAGCCTCACTAAACTTGGCCCAATCGGTTGCTAGCGACTAGCAATGGTGGATGGCCGTGGTGGCAGCGGTGGAAGAAGAAGAGAGAAAGAAGAAGAAAAAGAAGAAAAGAAGAAGAGAAAAGAGAAAAAAAAACTCAGGTCGGCTTGATTTTGGAATTGTTATTGGAAATAAAGAAACAACATTTTTTTTACTCCTTGATCTTATTTCAAATTTTGTTCTCGGGAACAAAAATTTTACCAAACGAATTTCATTTCAAACCTACTCTTGGGAACAAAATAATAGAATCAGCTATTATTTGATCAGTTGTCATACGCACCCTATATGATCTCTTTTGTGGAGATGACTAACAAGTGTAGATTACGTTCATAGCTTCAGTTTGATAGTTAGTGGGTTAAATTTGACCAACGTTTGCTTAGGCAAAACCATCTAGGGGTCCCGGTCCAGTTCAGGGAGAATTGTTGAGTGGAACTGATTTTATAGTCCGTAGGGTCAGGTCTCGGGAAAAAAATATAGAATCAATTGCATATATTGACATCTCATCGTAGCTACTTCATTGTTGCGGTCGTAATTTCCATATCATTTAGTGATTATATGTCTAGGGTCATATAACTTAAATTACATGTCATGTTAAAATAGTTTATATTTGTTTTACTTGTAATTTGAATTAGGTCATATAAATAATTCATGTCACATGTCATTAGTTAAATTAGTCATATAGTCATAATTTAGAATAAAATTGTATCTCATGCATTATATAGTTTAATTTTCATAAAGAAGCGATAAAATAATAAAATGTCATTGCATTTAGAAAATCACGTCTAGGCTATGCATGCATTTTTAATTGATATCTTGCAAAACAATTATTGGAATTAGTAGGGCTTTTGCGTGCTTGAGGTATTTAAGTCTTTGCCATATTCTAGCAATTTATTTAGTATTTTGATTCTGAGTTTTATATTATTGATTAAGCACCCGCATGATCACCTCTCAAATATTAGTGGCTTTAACTTAAAATTAACCAAAACCGATTGCAAAATATTTCTGAAAGTAAAGAGAAAAGATACCAAAAGAGTATTAGACTCATCTAGTGTAATCAATTCCCAAAATCCATTTTCTTTTTGGCTCAAAGAAGTGAAATGTACTCTTGCATTTTACTTAGGTGTTAATCGGCAATTATCAATCAGTGGCGGCTCTAAAAGGTAAGTAGCTTGCATTTTTTTTTTTTTAGTCATACTCTATTTTGATTATAAGTGGACCTCATTTTTTTTTTCTTGTTTACTTTATATCTATTCTAACTCTTGTTTTTAGACTTTTGTCTTATCTTTTTGCAGGGCATAAGAGTTGAAACCCACACCTAAAATTAAATCATCCTTACCCTAATTACTCTAAAAAGGTGGATATTTGAATTCTCCACCTCTCTCTTAGGTGGCATCTGGGGCAAATCTTAGTGGCTAGTAGATTGCATGTTAACTAGGTTGCAATTAGTAGGGTTTAGGAGAGTCCATGAGAAGTTAAAACTTACTGTAGCTCTAAATACAACATTAGTACTTGCTCCTTTTTTCTTAATATTTTTTTAAGTAGATGGCATGATCAAGACCATTACCTTTGCCGTAAATACTAGTTCCCCATAATCAAGAAAAATCTGAAAACTTGTGCGGTAGGCGCGAAGTCCTCTAGACTAGACTTCAAAATAAATCGATTTGAGTCACTTTTGGCTCAATAATTCCCCTGTATTCATCACTGATGAAAATGATTGCGGAACCGACGAATATATATGCTCGTGACACATACATTCGCACCTAGCTGGTGATTCGCTTAGTCATGAATTGACCGTACCCCGAACTTCTCGCACATAATAAACGTTGAATTGTGTTTACTTCACTCCATGACTTTCTCAATACAGGTTTCCTCTGCCATCTGCAGTGGCCATTCATTTTAAATATTTTAAATGAGATAATTGGGTCAGCGCGATCAAAATCTACGATATTTTAGAACAAAATGAGATTTTGAGGAACTTTGAGAAACAAACTCCGCTTCAATTGGAATTTTTGGAATTTTACCGAAATGAATATGATCCTCAAGCAAGCCCAGAGTTAGGTGCTCACCACAAATTAGCCAATGTCCTACTTTCTGGTACAATTCGAAAGCTAGCTATCTCCCTAAATCTCCAAATTTATAATTATCAAAGTATTTTAAGAGAAAGAATACAACGTGTGCAATGACAGATCTCTATTATGAAAATGCTATATTATTCAAAAAGTACTAAACTTATTACATTTTTGTAATTGAATCTTAAACATTTTCACAATTTGTCAATTTAGTCCATCAAGCCAATTTTGACTAAAGATCATTGAGGTGAACACTAAACATCTTAGGTGACACAACTGGCGCCAACATGAATAATTTTTAGTAATATTTTTAAAGAATTTGAACTTTTTAGTATTTTTAATTTTTTTTCTTCTTTTCTTTTCTTTTCTCTCATTTTTTCTTTTTCTCCTTTTGTTTTTCCGTTTTTCCTTTGCCACCGGCGAGCAGCTGCGACACGTCGTAACTGCTACTGCTGCTGCTGCTGCTGCTTCTTCCGCGCGCATTTGCGCACAGCTTTGTCCACCTCCGCGAGACTTCCATGCCCCGAGCTAATCCATCTCCGACCTCCGTCCCCCACAACTCCGACCCTCGCCTCCATCTGCATCGCTCCCTCTCTCTGTGTCCAACTCGATTCAATCGACTTGCGTCCTTCGAACGATCCTCCCGAAATAGCCAAATATCAAAAGACTTCACGGTGGTTGCAACAACAAACGATTCGCAAATCAAAATCGAAGCCTCTTCAGCATCGTAAGGCCCCAACTCGCAGATTTTCGTGCGACCTCCGATGAAATTCCTTCCTTTTTCTCACATAATCCCTCACAAATTTTCACTTCCTTTAGAGCTTGGCCTTGGGCTTTGCGTAATTTGAATGGAGCGAGCGTAGTCGAAGAACCTCGGGGTCCCAAAAGGCCGTCGACGCTGTGGTGGCCTCGCCCAGATTTGGGCGAGGCCAGGCGAGGGCCCAGTGTGGCCGACAAGCACCCAGCCATCCTTGCCATACACAGTAAAAAAAAAAAAAAAAAGATGGAAAAAAGAAAAAGGAAAAAAATTAATAAAAATAATAAAAATATTATTAAAAATTATTTATCTCAGCGTTGGTTATGTCACGTAAGACAACCAACGTATATGTAACTAAATTCAGGCAAAAATTGATTGGATGAATTCAATTAGCAAAATGTGTTTATGATTCAATTGATAAAATTGAAAAATTTATGACTTAATTAGCAAAATTGAAAATTTTGAAACCGAATTGATAAAAGTGAAATAGATTTAAAACTTTTCTAAAATTTCCTCTTTTTCCCACTGTCGAATGCAAAAACTGTTCTTCTCCTCAACTCCTCAAATCAGTCAAGTCCTGCGAGAGAATTTCAATTTGGGAATTTCCTCTTGCGTAAGAATAATATGCTGCATCCATCTTATTCTTTGATGCCAAATTTCAAAGAGGAGATGTGAATGTACTTTTTCCTCTTTCCCATCTCCTTTTGCTCTGTCGCTATCGGCAGCTTCCAGCCGCCGTGAATGCCTCGTCCATTCATTCTATGAAACCCTCACCTCTTTGTCCCACACATCATTTGACCCATCAATCATGCGAAAGAAGCTGATTTTTACGTTTATTAGGACATGACCACAAACGTTAGTCCCTCGTATACCTAGAGTAATTCGACAAATTTTCCCTCCGTTGATCTTGATAAGATGGATCGTGCCATTTTAAACCAACTAAAGCATCAGATTATTATTTTCTAATCTCCCAATTTATGTCTCTCAAAAAATAGTGCGATGAAGATATTCCTATAACATCAATCGGCTCATCAGAAGTACAACCCAAGATGCTACATAGATTACGTCTTTGTTCTTTGATATATCAAATTGGAAATGGAGCTCTTCCTTGAACCAAAAGAATGAATAGCCAAGACATAATTCCCCAATGAAATTTTAATCAACGGATAAATGGGAAAATTATCCAAAAAGTCCTAAATCTATTATCCTTTTGTCAATTTGGTCCTAAAATTTTCAATTTTGTCAATTGGGTTATAAACATTTTCACATTTTGTCAATTGATTTCATTAGATAAATTTTGGCCGGAATTCATTTACGAGGATGCCGGTCCTTTTACTTGGGATGGTCGGTGCTGACGTGGACAAATTTTTTTAATTTTTTTAATGTATGTTCTAAATTTTTAATTATTTTTTAAATTATTAATTTCTTTTTTCTTTACTTTTTCTTTTCTTCTCTTTTTCCCCCCCATCTTCTTCCTTTGTTGGTGTCCTTTTAGCGACCGGCCAGAGGCTATGACACTTGATTTTTAATCAACGCCTCATTAAAAGGTAAAAAATCTTTTTGCTTCTGTTGTAGGTTGGTTGCCACTGTTGACACCTAAATTTTGGCGACTCGGTCATTGATTTTTTCCATAAAAATTAAGGATTAATTTTAACCCCTAAAAGAAAATGCATCAGAACAAATAAAATGAAAAAATGGAAAAAAAATGGGAAAATTGATTTGATTGATTATGGGTAGAAGTTTGAAATTCTGATGAATATTCAGATTTCGATAAATGCATAAACAATTAAAAATTAAGTGAATAAAATGGCAAGAATTTTTACAAAATGAAAGAAATCAAAGCAAAATCAAGCTGATTCATGCTTTGATTTGCAGCCATGATTTAATGCAAAAACAAAGATGGAAACTCGAAAGTTGCTATAAAAAAGGCCGTTTGGAAATCACTATAAAAGGAGTTACAATTTTCGTGACCAAGGGGGGGGGGGGGGAATTTTGAAAAAAATTGAGAGCAAAAAAACATGCGAGGTGCTTTTTCCTTCGTTTTTTTAGTACAAAAGTTAAAAAAAAAATTGTTTTGGGGAGAAAGGAAAAATCAAAAGTAAAAAAAAAAAGGAAAAGTGAAGAGATGTCCGTGTAGCTACAATGAGGGGACATGAGAGAGAGGAGAGAGGAGATAAGAGAGAAAAAAAAAAAAAGGAAAAGGGGGCTTTAGCGTTGTCTTCTTCCTCTTGTTGCTGCCACCCCTGTTCATGCCGGCCATACCTGTGCCAGCATCGCCTCCGCCAGCCACCTCCGTGCTTCCGCTGCTGTCACTTCGCCACCGCTGCTCTGTCGGTGTCCCGCCAGTCGCCGGAGATCCCCCTTGCCCGCGAGCCCACATCGGCCCCCCGACGCCACTGCTGCTCGCATCCTCAAGAGCAGCAAAGCCGCCGACACGCTCTGTCCGTGATTTGCCCAGACCAGCACCGCGCCTCCGTGCCGATCGTCCACCGCATAATCACTGATTTTCCCTCTGCCTGAGCTTCACCCTTCGCTAGACGCTTCAACGCCTGTTGCTGCCAACGTCCGCACCTGAGCATCCCTGTCCGCTTGCCCTCAGCGATGCTCACGCTCACGACCTGCCTCGACCCCTGCAGGACCTCCACCACAGTAACCTGCGACCTGCAGCACCCACGAGCCCCTTCTCTGCTCGATCTGAATGCCCTCCGTCACGCGCCGCCTCACCGCCGCTTGGTGCCCCTCGCCCGAGCGACCGCAGCAGCTCGCTCGAGCACCGCCACTACTGCTGCCCCTCCCTCCACCAGCAGCCCGAGCTAATCACCGCGCCTTCGCGCCCCTATAGCAGCTCATGACGCCACTGTTTACTGCCATTGCTGCTCCCACCGCCTCACCTGCGCCTGCACCAGCGACGTCTGCAGCTCCACCGCCGTGCCTTAGCCCGCGCCGCGACCGCCCGCAACCTACTCGCCCATCGCCTCTCGCTGGTCCGCTCGCGCCTAATCCCATCACGCTACCATCCTTTTGAGTCCCCCTTAGGTGGTTTGGTTTTATCTTTATTTTTCATTTATTTTACTTTATTTTATTTATTAGTTTAGTTATTTAAATCGGAACAATGGATGTCAATTTTCATTTCATGAATTTTGTAGGCATTATTTGCAGGGATTTTTTCCAGAATTTTTACAATTATTAATTTGATACGTAAGACGTCGGATTATTTTTTAAATTATATTAATTTTTGGGCTTTGTGATGGTATTTTGGTTGTTAAATCATTGTAATTATTAATTTGATCCGTAAGACTTTGGATTAAATTTTTAATTATTTTGAACTCTTTGTTGTGATAATTAGGGTTAGAATAATCGTTAATTTGACATGTGAGACAACATGTTATTTTTCGATTATTTTAATCCTTTATTTGTTGACTATATTGATTGTTTAGATTTAATATTATTTAATAATCACTCATCATAAATGAAAAACTAAAAAAATCAAAAAAATAAAAAAATCAAAATCTTGCATGAGCATATAGATTTAGTAAATCAGACATGTAGGTTTAGTAAATCATTTTTTTAGGATTATATTTTTAGGATTGCATTTTTAGATAATTCCTTTTAAATAAGTTAGGGTTGGACCTAGATAACTTTTTTTAAATAGGGTTTTAGATAATGCTTTGCACATTTTAATTATCTCTTTTTTTTTCTAAAAAAAAATAGTTTTATAAGATAGGATATGATTTAAGTCAAATCAATCCCTAAAATAAATTATAAAACTATTCTCTTTTTAGATAGTTTAATTAGGGTTTTTATTAATTCCGAATTTCAATAAAAAAATACAAAAATACTAGGTGCATGTTAATTAGTTTGCATAATAGGTTCATTTAATTAGAATTCATTATCGGTAAAATTAGGTCATGTAGTTAAAATGCATGTTTTATGAATAATTCTAATTTCAAGAAAACCAAAAAAAAAAAAATTTGATTGCTTTGTGTGATGCAATTTATTTATTTATTTACTTGAATGTTTAATAGTTGATGAGCATCCGTGTGGTCACTATATTTGCATGATAGTAATTTAAGTTAAAATAAGTCTTAGCTGCATGCAAAAAACATTTTTAAAAAATAAAAAATAAAAAGAAATGATATCGAAAAAGCATTAGAAAAATCTAGTGTAACCAAGTCCCCGTACCCTTAGTCTTTAGTTCATAGGAGTAAAATAATTCTCCAATTGTTTTACTTAGGTGTCTAATCGACCTACCAAAAATTGATTAGTGACGACTCCTAGTTAATAATCTTTTGCATACTAAATATTTGAATCTTACGTCGTGAATTGGTATGAGCTTGGGAGAGCCCGAGCTGAGTTTAAAGACTTAGTAGTCCCTTAGCCTAGATTTTAGGTGGTACACCCGAAAAGTAGGTCACGACAGCTTGGCGACTCCACTGGGACTTATGTTAAAACACTTAGTGGACTTAGGCCAATTTTTCTTTTTCTTTTAAAAAAAATATTATTTTTGTTTGGTAGCGAGGATATCAGGTACGTCCCTAACATTTCTAAGGTGTTAAATGTTTTTGCAGATGGGAGGTATAAGGGGAGTAGTCTTTTGCTAATCCTTGTCTTGCAGGAAGGTGTGGGATGAATGATTTATTTTTCCTGATTAGAAGTGTTGTTTGCATTTAAACTGTTGTGCGTGTTTGACTGCTTTTAGCACTACACTATTGCACACACAACCTGCGGTCAGACCTAGGCTGCGATAGGATTTCTAGGATGGTGTTGAGAATGATACTTCCTCCAAAGCGAGACTGCTATGTAGAGGTTGACATTCTCTTCCCCGAAATTTCTTTCATGGTGTCGAATGTGTTTGTCCTTATCCACGAGACTGCGTGATTAATGGACGTTCCATTCGACTGAGCCAGAGTTAGGGGGACTTGACACGGTAATGCGAGACTGCAACGGTCAGATCATCCTCTTAGCTCCATTTTGTTAAGCCATTTAGATAGAAATCGTGCCTCACATTTCATGCGGGTGTCTATGTGGTTGTCATCCCTTCCTAGTGAAGGTAAGTTGTCTGAACTCTCACTTTGCAATTTACCTACTTTATTGTAATTTTATTGGTCCATGACAATGTTTCCCTCAAGTCTTGTTTTATATGCATTAGGGAGAACCATCGTACTGTTCATTTCCACTTTTGAGGTTTAAGATGATGCCATATGGTATTGGAAGAAGGGGTCAAGGCATTTGAAACCCCACTAAAGCCCCTTGGAGGTCCCATTATGCTAGATTAGGACACCATGGGAGAGGTGAGGAAAATTCTGGAGGACAGAGACAAGAACGGCAAAACTTGCCACCTGAGCAAGGGCGAGGAAGGCAAAACTCGTCGCCTCCTAACATTCGCGAGACATTCCCTGGCCCTCTGAGAATGATGCAAGCTGGAGTGGAAGTGATGGATACCCTGGGGCAGCCAAGTGGCAAATTCAACTATTATGTGAAGTACTCGGCTCCTCCCAGCTTCTACATTGACCCTCGGGACATTGTCCCAGATGGATGGGGTGGCATGGACGACCTGGCACCTCCAAAAATAGAAAACCCTGATGATGCACTAGAAGGAATCACCAATTTGTTCGATGACCTCCCTATAGGTGCCATTGACAAAGGACCATTAGAAGAAATGGGCCCTAGCCCACGAGAGTGACTCATTTATTGCTTTTGCACACTCCCCTGCGTGGGAATTTTTATTGCTTTCTAGGGAATGTTTTCAATTCATTCTTTTTTGTTTTTCATTTAGGAATTGAGCATTGCATTTACCATTTAATAAATGTAATTCGATTAATGAATATCAATAAAATTACACGTTTTGAGGACATGATGGGGTATGCCAAATCAGCCCGGTGATGATATCCAATAATGAAAAGAAAATATTATCCAAGGAGAATTCTGAGGACTAGGCTTCTTCATGCTTCCTCATCATAAAAAAAAAAAAAAAATCATTTTTGAAGCCATTTCCAAAAGCATGCATTAGGTTAGTCCTGTTTAATTTTTTGACTCATTTACTTCATGTTTCAGAGCGTTACTTTCTTGGCCTGATGAGAAAGCATATGAAGGCACATCTGGTTGCAATGATCTGTCTCAACTGTTACTCAACAAGTTTGAGAACACACTTCTAAAAAGAGTAAAAGAGGACCATCTATCTTTGGTGAAAGAGATGACAAATTGGGAACACTAGAAATTCTAGTAGTGACAAGACTGAGATAAAATCTCGATTCGAGCCAAAATGGATGCGCAATTTGAATTCACTTGGATGTCGCATAGTATCCTATTCATGCATGTTCTTTTGTGTAGGGGCAAAGGCGGATTTTCAGTCTTGGCTAGTAAGGACAACCCAACGACATCCATTGCTGAAGCAATCCCATTGGGGAACAATCCCCCACATGAGTGCTTAAAATCATTTTTTAAGTGTGGTAAATTGTTTTGAATTTGACAGTTTTTTGATGCATAAAGCTGTTGGGCTCTTTCAAAGAAAAAGATCTTGCATGGTGATTCTTACATGTTTTGTCCACCAACTCCACTAAAGAATATCAAGATGGACTAATTTAATGAATGGTGTGGAATTAATTAAGTATATAATTGAGACGAGTCGGGATGATGAAAGGAAAACCTTATCCTATACATAGTCCCCTACTCATACACTTGTGAGATGAGTGTAGGAAGGTTCATATACACAAGGTAAAGAGTTCTCTCGCAAAAGGTACGTCAATCGAAATGATGAGAGGCAATTCATTTCTCTATCCCAAACACTACAGGTGATCCATTGCTTAACTTCTTTGAGTCCCATATACTTGTGGAATTTCTTTCAAATTACCCCTGTCGAGAACCACCCTATATCGAGGCAAATCGGAGGCAAGGTGGCATCATGAGGTGAAGAAAATGAAAATAAATTTTCTTGCTTTCACTTGCATCAATCTTCTAGTCATGCTATTACATTGAATTTATGTGTTAATTTAAATGCCTTAGGATGACGAAGAGCATTTCTTTCTTTATCCTACATACTTATACCCTTTGCATAGCCCACTTGAGCCTACAATTTCATTTCTTTAAACTCAGTTGGTGATTATCCCCACACTGGGGTAAGGCAAAAGGTAGATGAAAACTCTTGAAAAGTTTGAGTGTCATTCAAAGTGTAATCGCTTGACGCATGCATTCTGCGCAAGGATTGAAATCAAAATAGAACTAAGGGGCATGAAAAAAAAGTTGAGTTCTTGGTAAAAGCAAGGATAATGCCCGTGAAAAAGAAGTGAAGAAAAATGAATGAGAACTAGTGGCATGAAAAAGCGGTGTGCCTGGTTGCAAGGCCAATGCTCATAGATAAAAAAAAAAAAAAAGTCAAGATAAGGACTATCGGTTGAAAAAAGCTTGTATCTCCAATGGAGCAATACTCAAAGAACTCAAATACTGAGTTTTTACAATCGATGGGGGCGCTTCATGAAGACAATCCCCAATGGTAAAAAAGAAAACTGGTGGTAAGGCCAAGATGATCACCAATTCTCACCCTTCACACATATTTTGAGCCTAATGATTCTTTCATTTCTCAACTCATGAACCTAGCCTATGTTACATCCCTTACAAAGTCTCTTCAGATTAGGGCACTTGAATTAACGTAGGGGTTCATATGTTTATAAGCATCACTCGAAGAAGTGCGAGCAAGATTATTTCTTTCTCATTTTGCAGGGTTCCTGACTTGTAAACCCGGAGATGATTGTGAAGCTGTTCGTTCAATAGCTTTGACTCAAAGAGTCCCTTTGTTAAGCCATTGACCAAGCCCACAATATAGTCCTTGTTAAAGACCTCTTAGATTGGTAAGGTCGTATCGCTTGTGAGAATACTCGGACCCCTGTCGATATGGTGAGATGGAGTGATTCACTTCTAAATGAGAGTGAGTGAAAGTCATTTCTAACCAAAAGTCTCTCATTTAGTATTCTTAAGAAATCCATGTCATGATTGAAAATTGTCTTGAACGATAATTCTCTCTAGTGGAAATTTGGGTGATGCAAAGGTCATTATGCATGAACACCGATTGAATTGATAAAAACTTCAGTGGATTTTGAAGTGTGCATTCCAGAATAGCATTAATTGCTTATTTCTTTGGTGAATGCGCTTTTGCTCTAATCATGTCTGACAGGTAATGTTTTCTTAAAGACCTAAGAGCTCCTGACATTCAAGTTACTTGCAGAATGCCTCATGATATTAGGAGATGAAGAACCATCACGAACATTCAAGGTCCATCCTTGATGTTACTAGGAGGTGGAAGACTTCCACAGGATATCTAACTTCCAAAAGTCATATCCCCAAAATCAGAGATATCACCAGGTAAGTATATCTCTACCCATACTTTAAATAATTGTCATTGTGCAAGTATTCTCTCGCAAGTGCATCAACACTTGACTCGGTCAAGCTGTCTTCTATATTAACTTGGCATACTTTTGTAGCTCAGAGTCTCTTTCGTTGACCTAGCGTGCTTTCGTAACCCGGTGTCCTTTATATTGACCTGGCATACTTTCGTAGCCTAGAGTCCCTTATATCGATCCGGCGTGCTTCCGTAGCCCGGTGTCCTTTATATTGACCTAACATGTTTTTGTAGCCTAGAGTCCCTTTTATCGACTCGGCGTGCTTCCATAGCCTGATGTTTTTATTTGTTGACCCAGCGTGCTTCCATAGCCTGGTGTCCCTTGATATGACATGGCGTGCCTTTGTAACCCAGAGTCCCCCTATCAAATTGGCGTGCTTCCGTAGCCCGAAGTTCCTCTTCATCGACATGGTGTGCTTCCGTAGCCTAGAGTCACCTCATTAATTTGGGAGACATATCTCTAAGGATCATAGATGCCACAAAGTAAGTATATCTCTATCAATACCTTAAATACTTGTCATTGTACATGTATTCCTTTTCAAGCATCGGCACTTGATGGAGTTGCCCCCCAAAGATTTTCTCCAAATTCAGTCTGATTAAATTGTACATGTATTCCTTTTCAGTCCGATTGAAGAAAGGTTCGGCTCCTGGTCAGATGATCTCTGGTGCAAGGCTAGGCGAGCGAAGAAAGGTTTGGGTCCTAGTCAAGAAAAACCTCAGTTTAGGCGACCGTACAATGGTACGGGTCCTAGACAATATTTATTTCCCTATTCAAGTGACCGTAGAATGGTACCGGTCCTGGAAAATGAATTCCTATTTAGGTGACCGTAGAATGGTATAGGTCATAAACAACATTTATTGCTCTAACAAGCGATCGTAAAATGGTACGGGTCCTGAAAAAGCAATTTCCCCATTTAGGCGACCATAGAATGGTACGAGTCCTGGAAAATCAATTTTTTCGTCAAGGCGACCGTCGAATGGTACGGGTCCTAGACAACACCTATCTCCGTAGAATGGTACGGGTCCTAGACATAACCAGAAACTGTTATACTGGGCGACCGTAGAATGGTACGGGTCTTGGACATGTAACACCAACTATCTTGAGTTACTCTACCCTCCTTAAAGGTAAGTTATTTCAGGTAAGTTTCTCTATCATTTGCATTAGCATTATCATGCATCACATAAATTGCATTTCAAAATAGGATTCATTTTTTCAAAAAAAAAAAAAAAGTCATTCAGTGCATATGGATGATCAAAATTTAGGTCTCAATTTATCTTTGAAGGCAACCTTTATGAGCTCATCTTCAAAGAGGGGTAGCTGTTGATACCTAAATTTTGGCGACCCAGTCATTGATTTTTTTGCATAAAAATGAAGGATTAATTTTAACCCCTAAAAAAAATGCATCAAAACAAATAAAATGAAAAATGGAAAAAAAAAGGGAAAATTAATTTGATTGATTATGCATGGAAGTTTGAAATTCTGATGAATATTCAGATTTTGATAAATGCAGAAGCAATTTAAAAATCAGGTGAATAAATGGCAAGAATTTTTACAAAATGGAAGAAATCGGAGCAAAATCGAGTTGATTGCGAAATCACGCTCCGATTTGTAGGCTTGATTTAATGCAATAGAAGATGGAAATTCAAAAGTTGCTATAAAAATCGGCCGTCTGGAAATCACTATAAAAGGAGTCACATCTTTCGTGACCAAGGGGGAGAATTTTGAAAAAAAATTGAGAGCAAAAAAACGTGGGAGGCGCTTTTTCCTTTGTTTTTTTTAGTACAAATGTTCAAAAAAAAAAATTTCCAATTTAATCAACATTTCCTACTCACTTTTTTTTTGGGTGGATCATAAATTGATTAACTTTTATTAATCTTACTGTTCACCTGATGCTGTCAACCGGGCGATTGTTTCACTGTTCCTGCTATTCCGTCGCTGGCCAATTCTTGCTGTGTTGACCGGTTGTTGAAGCGGTTCTTCAGCGACAAGAGACGCCTGGTTGACCTCTTCAAACCCCCCATAAGCTGGCCCTGGTAAGCTTTCTTCATTGGGCTGCGATGGACGAGCTCGGTTAAGGTTTCGAGTTTCCTGTTTTTGCGATTTCGCACATCTATTGCTGTAATGGAGCCCGAATCTTTGATGGCCCAAATTGCTGGGTTAGAGCCCATTGTTTGAGGCCCTCCATCCTCCAAACATAGACCCTCCTCGCCTATTGGTGTTACTAATGATGCGGACGGTGCTGCCCTTGTTACGAAAGAAGTGTCAGTTCATCCACACTCCACCCGTGCGCATAGTAGCCGAGGTAGGAGGAGAGGCAGGTCTGGGTCTAAACGACCTCAGAGAGCAGCTTTGAGAAGTGCTAACCTGCGTACATGGGCGAGTGTTGCTGTAGCTAAGGTCGCTTCTAAGGGATATGATCTGGATTTCTATCCCCCTTCGTATGTTGATAGCAAACCAATTGTAGAAATGATAGATGATGATATTCAAGCAGCTGATTCGAAACTCCAGGAGTGCTTGGTTGGTTATTATATAGGCCGGAGAATTCCTTTCAAAGTGAAAGAGGCAGCGTTTAAAAAAGCGTGGGGTCCTAATTTACTTGAAGTAATGGCTAATGGTAAAGGTTTCTTCTTCTTCCATATTCCAGACTTGGAATTTAGAAGGAAGATACTTGAAGGAAGGCCTATAACTGTTTCTAAAGTACCTTTTGTGCTGCAACAATGGAGGCCGACCCTCGAGCTGAGAAAGGATGCTCATCTAGCTGTTTTGGTATGTGTAAGACTCAAAAACTTACCTCTTGCTTTCTGGTCTTCATAAGCCATTAGTAAGGTTGCAAGTCCTGTTGGGAGGCCGTTGTATGTTGATTTGAGAATTGAAAGGATGAATATGCTGGCGTATGCTAGAGTATGCGTAGAAATCACGGCAAAATAGCCTTCTTGTGATTCAGTTGAGATAGAACATCATGGTGAATCATGCATGGTTGAAGTAGAATACGAATGGAAACCTATAGCGTGTGCAGGATGTGGCATTTTTGGCCACAAATGCAGTGCGATCAAAGCTTGGCCTGCTGCTGCTAAACCAGTGTCTGATACACCTACTGTCCCTCAGAATGCATCTGATTCCCCTGCTTCTCGGCCCCAAGGCCAATCAAGTTCCCAACTTGTGAACTTCCATGCTACGGAGATGCTTAACAATCCTTTGTTTATTACAAGGCCTGACTCTGGAAGCTCTCCAACAGGGGGAAACTCTTTTGTTCTGCATAGGGGTATAGAAACTGATGCAGTTGATCCTCTGATCACAAACAAGCCTACTGAAATAGTCTTTGCCAATGAAGGGTACCTGGAATCTGATGCTCGAGAGGTGACGTTTGCTCTTGCTTCAACTCCTCTTGGGACAACTTCATCTTCGATTGATAAAGGTTGGCAGCAAGTAAAGGAGAAGAAAAAAAAAGGTTCATGCGACCAAAGATGCTGCTTCTTTTGGTTTGGCTCTACCTGCTGAAGGGGGGCAGCAGTTAAAGATAAAGCTATTTGCACCGGTGAAGCCTCCGCTTATTCCACCTTTGAGGATTTCGAAAGGCCTGTTGAAGGCACCCTCGAAGACTTCGGCTCCAGTGAAAACGAAGGACCCAACTCTCCTTTCAGACCCTACTCAGTGCTCGGATGAGATTGCTAGTTCCAATATTCATGTTGGCTTGGACAATGAGGATTTATTATCTGTCAACTCTTCTCCTCCTGCCTAGATCCCAATTGCTGGGACAGATTGCATCCAAGAACTGATTCTGCAACCGGACCCGCCTCCTTTAGAGAACATTAAGACGACCTTTACTGGTTGTAAGACCCCTAAGAAGAGGTAACTCTTTGCCTCTCTTTTTTGTAATTATGTTGATTGGTTTTTGGAATATTAGAGGTATTATGAATCCTACTAGATGAGCTGAAATCAGGAAGTTCGTCTATTCGAACAAGCTTTCCTTGATTGGCATTGTTGAGATGAAAGTTCCCGAAGCCTTATTTGATTCCATATCCTCGACTTTGCTAAGAGGATGGAATTGGATGGCAAATTATGACTTCTCTCCGCAAGGAAGGATATGGGTCGGGTGGGACCCTAATGTTGTTACGTTTGAACCCATCTCTTCTAATGCCCAAGCTATCCATGGCTATCTTAGATGCAACTTCTCTAGCATTGTTTGCTGCATTTCAGCTGTATATGGTGAGCATACGTTTGTTCAGCATAGACCCATTTGGGAAGATCTCATCCATTACAATGAAGTCTTGCAAGATTATGCTTGGCTTGTAACGGGAGATTTCAACACCATTAAGGACCCTTCGGATAGGATTGGGAGTTCAAATTCTTGGATTTCTCTTTTTGATGAGTTCCGGTTATACTTAGACCAGACAAAATTGGTGGATCTCCATTATGTTGGTCTCCGGTATACCTGGTCTACTTCCTCCAAAGCTATAAGAAAATTGCGTAAGATCGACCGGGTTCTTATTAACTCCAAATGGAATCAACAATTCCCCTACTCTGAAGCTTCCTTTCTTAACTCTGGAATCTGGGATCATTCTCCTATGTTGGTCAGAGTTTTGGACCCAGTGTTAAGAAGAAAGCCTTTTAAATACTTTGAATTCTGGGCAGAGCACCCAGATTTTCCGACTATTGTTGATTAAGCTTGGAATAACCCGGTAGGGGGTATGCCAATGTATCGCCTTGTGTCCAAGCTGAAGATCTTGAAAGCAAGCCTTAAGACCCTTAACAAAGAATCATTCTCCAATATCTCCGTGAAAACGTAGGAAGCTAGAGAAGCCCTACACATCACTCAGGTTGGTCTTCAAACTGATCCTAAGAATTCTTTTCTTGCAGAGCTTGAGAATTCTCAGCGACGTTTGTTTATCGAATTGCATGGCCAAGAGGAATCATTCTTTCATAAGAAGTCTCGAGTGAAATGGTTAAAAGAAGGTGATCGGAACACCAAGTTTTTCACCACTCTGTCAAGAGTAGACAGCTCATTAATCGCATCCTTTCGATGAAGGATCAATCGGGTGCCATCATCACAGACCCGGTTTTGGTGCCTCAAGTGTTTATTTCTTATTTCTTTGACTTGTTATCAGCTCGGGTGGGTCTTGTTAAGCCCACTCTTCATGAGTTAAAGAAAGTCATTCGTTGCCCCCTCTCAGATGCACAAAAATGCTCCATTGCTTCGCCAGTTCGGGTTTTCTTCTAAAGGAGGTAAATACTACTATCCTTGCATTGATTCCTGTATTGAATGATGTGATTAACTCGTCCCAAAATGCCTTTGTCAAAGGTCGAAGAATCAAAGATAATATCCTTCTAGCTTAGGAATTGTTCACTAATTTTCACTTAGAACCTTTTCTGCTGAAATGTGCAGTGAAAGTGGATTTCCAAAAGGCGTATGATACTATTGATTGGGATTTCCTCGAACTTATTCTTTCGGCTTTCGATTTTCCTGAATGGACCATCCGATTGATTATGTTATGTGTCAGAACGCCTAGATTTTTTGTATCTATATATGGTGAACTT
Organism: Eucalyptus melliodora; assembly: GCA_004368105.4. NCBI lineage: Eukaryota > Viridiplantae > Streptophyta > Magnoliopsida > Myrtales > Myrtaceae > Eucalyptus > Eucalyptus melliodora. The sequence goes on along the minus strand of CM023402.3, from coordinate 3,505,461 downwards.
CATGGTTTTTTCTCTAGCGGTTGTGGTATTCGCCAAGGCGACCCCTTGTCACCATATCTATTCACTCTTGTTATGGAAGTCTTCTTTGGAATTTTAAATGCCCGAACTTCGGTTAAGGATTTCAAGTACTTTTGGAGATGCAAGAAGGTGAATCTTTCTCACCTTTTCTTCGCTGATGACGTGTTTCTATTTTGTAATGCCGACTGGACTTCAACTACTATCCTTAAGGCTTGGACAATTTTTCATCTTGGAGTGGCCTAATTTTGAACAAGAACAAGAGTGAAGTATTTCTCTCGGGAGGCCCTGTTGCGATTCGAGATAATATTCGGCTTGTCTTTGGTTTTCAAGAAGGTAGACTTTTGGTTCGCTACCTAGGGGTCCCTATTATCATTTTTAGACTTAGGAAAGCAGACTGTATTACACTGATTGATTGAATCACCGCCAGGATTCAATCTTGGGTTCATCGGTTTTTATCATTTGTAGGAAGGCTCCAACTTATAAGGTCAGTGTTACATTCTATCCAGGCTTTTTGGGCTAGTGTTTTCTCTTTGCCTCTTTCTGTCCTTGATAAGATTGAGCAAATTTTAAGGCAATTTTTGTGGACAGGCACTTCTCTTGGTCGTAGCGGGGCCAAAGTGTCATGGGATGATGTTTGTCTTCCTAAGGACGAAGGTGGTTTAGGCATTCGTAAGTTGAAAGATTGCAATTTGGCTTCCATGCTTAAATATATTTGGTTCCTCTTCACCGATAAGGAATCTCTTTGGTGTCGTTTGATCCATTCTTATTTTTTAAAGAAGCATAATTTCTGGATTTCGCCCCAACTTGCCGTGTGCTCTTGGGCATGGAGAAAAATTCTACAGCTTCGTAGATTCTTTAGATAGGCTTTTTCTTAGCAAATTGGGCACGGCTCCTCAGTCTCTTTATGGTATGATCATTGGCTAAGCTGTGGCCCGTTACATTTGTTCGTACCACCGGCTATTGTGGAGAGTTTTGACCTTCCTACCTATGCGGTGGTCGCGGATCTCTTCTCCCCTGCAGGTCTTTCGCTCAAAGTCTTCCTTGAAAGCTACGGCGTCCTTATTCCTAACCTATCCCCAACTCTTGATCGCTTCACTTGGAGTAATGATCCTTTAGGTTTGTTCTCGGTTGCTTCCGCTTGGAATGCTATCAGGATTAAAAAAGATCATGTGCCTTGGGCTGATTTTATTTGGGATAATGCGATTGCCCCTCGGTTTCAATTTAATTTGTGGCTCATTACTAAGAATCGGCTTCCAACTCAAACTCTCCTCCTCTTGTATGGAAGAATTGAGTATACTTTGTGTGCTTTATGCAATACCGTACCTGATTCCATAGATCATTTGTTCTTTGAGTGTGATGCTTCCGCGACTCTTGCATATTTTTGGTCTTCAAGGTGTAACCTTCCTTGGAGGAAAAGATCGTGGAAAGACAACCTCTCTTGGGCATTAAAATTCCTAAATGGAAAGAGTTTCTTTCTTAGTATCACTCGATTCTCATTTGGAGCCATGTGCCATCTTATTTGGAAGAAGAGGAATAACATCATTTTTTGAGGCAAAACCTTAGTGATTTCGGCTCTTAAAAATCACCTTATCAAGGTCGTGAAGGACAAAGTGCTGGCGTTTACGAGTGTTCCGCCTACTCTAAGAAACATAAGACTCCAAAGAAGCTAGGGCTTTCATCCCTCCGTGTTTGCTTCGGCTACATCTTCCTAACATCCTCTCCGTTCTTCGCCTTTCTTCGGATTGGACCTCAAGGGTCGGTGGTTGTAATCTGGTTGTTTCCTTGTTCTGGGTAGTATAGCTTGTTGTTATTATTGCCCTGTATCTTTAGATTCGGTTTCCTCTCACTCTTCCTGTTTCTATAACTAGAGTGTGAGTTTTGGCGCCGAATTTTTTGTATATTTGTCCAAAGCTTATATATATTCTTACCTTTTACAAAAAAAAAAAAAGTTCAAAAAAAATTGTTTTGGGGAGAAAGGAAAAATCAAAAGTAAAAAAAAAAAAAAAACGGAAAAGTGAAGAGATGTTTGTGCAGCTATAGTGAGGGGACGTGAGAGAGATGTGAGAGAGTGGAGAGAGGAGAGAGGAGAGAAAAAGAAAAAGAAAAAGGGGGCTTTAGCGTTGTCTTCTTCTTCTTGCCCCTGCCACCCCCTGTCCGCGCCAGCCGCGCCTGCGTTGGCACCACCTTCGCCAGCCATGTCCGCGCCTCCGCTGCTGTCACTCTGCCACCGCTGCTCTGCTCGCGTTCCGCCAGTCACCGGAGATCCCCCTCTCCCGCGAGCCCGTGTCGGCCCCCCGACGCCACTGCTGCTCGCGTCCTCAAGAACAGCAAAGTTGCCGACCCGTTCTATCCGCGATTTGCCCAGACCAGCGCCGTGCCTCCATGCCGATTGTCCACCGCACGATCGCTGATGTTCTCTCTGCCTGAGCTTCACCCTTCGCTAGACGCTTTGACGCCTGCTGTCTCCAACGTTCGCACCCGAGCATCCCTATCCGCCTGTTCAGCGATGCTCACGCCCGCAACCTGCCTCGACACTTGCAGGACCTCCACCGCAGTAACCTGTGACCTACAGCACCCACGACCCCCCTCTCTGCTTGACTCGAACGCTCACTGTCGTTGCCGCCAGTCACTACTGCTCGATGCCCCTCGTCTGAGCGACCACTAGCAGCTTGCTTAAGCATTGCCACTGCTACCGCGCCTCCCTCCGCCAGTAGCCCGAGCTAATCGCCGCGCCTCCGCGCCCCTGCAACAGCCTGCGACGCCACTGTTCGCTGCCATTGCTGCTCCCGCCGCCTCACCTATGCCTGCACTAGCGACGTCCGCAACTCCACCGCCGCGCCTCAACCCACGCTACCACCACCTGCGACTTGCTCGCCCATCGCCTCTGCTGGTCCGCTCGTGCCTACTCCCATCCTTGCCGTCCTCCTGAGTCCCCCTTAGGTGGTTTAGTTTTATCTTTATTTTTCATTTATTTTATTTATTTTGTTTTTTAGTTTAGTTTTTTATATCGGAACAATGGATGTAAATTTTCTTTTCATGAATTTTGTAGGCATTATCTGTAGGGATTTTGTCCAGAATTTGTATAATTATTAATTTGATCTATAAGACGTCGGGTCATTGTTTTTAATTATATTAATTTTCGGGCTTTTTGGTGGTATTTTGGTTGTTAAATCATTGTAATTATTAATTTGATCCGTAAGATTTCTGATTAGATTTTTAATTATTTTGAACTCTTTGTCGTGATAATTAGGGTTAGAATAATCGTTAATTTGACCCGTGAGACAACATGTTATTTTTCGATTATTTTAATCCTTTATTTGTTAACTATATTGATGGTTTAGATTTAATATTTATTTAATAATCACTCATCATAAAAGAAAAAATAAAAAATCAAAATCTTGCATGAGCATATAGATTTAGTAAATTAGACATGTAGGTTTAGTAAATCATTTTTTTAGGATTATATTTTGAGGATTGCATTTTTAGATAATTCTTTTTAAATAAGTCAGGGTTGGACCTAAATAACTTTTTTTGAAATAGGGTTTTAGATAATGTTCGCACATTTTAATTATCTCATTTTTCCAAAAAAATAGTTTTTAAAGATAGGATAGGGTTTAAGTCAAATTAATCCCTAAAATAATTAGAAAATTATTCTTTTTTAGATAGTTTAATTATGATTTTTATTAATTCCGAATTTCAATTAAAAAAACAAAAATACTAGGTGCATGTTAACTAGTTTGCATAATAGGATCATTTAATTAGAATTTGTTTATTAGTAAAATTAGGTCATGTAGTTAAAATGCATGTTTTATAAAAATTTCTATTTTCAAGAAAACCTAAAAATGATTGCTTGCTTTGTGTGATGCAATTTATTTATTTACTATTTTTCTATTTGAATGTTTAATAGTGGATGAGCATTCGTGTGGTCACTATATTTGCATGATAGTAATTTAGGTTAAAATAAGTCTTAGTTACCTGCAAATTTTTTTTTAAAAAATAAAAAAAAATAGTACCAAAAGGGCATTAGAGAAATCTAGTGTAACAAAGTCCCCGTACCCTTAGTTTTTAGTTCTTAGGAGTAAAATAATTCTCCCATTGTTTTACATAGGTGTCTAATCAGCCTACCAAAAATTGATTAATGGCAACTCTTAGTTAATAATCTTTTGCTTACTAAATATTTGAACCTTAAGTCGTGAATTGGTATGGGCTTGGGAGAGCCCGAGCTAAGTTTAAAGACTTAGCAGTCCATTAGCCTAGAGTTTAGGTGGTGCACTCGAAAATTAGGTCGCGAGAGCCGCGTTTGGTGGCTTTTACATCTCATCATCCTTTCACTCATAATGATTTTTTCATCTTGACTGTAAGTTTTGGTGCCCTGATCTTTTGTATAGTTTTTTTTTTGGGTAAAGGAATTGGTATGGGCTTGGGAGAGCCTGAGCTAAGTTTAAAGACTTAGCAGTCCATTAGCCATCTTTTGTATAGTTGGTCTTTGCTCAATATAATTATTTTAAAAAAGGTAAAAAAATCAAAATTTGAGCTTCTAATCGCGACGGAGTCGCTTTTCTCAACAGAAAAATGTCATTTTTCATTTTTTTTTCGCATTGTCATTTTTAAGTAATTTCTAGTTCATTTTCATGAAAAACTCGAAAAGTCAAACATTTGACTTTCGGGTTGGCCAAGTCAACCTCGAGTGAAAAATTGACTTTTTACCAAAAAATATTTCATTTAGCTTTAATTCTATCAAATCAAAGTCTTGACAATTCAAAAATTTGACTAAAATCAACATTTTAGGAAAAATCAACTAAATGGTTGAATTTTGATCAAATCTTAGACCCAAAAAAATTGAAAAAATAAAAAATGTGCAAATACATTTCTTTTAATGCCAATTTGACTTATGTGTTGAAAATTTCACAAAATTCGATTAAGAACCTTGGTTTTTGAATTTTTCAATTTAGATTCTAAATCAACCATAACAAAATTACCTTTATTTTAGTCATAATTAAGTATAGTTCCTTTTTCGATGTTTGGTTTAGGGATTGTTTGAAATCTACTTGCTCATTCAATTTCGTGATTTACCAAGTCAAAATGTGAATTGTCGTTTTAAGCCTTAATTAGGGAACCAAAATCGATCATTCATAACTTGTGGATGGACGATTGTTTTTTACTTATTTCCTTAAGATAAGTCTAAATTTGAAATTGATTTGGAGAAATTGACACCAAAAATTATCAATTTGAAGAATTTTATCCTTCCCAGCATAAGAAAATCAAGCAATTAAGCTTCAATCATCAAAATTCGAATTGACCCATTCATGGCTATGGTTTAATTTCATAATTCTTGGTCCAAATTTGACATTAGACCTAGATTCATTTTTGACATAAACCCGAACGCTTCAATTTAAGGTCAATTTGAAGGTGATGAGTGATTTTGCACATGGGTAGTTCATTAGATAGGGTAATTGTGACATTAATTGAGCTCGATTTTGGTTAATTTGCAATTTTGCTCATAGAATTGCAAATGTGATCATTTTAGCCCTTTAGGCCCAATTCAAAGCACTTATGGTTTTGACTCGTTGCTTTTCATGATAATCATTCAATCAGGTTAATAAAAGACCCCTAGATCACGTTCATAAGGTTTCATTAGCTTAATTGTACCTTAATTGGAAAATTTCTTCTTGAATAGGATAAAATTCCTTTTTTCAATTTAGCCATTTAGGGACCAAATTGCATAAATTTGGGAACCATCAAGGTCCCAAGTGGGTGAAATGGTCAGAATCAGTCTAAATCGGCTAAACCCGACTAAACTAGTTTGATCGGTTTGATCGACTACCGGGGGGGCTGGCCGGTTTAGCCCCTTGTCGGCCGGTTCTTGATCTCTGACGACCGGTTCTGGAATTATCTCAATGTCAATTTCACTTCTGCACTTTCAATTTCTTGAAATTTTACAGATTGACCCTCGAATTTCATCAAATTGCAAATTAACATTTAATTGGACATTTCAACACAATTCTCGATTTTGGTTCAAGTTTTCACAAATTAAATCCATCGGATCAATTACTTGACACATCTAGATCATATTAGAGCCTTCGAAATCAATTTTTGACAGTTGGATCAAAATTTTGACCGTTGGATTGAATCGATGATCGAAATTGCTTAACTTAGGGGGAGTATATAAGTCCAATTTTCCCTAAATTTTAGGGGGCCTCATTGAACAAGAATTTCTCTCTCTTAAGACTTGAATCTCTCTCCTCTCCTTCATTTTCCCACACACACACACACACACACACACGCAATTGACGTCAATTTTGCCCCTCACCGGTGGCTACTTGATTGGAGCCACCGATTGAGAGGTCCCATAGTTCCTTCTTTCCTCGATCACCAGCTTAGGTTATCGGAGAGGTGGCCACAACTTTCGTCCGGTGGCTTCTTGGTTGCTACACCAAAGACCGGCAATCAAGCTAGTCCTTCTGCCTATCGATCGATTCAATCGAATCGGCACTGATCGTCGATCTTCGTCCCAATCAAGTTGCTTCAATTGACTCCTCGAAGGATCCCTGACCTTGTTATGGTCGAGGATTAGTGGACTAGCCGCCAGATCATCATCAGTGGTCTAGATTCTCCTTGGCATCGGAAAATCGGTTCAACCGAACTGGAGAAGAAACCAGGTGTCATGACCTACCCCTCGGGGGGAGGGAGGAGGTTTAGGGGTATTGCTTAAAAGGATAGGCCTATGGCTCATGATTAGGCGCAGGCTCTCCCAAGCCCATATCTCGCGTGACATTGGGGTATTTTTAAGAGTTTTTGCAAAAAGGAGTTGCCACTAGCCTATTGGGGTTGACTAGAAATCAAGCAGTCGCAACAGGCTAGCGGTGGCAGAAGCCATGCATGCCTATCATTGGCTGGGCTTAAAGAGAAGAGAGCAAAGAGAAGATCGATGGGTTCGGGGGCTTGTTTTGTTTTGGAGCTCTTAGGGGAGAGTCTGAGGAAGAGAAACATAGAGAGCGAGCTTGAGCGAGACCGGAAGTTTTTGGAGAGAAGAGAGCGATCTGGAGGGAGAGAGTGAAACTTGAGAGCGAGAAGGAGTTTTCTAGCAGATCGGCCACGCTCGAACCCTCTTCGACGACCTCTTGCCAATACCCTCTAGCATACAATCTTTCGCTCCCGAATCTCTTTGTCGTTGGTGAGTTCCTTTACTTGGTTCAAACCTCCCTTGCCCGAGGATCTCGACTCGAAGATACCAAGGTGGCAAACTATGGCTCGATTTGTCATGAGTTGGCCTGCTTCCTACCATCTTCGAGTTGGGTAGGGAGCTCCGTGATGAGATGCTTGTTTGCATGAACCCTTGCTGTTCCACCTTGTTTTGGTCTAACCGGAAGCCAAGTCTTGTTCCTTTTGTTAGTCCATACGCACGCTGAGTTTAAGTAAGTTGATGTGGATGATTTTGCATGTTTCTCGATGATCTCTTTGGGTCTAGACTTGAGCGGGTCCAAAAAAAGGAGTTAATAACCTCATCCCGAGTTAGTGCTTTCCACGTGTTTGATAAAACGCTTGAATTGAGTTAACGTGGATTAGGTCGTGATTTTTGGATCATTTGGAATGAGTATGCCCCTGTCTCGCATAAAAGGAATCCTTTATGGATCATTGAGCATGATTTCATTTAGGTTTTTTTGTTGTTACGGCTGAATCTGAACATTTCTTGATTATCGTTTGGGTTTAGGTCTGTGTCCGGGTCCTTGAACTGATGAATACCCTATTTCCGATAGGTGTTCACCATGTGTTTGTTAAAATACCCCTAAGACAAGCCTGGGAGAGAAGCGCCCATTTTTTCCCAATTTGAAGAGGTGTTGACATAGGTTGATTGTGATTCCTTAATATCTAGGGAGTTCGGATGTTCATTAGTGTCCGCGTTCCATTCCTTGTCTTATTGTTATTCTTTTGCGCCTGTTCATCTTTCCGTGGGGTAGCGATTATCGGTGGACGAGCGATGGAAGGGTCGCCGATTGTTTAGGGCAGTGTCGTTAGTGTGCGGGTGAGATCCAGTGGGAAGGAGCTTCGGCGAGGAAGTTGTAGAGTTGGCGTTGGCTTTAGGAAGGAGAAGATGAAGTAGAAAAACCGAAATAGGGAAAAGGGACAAAAAGAGAGAAGAAGGGAAAAAGAAAAAAAAGAAATATAAAAAAGCAAAATGAAAAATAATAAAAGAAAACTATGAAATGGCTGAGGGAGCTTCGGGTGTTTAATGGAGGCTTCGGGTGGAGAAGGAAGCATGCAGAGAAGACGACCTAAATAAAAAGCTCAAAAGAAAAACAAGAAATAAAAAGAAATAAAATGGGTAGTGAAATGAAATGAAAAAAGAATAGAAAGTTGGAAAAGATGTGGGGGGGGGGGGGGACGTTCGGTGAAGGCGGCGCGGATGAGAAGATAGCACAGGGAAAAGACAAAACATAGAAGAAGTCCAATATATATATATATATATATATATATATATATATATATTTAAAAGCTAAAGAATTTAATTAGAAATCTTATTTTCTTTTTTCAATCCAATAGGGTCGAATTGGGGTTTGGGTCGGGTCAATGCCCAGATCGGGTTTACTCGGTCCAAATCCATTTTCTCGAATATAATAATATTAAATATAAAAAAATTAAAAAAAAATTCAAAAAGTCAAAAAATTTAGAATTTCGTTTGAAAAATTTTAAAAACAAACTTTTTGAGCTATTTTCTTAAAAAATGGGAGTTTCTTAACTCTAAAGTGTGCCAAAGAATTGAGTAAGCCCTTAGGGCTCTGCTTTAGGGTTTCAATCATCTTCAAAGACAATTACTCTTGTTTGCATGCTTTTGTTGTTTTAATTCCTTTAGTCCAGTTAACATTAGTATTTATCTTTTCCTTAATGTTAAATATTTGCTCTCCCATGTAATTTATTTAATCGCTTTCCTTGGTTGCTACTTGTTATTTTAATGATTGTATACTCGTATGATCACCTCACATGTTAGTGGATAGGTATAAAATCAATCCAAGTTGCTTGACAAAAATATCTTTCTATAATATGAACAAGATTAGGTACCGAAATGGCACTAATTGGTTAATTAGTGTAATCAAGTCCCTGAACCTAGATTCTTTGGTTGCGTAGGAAGTGACGTGTACTCCCCGCTTCATTTGGTTTCTAGCCGACTCCAATAGGTTAGTGGCGATTCATTTTGTATAAAATTGCAAAATTCCTAAAAAATATCCCAATGTCACTCGAGATATGGGTTTGGGAGAGCCTGTGCCTAATCATGAGCCTTAGACCCGTCATTTAGGTAATACCCCTAAACCTACTCCCTCCCCCCAAGGGTAGGTCGTGACACCCGTGGCCCTAAACGGTGAGAATAGGGTAGGGAACTTCGGCTTAACATTTCATTGAGCAGGTAATGCGCGCTCACGAACCATGAATTTTCAGATCCAATCGAAACTCGAGGCGGACCTTGGATTCTCAACAAGTAACTAATAGCACACAGAGACCTAGCCGAGGACCTATGGAGGCCAGAGCTCTCTTGAATCAGACGGAACGAGCTCCGGCTAGCTTGATTTCAAAAATAGCATGTCAAGTGTTCAATAAAAGGCCAACTTGGTTTCTAGGGAAGACGGCGGCGATCGGTGTCGATTGAGCAGCTCGTCAGCGACGGTAACGGCCCAGAGACTCTTTCTCCTCGACTTATTCTCCACCGGCTCTTTTTCTTCCCCCCCCTTTTCTCTCTTGGTCCTCTGTTCTCTCCTTTTTCTTTTGCCCATTCGGCTCACCCACATGGCTTTGCCTGACCAATCAGCTCTCTGCCGGCTTGCTCTAACCTCTGGATTGCGTTGCCTCCCACATGATCCCACTGTCCCTTGCAACTACTTCTTTCTGCTCTAGTGGCTGCCTTTTTCTTTGCTAGTTCCCTGCGTAGAAGATGGCTGAAGGAGAAGACAGGCTCGAGCATGGGCCAAGCCAAAAGGGGAAAAAGGGGCTGGGCTGCGTGAAGGAAAGAAAAGAAAAGGAAAGTTGGGCTGAGCCTAGCATGGGGAAAGAAAAGGAAGAGGGGCAGGCCGGGCCAAGGCTGGATCCAACTCGACCTGACCCCTAAGGCCCCTATTATTTATTTATTTATTTTTAATTTTTTAAATTAATTATATATGTGCTTGAAAATACAAATTAGGTGTCAACAGTCGCTCATATTTGAATGTAGCCTCGAAGAGGTTGCAATCAAATACAAAAGACACCTAAATTATTGCGGTGGGAGAGAGATCTGTACATAGGCAAATGCTTGATCGATCAAAGGATCTCCAAGTTATGAAATGTGTGATGAATAAGAGGAAGAAAGGAAGACTCAGGGCTATAGAAGCACACTGTGTCATAAGAAGAAGGAAAGACTTCGGGCTATAGAAGCATACCATGTCATAAGAAGAGAGAAGAGACCCCGGGCTACAGAAGCACACCGTGTCATAAGAAGAGAGAAAGATTCCGGATTATAGAAGCACACCGTATCATAAGAAGAGAGAAGAGACCCCGGTTAACAGAAGTACATCGTGCCATAAAAGGAGAGAAGAGACCCCCGGCTATGAAAGCACACCGTGTCATAAGAAGAGAGAAAGACTCCGGGTTACAGAAGCATATCGTATCATAAGAAGAGAGAAGACACCCTGGATAACAGAAGTACACCGTGTCATAAGAAGAGAGAAAGACTCCGAGCTACAAAAGCACACCGTGTAACAACGGGTTTCGACCGGGGTAAAAATACATGATTTGAGGAAAACCCATGAACTTTTGTAGATAACATGGTTTAAGGTTGACCATGAACCTTGTATGGGGACATGGTTTGAGGCTGACCATGAACCTTTGGTATTTGAGGAAGCACCCACCAACCTCCTGAAAACTTCATGGCTTTATTGATGAATCCTGTCAAACTCAACTTGAGCAAATGTCATTAGGGATATCATCAAGAGATGTATTGGCAATATTACAACATTAATAGAACAAACTAATCAAGCTAAGTTCGATTGCTTTAGCAAAACATTCGATGTCAATCAGCATCATGTGGTGCAGAACTGTCATCTTGCTTCAGGATGTATCATTAATCATCAAATTCTCTAGGAGACAAATTCTTATCAAAAAAATTTCCATTCATGAAAAAGGCTATTAAGCATGCCAAACTAGAGTTTCTTAGTCAGAAAGGGTTTCTCGCATACTCTCGATAAAATGGCCGCTTGATCCCATCCATTCATATGGGAGATAACTGGTTGTTGAGGGTATCTCACATAACCTATGTCGAAGGCTTCCATAAATATTTGCGATGAGCACAATCTGATCAATAAAAAATGTCTTTTGAAAGGACCGTAATATAGGCTCGGTTAGGGCTTACACAGAGGGATTATTGCTTTGAGGCCAATAAAAGGAACATTTGTCGCTATCTTCATCGGGTCTACATGTGGCATCCTAAAATCTCATGACAACCTCTGGAGTACCATGAACCATGATTAGGTAATGGAAGTGCCATTGGGTTTTGTATTAGCCATTGAATTAATGAGTTTTAATTAATTTAAGGCCGAGCATTGTAATGGACGATTGTTTGGATGGAGATGTGTCTACAAGTGAACCAATGATTTTATTAGGGTGCAAATTGATATAGAAATCTTATTCTTGGTGGTGCACTTTATAAGTAGAATTTTATTGATTTAAATTACAAAGTTTTGTGGGTTTATAAGTTGAAATTAGGTGTTTATTTAAATAAGGATCAAATGGAATAGGAATAGGAGAGGGTGGGCTGATTTTTAGGCCCAAAGACCGTCCAACCAGCCCACACCTGACCCCTTGGTCGACTAGCCCATGAAGGCCCAAGACTGGCCCAACTTTGAAGCCCATAAACCCTTGCATGTGAGCTGCCAAGTGGCATGGAGGAGAAGCCAAGTGTGGCGGCCCCCATTGGCTTCCTTGGGTGGCTTCATGCAATCAAATGATTGCAAATGATTGTAGGGGAAGAAAGCTAGAGAGAGGGAGGCGGATGATGAAGGGGAATCAACCGAGAGAGAGAGAGAGAGAGAGAGAGAGAGAGAGGGGAACTGAGAGAGAAGAAGAGGGAAAGAGAGGAAGCGGGCGTGCAAGAGGAAGGAGGAGGATCATCCGCCTAGTTTGCCGCCGTCCGTTCGCCGCTTTGCCGCCGTTCTTGTTGCTGTTTGTGCTTGAGTTTAAGACAAGTGAAGTCCTAAAACCTACCCCTTACATTGCTGTGTGTATGTGTAATAGATGGTAAGTCTTGTTTGTGGTAGATGGGATGAAATTTCGGAGCTTTGAAGAGAGATTTGTTGGCCATGCATGCTGATTCTGGAAAAACCAGTCCGACCGTCCATGAGATTGCGTGTTGTATGTGACTTTTAGTTGGAATCTTGTTTCGATCTCTGCATAAAAGTTGTAGAGAACACCTTGAGTAACGACATACTAAAATTTGAAGCAAAACGAACAAGTATTAGTTAGTGAAATGATTTTTCTTTGGAGGAGTTAGATCTGGAATTCGCTGTACTGACCTTTAGAGATTTCGTGGTCCGTAAAGTAACCTTCTTGTGAAAATATCACTTCAATCTCTTAATGAAAGTTGTAGTGTACTTCTTGAGATAGAACATATCAAAAATTTAGAGGAAATGAACAAAAATAGGCCGGTGAAATGGTTGTTCTTTGAAGAGACTGAATCTGGGAAAAACGCTACCTCGACCTAGTATGATTTCGTGATTTTTATAAAATAATACAGTTCAAATTTGATCATGTGTCCTTCATGAAAGTTGTAGGTATTATTCTGGGGAATAACATACTGAAAATTGAGAAGAAATGAACATATTTTGGTCGGTGAAATGAGTTTCTTTTGAAAGATAATAATCTGGGAAAAGATGACACTGCAAACAGGGAAAATTAACCGTCTATATCTATTAATCTATAACGATTTGGGTTTCATTTTATTCACAAGATATTTACCTCTTGGACTTTTCTATAACATGTAAACATTTCAGAATTTTTGGAGTTCATTTGGGTATTTAATTTAAATTTCTTGAGAAACTGTGCAAGCTGAAATATTGAAGTTTGAAAAACTGTGATGCATGGACCTTACTGTTTTGTGTGAAATTCTTTTGGTATGGAGTTATTCATGAGATATCTGCCTTTAGGTATCGTCTATAATGTGTCAAGTTTTCATAATTTATTAATGTCATTTACTAATTTTTCTAGAGTTTTAACTAGAGGGATGCATTCTGATTTATCCGAAACATTGGTCTGTTTTGAAAAATAAATGAAATTATCCTTGTGATGTAATACTTTGAGTGGTTGATTTTGCTGCATATGTGATGACATATGGTATGTTATATGGCATGAAAAGTTGGTTGAGATCTTTGACATTATTGCATCAAATGCCCTGTTGAAATTGAGATACATGTGTGAATATAAAATTGAGAAAATAACGAGACCGTCGGAGGTGTGAGCCGACGATGCTCGGAGTGTGTGTGCTGAATGTCCGGAGTGTGTGTACCGGATGCCCCGGGAGTGTCGGGATGCCCGGAGTGTGTGTGCCGGATGCCTTGGGAGTGTCAGGATGCCCGGAGGTGTGTGCCGGAAGCCTCGGAGGTGTGTGCCGGGGGGATACCTCGTGATGCTAGTTGGGGTGCGAGATGCTTGGAGTGTGTGTGCTGGATGCCCAGAGGTTTGTGCCGGAGGTTCCTCGCGATGCCAGGTGGGATGCGAGCGATAAATTGTGGGATGCAAATACTGGTCCTTGGAAAGAAAAATGATGAGATCCTTGTGAAAGATAAAATTGCGAATTGAATCATGCGCATGGATGTGTACATAAGGCATGGTGATATATGCATGATTGCTTGATGGTAAGTGCATGGTAGTATATGCACATATGGCATGGTGATATATGCATGAATGATTGATGGTAAGTGTATGGTGATATATGCACATATGGCATGGTGATATATGCATGAATGCTTACTGGTAAGTGCACGGTGGTATATGCACATATGGCATGGTGATATATGCATGAATGCTTGCTGATAAGTGCATAGTGATATATGCACATATGGCATGGTGATATATGCATGGCTGCAAGGTAAGGTATGCTTGAATGCACGAATGATATGTGTTTTGGTTCATGATACCTTGATTGTTCTGTTTGACGCATTGAGTAGTTTGGTAGATCTTTACTACTGAGTGGTTGTACTGACCCCTTTTGGGAATTAACATTTCAGATTAGAAAGATGCCTTTGCTGCCGGTTGCATGCGGTACTTACTATGGCATACCTATTGATGTTGATATGGAGTGTACGGAGCATGTCTGTGTTGGTGCCCCTGGTTTAGTGTTTGTTCGAGTCCATGTCCTGGTGATGTACGATGTGGGTCGAGCTGATGGCTCAGTTATCCAGGAGTTTTTATCTATCTATGTCCGACATGATGGAGCAATGTTAGGGATGTTACCGTCGCTGCCACCCGATGCACCGGATTGGGTGTGACGCGTATAGCTGTTGGGAGCTGACACTTTTTGGAGATAGCCAACTCTTGTTGATGGAGGGTTGTACATGTTTGATGTAGGGTCGAGTCCTTTTTGGGTGGTAGCCAAGTATAGTTAAAACTCTTGGCCTTTTTGTTGTATCGACCTTAATGTCCATCATGAAAATATAAATAATAGTGAATCGGCTTTATCTTTTCTTATGGTGCGTAGTTGGTGTGCATTGCATTATGGTTATTGGAGGGAGAGATGGTGAGACTTGTTTATGCTTCCACTAATAAACTACGCTGGGACCGCTTTCAAAAAAAAAAAAAAAAACTCTAATCAAAAGGTATCGGTCAGTGAAGTTATATGAGATCGAGTAAAAAGAGAGATCACTTGTGGTGACCCTATTGGATTGGGGTGCCACACTACAAGTTGAGAACTTAAAAGATAAGACAAGAAAGAATTGCTTCCACTTCTTCAAGAGATAGCTTCTTTGTGGTATTCTCATTTTCATTCGAACCATCCTAATCAGAAGAGACTTCGGAAGAGGGTTGTAATGTTGGCTCAGGAGAGGCTCGAAAGGCTTAAAATTTTCAAGGGGTTTTTAAGATTCGGTGATCATCACGGCATCGTGATTAGGTCACTCAATCTTTCGAAATCATTTGGCTTTTGAAACACAACACATCTCAGTAGTCCATTGACTAATCATTTATGCATGGGAGGCTTTTCTCCTTTCTCTAATTTCTTTTACTCTTGTGATGATTTTTTTACGCAAACACTTGGACTTTGATAATTTTTCTTTCACATAAGATGCAGCCTGTTGGCTCTTTTTCTTGACAGGCATTGGCCTTGCTTTTACCAAGCACACTGCTTTTTCATGCCTCATAACTTGTCGAACTTTTTGCTCTTTGAACTTTTGGAGCTCTTATCACTTTTGAGATGCTTTTCACGTTTTCTCATAACTGTCAATTGTATTTGGTCAATTCATATGCCTTGCCTCAATGAAGGGAGATGATCACCGCTCGGGATTCAGAAATGAACAATCAGGCCCATAATTGGTTAAAGTAACGGGTATTAGTGTTTGGGTAGAGAATAAAATGCTCTTCTTCACCTTGGGATAAGTCAAGCTCTGATGAAAATTCCTTTGAAACTATTACCATAAGATCAATGTAAGTGAAAGTAATAGAATCTTTTTCAATCTTTCGCTCTACAACACGATCGTAACTTCCTATGCTGCCCCATTGTAGGGTTGTTCTTGACAAGGGTATTTTGTAGGATCATTTTTATCCAGCCAAAAGGGCTAGCAAGAGATTATTATGGTGCTTAGAATTGATGAAGGAAACGCTTTTATCATTTCGATCTTTGCGCTCAAGACGAATGAATCCTTCGTCTTAAGAAAATGTTGCTTTTCGCTCAACTCTCAAAAGTGTTTGAAGGATGTGTTTAGAAATGGCTTGCCTTTCTTCATTCTAAGCACTTTTGTTTGGCATGATTAACATTTCACATTTTTGCCCAAATAAAATCATTTTTATGAGACCCTTTTTTTAGGGTCACCGATATGAGGCACACATGACAACACCGAAAATTGGTCATATGAATGATGCCATGCATTCTTGTTCTTCTTTTTTAATTTTTATCATATTTTTATTTATCCTTTTATTTATTTCTACCGTCCCAGTTTACCTCTCATTTAAGAAGAAGGGATATTCAGCCATATGTGCGGAGACTCAATGGGTCCTTGAATCGACTTTCCCCTCCGTCATTTCCTCATCGAACAGTAAGGTGCCTGAAACACAAATAGATATGCGTGTATGTAACATATGCATGCTATCTATGATGCTATCCATCATGTTATGCGACTCAGATTGTGCATGAAGTGGCTCCTCGGCCTTGATTTCAATCATGGAAAGTATTTCTTCACTACATCAGCGTTTACAAGTCTAGGCAATTCACTGCCATCCATTTCAACGGCCCTTCATAGTTCGGGGTGAATTTGCCACGAGGGTCTGGTATGATCGGAAGCACTTTCCTCAGCACCAGGTCATTGACTTCGAAGTGTCTGGGACACACTCTTCAATTGAAGGCTTTTGCGACTCGTCTTTGATAGCATTGATCATGACACATAGCTTGCAATCTCTTCTCATCAATCATGTTTAGCTACTCATGTCTCTATTGCATCCACTTAGCCTCATCGAGCTTAGATTGGGAAAGGACCCTTAGAGAAGGGACTTCAACTTCAACATGAAAAACTGCCTCCATCCCGTACACTAGTGAAAAAGGAGTTGCCCTAGTAGAAGTGCGGATAGAAGTTCGGTATGCCATCAGTGCATAGGGAAGTCTCTCGTGCCAATCACGATAAGTTTCAGTAGTCTTTGATAGGATTTTCTTTATCTTTTTGTTCGCCGCCTCCACTGCTCCATTCATCTGAGGATGGTACGATGACGAGTTCAAATGCTTAATTTGAATCTCACTGAGCAAGCCATCCACGACTTTGTTGTTCAAACTAGTGCTGCTGTCAGTAATGATCGCCTCTGGCACCCTGAATAGGCAACAATGTCGCGACGAATGAACCTAGCCACATTCTTAGCGGTAACATTAAGATACAAGTTGGCCTCGATCCACTTAGTAAAATAGTCTATCACCACCAAGATAAATCGATGCTTATTTGAAGTTTTGGGGTTAATGGGCCCAACCACGTCAATTCCCCACATTGAAAAGGGTCAAGATTGAGATATTTGGTGAAGTTCATTTGGATGGGCATTTATCCTGTCTCCATAAATATGGCACTAGTGACACCGTTGTACTTGTTGAATGCAATCGGACTCCATGGTCAGCCAATAATAACCGAGTCGCATGATCTTTCTGACCAAGAATTGTCCATTCATAAGCGGGCCACACTCCCCTTCATGTATCTCTTTCATCAGACGGTCGGCTTCTTTAGCGTCGACACACCTTAGCAATGTTGACTCGAAGGACATTTTGTAGAGGACATTTCCACTAGCGAAGAATTTTGATGCTTGCTTCGTCAAATGCTTTTTGTTTGTTGCTTCACTTCCTTCGAGGAATTCACCCTTCTGCAGATACTTCAAGATGTCGTGATACCAAGGCTGTTCGTTCTGTTCCTCTTCGACTGTCATGCAATTAACCGGGCACTTAAGGATTTCAATTTTCAACGGTTCAATGTCCATGCCTCCAGTTGCTTGTAACTTTGAAGACAATGTAGTCAGGGCATCAGCGAACTGATTTTGAGACCTTGGTAAGTATTCGAATTATATTTCTTGGAATTCCTTCGTCAACTCCCTCAAGAACTCATGATACGGAATCAACTTAGAATCTCGTGTTCGCCATTCACCTTTGGTCTGTATGATGATTAGGGCCGAATCACCATAAACTTGCAGCTTCAGGATTTTCATATCTATGGTAACTTGGAGGTCGAGAAGGGAACGTGAATTCACCTTCACTCAACGATATTATTCGTACAAGGGAACGTCAATTTAGCGGCTACAAGGTAGTGATGTCTGTCTGCGTAGATAAAAACTACCCCAGTACCAACCCAACTAAGTTAACTACATCATTGAAGTACATCATCCATTTGTCGCTTGATACAAATAAAATTTGCTCCTCCACATCACTATCCTCATCAGATGCTTTAGACCTCTCGGAATTTTCTGCCAACATGTTTGCTATGGCACGACCTTTAACGGACTTCTGCCCCAGGCTTTGAACGTCAAACTCTGAAATTAAGATTTGCCACTTGGCAAACTTGCCAACTAGCGCCGGCTTCTCCAGGAGGTACCTGATGGGATCATTTTCAGTCACTAACAAAATTTGGTGATGGAATGTGTATTGCCGTAGCCTGTGCAAGACCCAAATCAAGGCCATGCAAGTTCTCTCAACTTTTGTATAGTTCATCTCGGAAATAGTGAACTTCTTGCTCAAGTAGTATATCGTGCGTTCTCTCCCATCATTTGGTCTTTTTTGTGCTAACATGGCTCCCAATGATTCGTCATGTATTGTCAAATACAAAATTAGGGGAATTTTAGGGAGAGGAGGCACCAAGATTGGTGCGTGAGTGAGATAATGTTTTATTTTCTCGAAGGCGCCTTGGCACTCAGCATCCCACTCAATCTTCGCATTCTTTTTTAGAAGCTTGAAGAAGGGCTTCACTATTTCAGACAACTGACAAATGAACCTCGCCACATAATTGAGTTGTCCTATCAGGCTGCGGACTTCCCTGGCGGTAGTTGGGGGTCGTAAATCACAGATAGCCTTAACCTTTGACGGATCAATATCTATGCCCTTGCTAGTGACCATGAACCCTAACAGCTTCCCAGATCTCGCTCCAAAAAAGCATTTTGGCGGATTGAGGCGTAGCTTGAATTTCTGAAGACATTCGAATAGTTTCCACAAGACTTCAACATGGTCCTCACCTCGTCTTGATTTCGCAATCATATCATCCACATATATTTCGATCTCTTTGTGCATTATGTCATAAAACAACGTGACCATGGCCCTTTGATACGTTGCCCCGGCATTCTTTAGACCGAAATGCATCACTTTGTAGCAGAAAGTTCCCCAAGGAGTTATGAATGATGTTTTGCTCCTATCTTCCTCCTTCATACGAATTTTGTTATATCCGAAAAAACTATCCATGAAGGAGAATACCAAAATCCTGCCATACTGCCAACCTAGACATCAATATGCGGGAGTGGAAAGTCATCATTGGGGCTTGCTCGATTTAGGTTGCGATAGTCAACACACACTTTGATTCGCCCATCATTCTTCATTATAGGCACGATATTTGCTACCCAATCAGGATAACACGTCACTTCGATAAAATCTACTTTCAGCAGTTTCATCACTTCTTCTTTAATCTTCTTGGACAACTCTAGTTTAGTTCTCCTAAGTCTTTGCTTCTTGGGTGGCATATTAGGATCCGTCAGCAAAGCATGTTCCACAATTTTGGGGTCCAATCCCGGCATGTCAGCATATGTTCAGGCAAACACATCTTGAAATTTTTTCAGAAGATTAGTCATCCTTTCCGCCTCTGAATTTGAGAGACATGCCCCGATCTTTACTTTGTTGACATTCTTTACATCACCCAAATTTATGGTGACTGTTCGTTCTTCTGTCAACGGCTTCGATTCTTCATATCGATTCCATTCATGCTCAATCCCCTTCTGATTGTCATCGTTAGTGTCATCGGAACCTGAGAGACTTTCTTTATGCACATCCAAATCATGTGTGTCATTATTATTATTATGCATAATGTAATGCCTAAGATGTGATGAGATAAGTTAGAGCAGTGTCAACAATAAAAATGATGCATGTCATTTTCGAAGAATTTTTGAAGTATTTTATTTGATTTTATTTTTTAAAAAAGTTTTAAGAACTAATCCTCATATTCTCAGATTTCCTCGTCCTTGCAAAACAGAAAAATAAGGGAGAATGTGGAGGCCTAGGTCCAGCGACCATCATAGGACTAGTTTGATGTGCTTCCACATGTCCTTAATAAAACATGCGTATATTTTATTGAATGAGGAAAGATAAGGCCGTATTTTAACACACACCACCCTTGACCAACAACTCAAGATCGGGGTTGACCATAGTTCATGTTACAAACTACATAAATAGGAAAGAAAGAAAGAAAAACTACAAGATCCCACGTAGGGGAGAAGACATAAAATGGAAGACTAAGCTAAATGAGAAATGCCCTACTTTGGAGGGACAGTCACAACTTCAGAGGACTCGGCTTCCTCGCACGCTAGGATGGTGCATATGACATCTTCCTCGAACAGCTTGGTCACACCATAGATGTCCTCCTCTTCTTTGAACAGAATCCTTGGAGGTCTTGAAAACGTCTCTTCCAACACCAGGAGAAAAGGCTTCTAATTGTCCCCGTCTTTTTCGGCTCGGGCAATGCGTTTGTGTCATTCTTCATACTCACTTCGGCCTCCTCCGGTACCTTGACCTTTCTGCCTTTCCATGGCTTCCTCGGTTGCCACGGCCACCTCACTCGCTACAACCTCCTCGTCGACATATCCCAAGCCTCTTCTTTTCAAACTTTTATGAACTTCAATGGGCTTTCGTACACCTTGACCATGCGATCCAAGACCTTCTCCAGGATTATACCCACTCACTAGCATGATTTTTCCCACAGCTATGGCCGGCTTAAACAATTCAGGGGCCTTTGCGAAAGAACCTGTAAACACATGAACCATGGATACCAGCTCGAAGGTTTGAAAGCTAGATTTCTCGTCACACTCAGGCTCCACATAGGGGATAGCTGTCTCGTGGTAGATCTTGAAGTTAGATTCTCCATGGTCTGTGATAAGCCTGTTGCCAACCACAAATTGCACTTTCTGATGAAGGCTGGAGGGAACAGCGCTTACCGTGTGGATCTATGGCTTCCCTAGCGGAAAATTAAAGGCGCTCGATATATACAACACTTGGAATAGGACTTGGAAAAGTACGGGGCCAATCAACAGCTCAATTTCAATCTCCCCTATCACCTCTTCCTTCATCCTGTCAAAAGCCCGCACAGTCGACTTGCTAGTACGGATTCTCCCAAAATCAATGCCAAGACCGTGGAGCGTAGCCAATGGGCATATATTGAGTGCCAAACCATTATTGATCAACACTCCACAAACAAGAGTGCTCTCATGCTTCACTGAGATGTGGAGCGCTTTGGTATGATTAGGACCATCCGGGGGGGGGGGGGAGATCCTTATCTGTAAAGGAAATTTGGTCTTTCAGTAGAATGGTCCCAACAAATTCTTCCAGTTGGACTTCATCGATTGTTTCTGGCATCTCATTAAGGACTTTCAGCAAAATGTCCCTATGCTTCTCGGAAGATTTGAACAACTCCAGGAGGGAGATTTAGGCCGGCAACTTCCGCGGTTGGTCTACCACATTGAACTCATTGGGTTTTACTAAAGCCAAGAATTGTTTTGCCTCCTCCTTGGTCACGACCTTCTTTTCTACTCCTTTATCGGGGCGTAACAACGGCCCGATTGTGTGACAGCGTCTACGTCATTCGTTTCATAATTCCGAGGTGCTGCTTTGAGATCGAATTTGGGAGGATGCTCCAACACTATTATTCCATCTTTCTCCTAGGGTGGCAAATCAATTGGGACCGGTGTTGTGCTTCTTCCCGTGACTTCGAGAGCTGACAACTCCTCGACCATAAGGTAAATTACTGTGGGCTCGGCAATTTCTATCTCGATATTGCCAGCGTGCTCCTCATTAGATGGTTCAATCATTATCTGGGTTATCATAGCTATCACCCCTTCCTCGAACAATGCTAGCATCTTCGAAACTCTAGGCACAACCTTCCTCGCTCGAGGGATGCAAGAAGAATTGCAAAAAGATGAACGGAATGATGATGGCATTATCATGGATACGAACCTCTCTTCATCTTCTCCACATCGGATTACACATGGCTATCATCCTGTCGACGCAGTTTAGTTTCTCTTTTGGGGCCACATCTTCCCCACCTCCATAGTATCTTGCTAGCATTAGGGACTCATATAACTTGGAAGCATCTACCACTAAAGGCCGTTGACCTGCCCATATCTCCTTGAAGATTGAGTTCACTCCCTCCGCATGATTTGGTAGGGGGTTCTGCTGCACATTAAGCTGAGCTTCCCTAAAAGTCAAAATATTCTTGTTTAGCAATTATTGGACTTTGTATCTCAGTACGTTGCAATTATCTACATTATGCCCCCTTTCTACCATGTGGTACTCGCAGGTCTTGGTTACCTCGAACCTGGCAAACCTCGCGAGATTGTCTCTAGGTGCCTCATTCACAACCATCTTTTTTTCGAGAAGCATGGGCAATAGCTTTGACAGCGAGCGTGGTAGAGGGGAAAATTCCTTTCGAATGGGCCTCTTGCCGTGTCATATGCTCATGACGAGCTCCTTTGAACCACTACAGGCTTGTGCGTGAGTGCTGCGAGCGGCCTAAGGAGAAGCGGCTTTTGCACAAATGCTACTTCAACTGCGACTTCTTTATCTTTTCTCGTCGAGAACTTCTTCATGCTTCCGGTAGATATTTTTTCCTCGATAATCACCTACATTTACCAGTTGTGAAAACATCTGGCACCTAAGTACACTAAGCATTGGAAGTATTCAGGGGGCAATGTCTTGAGGAATAGTTGCTTTATCTCCATTTCATTCAAGGCCGGTTTCATCTACGAGGTCATGGTTCTCCACCTTTGCGTGAATGCCTTAATTGACTCATTCCTCTTCTTCTCAATGCGGGTCAACTCT
Organism: Eucalyptus melliodora; assembly: GCA_004368105.4. Taxonomy (NCBI): domain Eukaryota; kingdom Viridiplantae; phylum Streptophyta; class Magnoliopsida; order Myrtales; family Myrtaceae; genus Eucalyptus; species Eucalyptus melliodora. The sequence goes on along the minus strand of CM023402.3, from coordinate 3,482,690 downwards.
TCTCTCGTGGGGGCGAGCTCGGTATTAAACCTGTATTGCTGCAAGAACTCATTGGCTAAATCTTCCCCACAGGTGAATTCTTCGATGTCCAGTGCGATGACTCACGTCAGGGCAATGCCTTCCAAGCTATCTTGGAACGTGTGAATGAGGAAGGACACGTTGTCAGCGTAACAAGCCATTTTCCTCAAGTAATACCTAAGGTGGGTCTGGGGGAATCCAGTTCTGTCATACTTCCTTGTGAACTCAAGCTCTTGGAAAGTCTCGGGGAAGTTCGTCTTGGTATATGGAGACACCTTATCAGCTCCTTTTAGCTCGTAACCTTGCAAGCCGCACAGTCGTTCGTCCATCTTTGCCAAGTTTTATTTTCACTTTCTTCATTTAGGCCGGGTGTTGGCTCTTTCTTTGGAGGAGGATTCAAATTGACGATGATCAGTGTGACAAAAGGAACTTCTCTAGCAGTTTCCTTTCCAGGGAGATCAACGATGTGTGTGCCTCCCGTCAACGGGGGGAGCGTGTCCTTATGACATAGGAGTGGATGTCCTAGTGATGGCTACAACAGGGGGCCCTTTAAGTTTCTGGCTTATCTCGAGCATCATTGTAGTGAGTTGGGCCAGCTGGTCCTCCATCTTGGCCATGCGTGTGTTGGTGTCTTCGTTCTCCATTCTGACTTTCGCGTGAGTGCGAATCGGGGATCTCTGCTTGGCCGTGTCGATGATCAACAGAAGACAATCGATTGGCGAGTACCTGGAGCAATGGTAGATAAGCATATATAAGCACAAGTAACAATCAAATGGCCGGTCCACAACAAAGATCTAATTGCCCCAATTTGTTCGTTTCATTGAAAGCAAGGTTGCTACATAATGCAAGAAAAGACATGAGAGAGAACCCCTAAACAATGAAGTTATTTTGAAGACGGATAGACACTCTCTTAACTCTCAACTCCCAACATTGAGACTCAAGACAAAACTCTTTAACATTGTAACGCATGTGAGTATGGTCTCGCTACATATCGCACTTGACTCAATCTAACTAATGAGGACAGCTTCCGCTTGTGGCAGCTCCACTAACTCGGGTCAATTTTGTCATGCCCCGATCCTCGGGCACGCACACATCCTTCTCACTTGGTTGATTTTATAATGTGATATCCCAGGACTATATATCGCTGACCCTTTCATTTTATTAAGCATATGCGGAAGCAATTATAATCCCCAGACAATAAATACGATGGGATAGAAAAGGAGGGCCATATTTTTCATATTGAAATTTATAACCAAACTTTTATACAAAACATAAACCACTTCATAACTATTCACATCAATTGGAGTTCACAAAATAAGATGGAGTCTCAATCCATCCAAGTTGTACTCAAGATCTCTCTCGGTATTATCTTCTTATTCCAAAAATCCTTCTCCTCAGGTTTCACCTCCGAGTTCTCCTTCTCAGACTTCTCCTCCTCAGCTCCTCATCGGGGTCTTGAAATGTTTTCCCCAAATCGGGATGAGACTACGTCTTAGCGAGTCCTACCCCACTAAGGCCCGATTAGTAAACCATTATACTATAGGCTACTTAAACACGCACAGGGCAGAAGACGTACCTTGGCATCAATCTCAACCTGCAATTCAAGATTATATACAAATACTTCAAATATTTCAATGCACAATCAATCAAATCACAGATTGAAGCATCGATCAAATCAACCTAGTCGATTACATGCCAACGAGACAACTCACGGTCATTTCCAATTAGTCAATCAATTCACAACATCAAATCAAAGCAATGATCAATCGACCTAGTCGATTACATAACGTCACGACCCATGCTCGATCAGCATATTCAATACTATCTATGAAGTCCTATCAAATCGGGACTGCTCACCCAAAGCTGATAAATAGATAGCATAGCTCGCCCAAAGCTGATAATAAGGTATACTGATCACCCAAAGTTGACAAATTGCCCATAGGTCGATATAGTATACCATATGCTCACCCAAAGGTGATAATAAATTGCTATTCAGTTCTAACTGATAGAACCAATCACCGAGCCACATGCATTCTCCAAGATGACATACTTCGTCACCGAGCCATGTGCATTCTCCGAGGTGACATATCTAATCATCGAGCCCCGTGCATTTTCCAAGGCGACATACTAATCATTGAGCCACGTGCATTCTCCAAAGTGATATACCAAATCACCGAGCCACGTGCATTCTTCGAGATGATGTACTATTCACCGAGCCACGTGCCTTTCATGATGATTCATCCCATTTCTAAAGTAATTATCCACTAATTCATACTCAATTTACCCAAATAATCAATTTAGGAACATATCCTAAAAATCCACAATTAAATCAATTCAACACAAATTAAAGCTCAATTAAATAAACGGACTGTGCCACAACGATCAGCACAAGATTTCGGTCTCGACCAACTCAATCTTAAGTTCCAAAAAATAATTAATTAATTACATAATTTCGAAAATTAATTATTAAATATTAAAAATTCCATTTAGCTCAAAAGAAAGCCCAATTAAATAGACGGACTTCACCATGGTCATCAGCATAAATTTCCGGTCATGGGCCATCCCAGTTGAATTTTCGGAAAATAAATAAATAATTAATTAATTTTAAAATTAAATAATTAATATTAAAAATTCAATTTAGCACAAAATAAAGCCCAATTAAATAAACGGACTTCACCACGATCACTAGCATAAAATTCTGGTCCTGGGCCATCCCAGTTGATTTTTTAGAAAATAAATAATTATTTAATTTAATTTCGAAAATTAATATTTAAATACCAAAAATTCCACTTAGGCCCAAAAAGCCTAATTGAAGCCCACTAAGGATCGGGAAAAATCCCGAGACACTTTCAATAAATAGTAGACCACGTCTACTTGCTAATTACACAACCAATTTGTCTAATTCGCATCACAATTGACTAATAATCGATAATTCATTCTAATCTAACCACCTAAACCTAATTAATTAAAACTAAACCAAACCTAAGCATAATTAGCCAACTAATTAGGGATTAGTGAGATTACCCACCGGAATCGTGCGCAAGTCGGATCAATCCGACGGAGGCGACGAGAGGAACAACAAACTCTAAAGCACGGCTCGGGTTTAGGGCTCGGTAACGACCCAAAACGGCCTTGAACAGGGCTAGAAACCCACTTTTCTAGCCACTGTTCTTGGCTGAACGAAGCTCGCTTGGCGGCTAGGGCGGCGAGGGGAGGCCGGTGGAGAGTAATGGGCAGAAGTACAGCACAAGTGCCATAACTTGGCACGGGGGGACACTTAAGTGCCATAACTTCAAAACGGTACACTTAAGTGCCACTTTTTTTTTTTTTTTTTTTTTTTTTATAGTGGGACACTTAAGTGCCACCTCCGGCGACCCTTGCCGAAAATCCTACGTGGCAATATTTTATTATTATTATTTGCCTACGTGGCTCGCCGGAGAGCTGAGTTGGCTCTAACACACTAGAAACGATGTCATCTGCATAATAAAAGCCCAAAATCTTCCAAAAACGATGTCGTCTCCCAAAATGCCCCAAATCTAAAACCCTAAATCGGCCAAAATCCCTATTGAAGTGCTCGAATTCAAGTCTCGAACCCTAATTTTCATTTGACTCGCAGCAGCGCCTCAATTTCCTCTCACCGAAGCGAAGGAGAAGGCCATCGTTTCTGTTTTTGTGGGTTACCGAGTCCAAGAAGAACATCGTGGACTCAAATCAATCCTGGGAGAAGATTTTATGGATGCGCCTGATATAAAGAAGTGTCGAAGTGCAAATACTTCAAATGGATCGATGAGAAGTTCTCTGACTAAGCCACAGAGGTGATATTGGATCTACTTCATAAAAGACAGCAATCTCCATCTGTGTTCATGGACGACTTGGACAATGTTGACTCAATGCAAGCTCAAGCGTCTTCAGTTAAACTTTTCAAGAATGAAGTCTCAATGCACACTCAAGCATCTTCAACTAAACCTTTCAAGAATGAAGTTTCAATGATGAAAATTGAACGAAAGTGTTACCAAGCGTGTATTATGGTGTTGTTTTGTTATCTATTGTACTTTATGATGAAATGTAAAGTACTTGAAAATGAAAAAAAGTTTCTCCGACTGCCATAGTTAAAAATGGTGTTGTTCTGGATTAAACGTAGGGTTTTTTCTTTTTGAAAGATGCGAAGAAGTTTGTATTGTTTCACAAAATCATTGTGGCTTTGTTGTTGTTTGTGCTGTCGTATGGAGTTTCCATAAGTTTACCATCATCTTCTCTGTTTTGATGCAGACCAACATATACACAAGACAAACATGATTGATTACCCGAGTGTCATAAGTTGTATTTAGTAATCACGTAAGTGCTAGTCACGATGAAAAAAGGATCACTTAAGTGTCAAGTTATTGTTAAAGTGATCGGTTAAGTGTCACTTGTAGTTAAAAGTGAACAGTTAAGTGCCAAGTTTTTTTAGAATAAGATCAGTTAAGTGCCAATTTTTTTGTGGGTTTTCTCTAAAAATTGCGCCAGCCACCAGAACTGGCTGCACCACCAACCATCACCATCACCACTAGCCACACTACACACTAGGCGCTCCAGCCACCACCATGCTGGTAGTGTTGTTGCACAAGATACTAGTGCAAGCTGAGCCTTGCACTAGTTTGCATTAGTACACCACATGGTGTAAGATGTGCAAACTACACACTTGTACCAGGTGTAGGTGCAGCTGCTTAAGCCTATAACCCCCACCACAAACCGATAATCACCAGGCATCACCACCAACCACACCAGCACCCCAGCCACCACATTAGCACCCCAACAACAAACTAACTACCACCAAACATCACCATCCACCATCACCAGATACACCAGCACTCCAACTATCACCACAGAACACCAACAATAGCAGCAACAAGTAAAAGCAGAATCCATGATAAACAACAATATAAATTGACAAGCAGCGCAAGATCATTTCATTGATATTTCATCAAGTCTAAGTCTGACAACATCAATGAATGACAAACTAAAGAAAAAAAAAAGATGGTTATCTATAGATAGAAAGTCTAACAACATCAACGTTTACATAACTGTTTTGACTCCTAAGCTCCACGAATCCTATCACATCTCATCTCATCAATCAATATGCACGACACCTCCTGTTCGTGCTCTTTTCGATGGGCCTTTCACTTGATTCATAATTCTGGCACTCTTTCTAACTGGACGTGCAACTTCTTCTTCAACCTTCTCAGTATCCACTGACTCAGATGGGGCTGCAAATTTCCTAGGCCGAATTGAATCAAAAGGAACTAGAGCTGGAGCTAGAGCTGGAGCTGGAGCTGGGTTCTTTTTCTTCTTTTTTGTTGGCACAGTTGATGTCTTCTTTTTTATTGGTGCAGCCGTCGATTCTTGAGTTGGGCCTGAGATAAGAACCTCTGAACTTCTCCCAGGTTACAAAAAAACAATAAATTGTTAGCAAAAATCTACAACATAAATTAAAATTAAATTAAATGCAGCCAATAAAACTTACATTGAGAATAACTATTCTAGTACGCTCATCTGTATAAAGGCCATAGCCATATTGTCTTAACCTATTCCCAAGTGCCTCTCTTGTTTGAATAAAGGCGTCACTTTCAGGAACTTGTGATTTGTTGCCCCTTTTTCTTGCTTTCTTGGGCCCTTTAACTACAGCCGGGGCTTCTTCAACCAATTGTGCTGGGCGTCTTCTAGATGGCCTTCGTGTACCTGCCCCTTCACCTGGCCTTGTTCTAGTTGTCCTTCTGTGTAGCCCTTCAACTTCAGTGACACCTCCTTCTATTGGGCCTTTTGGTGGTACTGGTGGTGGTACTTGTGGTGCCCCTTGCAGTGATTCTTCTAGTGGCCTTTGTGATGATCCTTGAGGTGGCTCCTGTGATGGCCCTTCAGTTGGCAGTTGAGTTCCAACTTGCTTTCTTCGAACCTAAGAAAGAGGCCAAAAGATACCATAAATATAATATCGAGACATATAATAATAAAAACTGAATACAAATTGGTTGAATTTACCACTGGGTATTTCTTTCGCTGCTGAAGAACAGTCGACTGCACTGGCCGTGATGCTGCTTGGGCTAATCCTTCAGCTGGCCCTGATGCTACTTGGGTCAATCCTTCAGCTGGCCGTGATGCTGCTTGGGCCAATCCTTCACCTGGCTATCTTCTACCTTGCCTTCTTCGAACAGGCTGTTCAGTTTCATGACTTACTGAGGTTCTTCTTGTGACCTAACAAACACATTACATACAAGGCCAAATAGGATATTATGTACATTTTTATGATAAACGACAAGAAAACAACATAAACATAAAATAAATTTCATGACTTACCGGGGTTCTACTTGTTGACTGAAGAACAGTCGACTCACTTGGCCCTGCTGTGTGCATTTCTCCAACTGTCTCTTCACTAGGCCCTTCACCTTGCCTCAACGGTTGTTGTTGCTTCCTCAATTGACAACCTTTAATATTGTGGCATGTTAAGCGACAATAAGAGCACGTGATCTTTGTACCTTGCCTACTCATTCTTTGCTGACCCGAGACCTCTCCCTCCGCCATTCTTCGTCTTCGTTTTGTCCTTCCAATTTTCTTCTTCAGTGGCAAAGGTTGAGGTGCTTCATGATCCGTGGGCTCCCAAAACTTGCTACTTCTAATTGGCTGCATCATGAACTGATAGGAAGCAAGATATTTTGATTTATGGTACCAATCATCGATGTAATCATCTGTATTGTCGCCCTTCAACTGGATGGCACATATGACATGTGCACATGGAAATCCACTTATTTGCCATGCTCATATGAACATTTCCTACTTCCTAGATTGACAACATACTTATCTGCACCCTTCATTATCTCATATCCGTCATCTCCATTCCAAATGGGATGACAATGCGTACTTGCAGCCAAGTTCTCATCCAATTTCTTGACAATCCTAGGACCATATTGTCTTGTCCACTTTGCAGCCTCATCTCTTTGTTTCTGCAGCCGAGTCATAACCACAACTTGTATATCTTCAAGCATTGAGATGACTGGTTTGCATCTGGCATCTATTATCTTCGAATTAAAGACTTCACAAATATTGTTGTCGACGTTATCGCACTTGAACTCCTCATTGAAGAATGCCCTGCACCAATGCTTCGGTTCTAGTTGAAATAGGGTAGCACAACCTTCCTTTGTCAACTGAAGCTGTCCTTCTTTGGCTATTCTAAAATCAGCCATGTTTGCACTCTTTGTTAATTGCCAAAATTGCAATTGCAGCTTATCCCCTTTATAGTTCTTTGCCCAATTTCCGTATATGTGCCGCGCACACATTCGATGTTCAGCATGGGGCAACAACTCGGCTACTGCCGGAACCAATCCTTGCTATAATTCAAAGTAAGAAATACAAGAGCAAATTACATGTTCATATTACAAAGCAAAGCAAACTATTGACTAAATTTTTCAAAAAACAAGCATTACCTTTTGTTGGTCGCTCATGAATGCCCACCCTTCCCCGTTTGTTATCTCCAAGTCAGCCATCAGATTTTTCAAGAACCAGGACCAATTGTCCTTGTTCTCAATCTTTACAATAGCCCAAGCTAGTGGGAACATTTGGTTATTCGCATCTCTTCCAATCGCTGCCAACAATTCTCCCTTGCACAAGCCTTTCAAGAAACAGCCGTCCAATCCTATAATCCATCTACAACCAGCTAAAAATCCTCGTCTGCATGCATCAAAGCAACATAGAACTTATCGAACTTGGTCCCATGATCAGGAAGTGGTCTCTCAATCACCTCTACATACACTCTACTTGTAGGGTTTTGCAGCCTACACTCCCAAGCATACTCCCACACCTGCCCATATTTCTTAGCATACTGACCAATAAGTATCTTTATCACCTTTTGCTTTGCTCTTTTGCACTGATTCCTAGATACATTGATGCCTACACGCTCCTTCACCAGCATCCTAAAGTTAGCAATTTTCATCTCAGGCATCACCTTGATCAGATCGAAGAAGTGCTTGGACAACCATGCACTTGTTACCATTTTATTTTGAAAATTAATGAAACAAGTGTGTTCCTCTTGGTAGGCTCTAATCTGAAAAAACCCACTCTTCTTAACAAACGCACCGTAAATCTTCCATGGACAGTTTTGCTGCGAACACCTAGCTCTTACAAATTTCTTGGTATTTCTAATGAAATCAATATTTCTTTGTGCAGCAATGGAGTTCTTCATAATAACTTCCCTAAATTGTATCGCATCATGGAATTTCATACCTACTGACAAAGTAGGAGAGGCAACAGATGAATCATAGGAAGGAAACTTACTTTTCCTTCTACGCACAGCTCGTTGATCTTCTTCAACTTCGTCCTGGGAAGTTGCGGTGTCGATGCTTTCTTCATAATCTGTCTCCAGGACCTGGCCAGCAACACCAACATCTACAGGGCCTTCGTCTCTATTTGGATGAACAGCTACATGCAAAGTTGCAAATCTATCTGACAAAAAGTCCATTTGTTTTTTCCTTGACTGTGTAAGCTCCTCATCGTTGGCATCACTTAAGATTAACAAATTTTCAACTTCAATAGCCAACCTTTCATCGTCATCGTCATCATCACCTTCACTGGATTCAGCTACTTCCCAATCTAATTCAATGATTGTGACATCACCCATGTCACAATCGCTCTGGTGAATAGCATATGCGCCCCTCTCCTCCCCATCCTGTCCATCATGCCCTACTTTATCCCTAACCTTAGTACTAGCTTGAATACCATCTCATCCTTCTCCTACTTGGGTGTTATCTCTGTCATCATCTTCGTCCTCACTATCACTATTGTTTTCAACAAACACTTTCGCCTCTTCGCCATGAAGATAATGATATAAGACATCCCTAAAACCATTATCATCTTCCAAAACTCTCAAACCATCTCTCAAGCCTTTCCCAGGAACACAGTACAGTAACTTTTGTACTCTACAAGACAAAAATGTCACTATATCCCTAACAAATCCAATATAAGATGCCTTCTTTATATCTATAAAGATAGGTTCCTCATTCCCCCCCTCATACTCCCACTCATCCTCCTCAATCACAAAATCTCCACCATAGTAAACGATGACAGCAACATAGTCTTTATGCGCCATTTCTGCAACAAAAGAGGACAAATATATACTTAACTTTTGGGACCACATTCACAAAGAACAGACAATTGCAAGTGGAGGTCCCTACACTCTTTATTAAAGAAAATAAAAGAAGAAAGAGAGAGGGAAGATGCGGTCAGACGACAGCTACAGCTTGAAAACAAGAGGCCTCAGGACAAGGACAAATAAAAATAAAGATGGGACCACCCGATAACTGCTTTGATTATGCTGTCGTATTCCTTTAAAATATGGAGAGATTCCTCAGCATGGGTCCTCAATAATGCAACATTTCACATCCGACCAATCAAGTCCCCATCCCCACAACCTTCGATTCGAACATGTCCAAAGTCCAATACTCTGAACCCTAACAATCACCAATCATCGCACATTTCACATCCGACCACTACAAATTACTTTCGCACATCACAATTCAACACCCTGAATGAATCACACATCATAGTGGATGAGGCGACGTCGAGCCCTACATCGAGCCCTAATTTTCCCCCCGCCAAGCCCTACACCGAGCTTATATTTCAATGCCGCTCCTAAACTGTCAATTCGAACCCCCCAATAGGATTGTAACACCACATTTGAGCCATAAATCTCACATCAAGCCTGAGCTTTCTCAGCCGACCCCCAAATTTCAAGTCCGAGCCCTAATAAACGAGTCGGAGCCCTAATTTCACCACAGGGGAGAGGAAGAAGAGAATAAACCTGAGCAAATCGACGACGGCGAGCGATGACGGCGAGCGACGAAGGCGAGCGATCACCTGCGAACGGCGAGCTGTGAATGGCGATGGATGGAGAGAACGTCAGACCTAGTGTGAACTGACGAAAGGTTAAGATCCAAATAAACCAAACGACGTCATTTAACGCTAAGGAAAAACGATGTCGTTTAGTTTGGCCAAATGCACAATGGATGGGGTGACGTCGTTTTCCTCCTCCACATGTGCTTTTTTTTTAAAAAAAATTGCCATATCAGTTAAGCATGTTGCCGGAAAATGCCACGTCTGCATTTTGGCCGATTTTTGGCCGGATTGGCACTTAAGTGTTCCATTTTACTCTGACAATGGTACTTAAGTGTACCATTTTAAAGTTATGGCATTTAAGTGTCCCTCCGTGCCAAGTTATGGCACTCCAGGTGTCCCAACCTCGAGAGTAATGGGGACATTGGGGAGGTCGGGCGGAGCTAGGCGGTGGCTGGAGGCGGCTGGACGGGGGCGGAACGGGGGTTGGCAGAGGCGGATTCGCTCGGGGAGGACACCTGGGTGCGAGGGATGGTCGGTGGAATGCACAGCGTTGCGCAAGCGGGTCTCGCGGGTGCGGGCGGTGGGACGGCGGTGAGTGGCGAAGCAGACGGCAGTCCGACGAGCTCCTCTGGTCTTCGGTCTTTCGCTTTTGTTCGAACCGCAAAGAATGAAGAAGAAGAAGAAGACTGTGGTCATGTGGGGTGGGAAGAAGAGAGAGAGAAGAGAGAGAAGAGGGAGATAAGTATTGACCGGTCAAAGAGGGAAAAGAAAGAGAGAGAGGGCAGGCAGTAGGGGAAATTCGCACGAGGGGGAAAGGGAGAGGGGAGAGAAGAGAGAGAAAAGAGAGAAAAAGAGAGGAAAAGAGAGAGGGAGAGAGAGAAAAATAAAATAAAAATAACACCATTATTCTTATTTTCTTTTATTTTCTCTTTCCCTTTTCATTTTCTTTTGGTCTTCAATTTTGCTCCGATAATTTCTTTATTGAAATTTTGGACTTGTCAATAATTTGACGGACGATGAGACAATGTCCTAAAAAAGGAATTATGACGTGCTAAAAATTCGATTCCCGAAATCTAGTTCAATTTCGTGGTGAAAAATCGTTCAGACGTGATTTTAGCCTAATCCAACTAATTAGGTAGCTTTTAGGGATTTTACTGCAGACACATCCCTTAACGGCTTCACCCAATAGGTTAGTTAACTTGTGAGTGATTAGCTCAGAGAAAAAGGGCCATAGGCACGTCGACAAAATGCCCATTTCACTTTATCGAAATGGGGTCGAATTTCAGGATGTCACAAATTTTGAGGCATGCTCCTCTGCCTCCTCGAGCTCCCTTTTGAGGTGCTTGATCTTGGCTCGATGGGTGATCTTCAATGGCACTTCAGGCATCTTCGAGTGAAGGCTCCTCAGGATCTTGTACCTAAGGATGTACTCATTTGAGGCATAGTAGGTCTTCTCTTGCCCTTTCAACTCCTCTTATGGCACATCGGTTTTCGGGAATGGCACATATCCCACATCAACTTGACCAGTGCGACGGAGTCTTCGTGATCTTGGCATCCATTGAGGAAGTCTATCCTGAGTGGGTCTTCTTAAATTACTGGTGGAAGCTGTTAAACCTCTTGAAATTGACGGGTGACTCAGGTTGGGTAATATTCGGTGACTCCAATGATTCCCAACAAAGGAATAGGTTTAGTAAGCCACACATGAACTGCACCTCTTGAACACAGAGCCATTTGACATGCCATTGAAAATCCTCAGGTCCATGGTTGGTTATGAAAACTAACCACTTAGAATAATGATAGTCAGAGGCAAACATTTTCCTATCTCTAAATTTTAGGATAGAGTGGCTAGAATAAAAAATATTGCTCATGGTTATCAAGCTACCGAGTCCCTTAATGTGGGAAAGGAACCAAATTTGCAAGAATTCAGGAGGAGCATGGAAAGCTTTGTTTTTATTTTCTTTTAAACGAGTAAGGGAAAAAAAAGTTTCAGTCAAGACAAAATTAACAAAGCCCTTTCCCATATATACTTCACGAACTACCCACATTACGGAAGGGCTAATAGCATTCCTACAATGTGGGAATATCATAAATCTGAAGAAAGCTAGCAGGAAGATCCTATTCTTTTGGAAAGATAGGACATTTTGAAAAAGCTCATTTATAAATGAAAATTGGCAGGTCTTGCAAATAGCTTTCAAAACTTTTCTCACGTCCTCTCCCTTAACTCTAAAGAACTCAGATAAGGTTGATGCATGCTTAGTCCTACAAGTGGGCTAACTAACTCCGGCACTAAGGACTTTCCAATGGCAACATTGTATTCCTCCAAGGTTGGAGTGAGTTCATGATCATCGAATATGAATGTGCAAGTTGCGGGGCACCAAACATGTGCTAACACTTGCATGACACCATAATGAGTCTCTATCTCCAATAGGGGGAGTAATCGTTCGACATAAGATCGCACCTAGTCACGGCCAGTCGGATCCAATCTATCCCACCACATGTGGAGCTTAGCTTTAGGGGTGGAAATGATGCGAAGCTCGGGTATGCCCCTCGTATGACAACCAAAGTTACGACCAACCTAATTTGTCATAGGTCGACCAAAAAGAAGGCGAATAAGTAAATTGTGAAGAAAAGAATTTGAAAAAAAACTTACCCGCCTCATTGAGTAGCAATGCCAATGACATAGACATGCGCATGGGCAATAGTTCGATTTCTACTCTAGATAGCTCAAAATGAAGTTATAAGATCACTGGACCAAACCAACAAGATCGCGGCTAGATCGTGTTACCCATGACTCCAGCTTCGTGAAAGAACTAACTCGTGTCTCATGGTTGTAGACCAGGGTGGGGACCTTTGACATCAGGAAGGAAACTTCGGAGTTGAGATGTGCGACTCGTACTACATGATTGTAGTGATATCCACCTCAACACCATCCTAGGTGATCCTATGTGGCCCAGGTCCGGCGGCAGGTATTGTGTGCCATGGTGTAGTGTAATGCATGGAAGGCAGGCATGACAATTTATAAGCAAGCAGCACTTCATGCGTAAGTAAACCATACATTCCTACACTTCCTTACAAAACAAGGGTTAGCAATCACTTCCCCTTATACCTCCCCATTCCGCATGAACATTTACCACTTGACACGTTAGGGACGTACCTGATATCCTCGCTGCTAAACAAAAAATGTATTTTGAATAAAATAAATTTTGGCCTAAGTCCTCTAAGATCTAAAACCAAGTCCCCAATGGAGTCGCCAAGGTGTCGCGACCTACCCCTCGGGGGGAGAGAGAGCAGGTTTAGGGGTATTGCCTAAAATGATGGACCTATGGCCCATGATTAGGTGCAGGCTCGCCCAAGTCCATATCTCGCTTGACGTTGGGGTATTTTAAAGAATTTTTGCAAAAATGAGTCACCACTAGTCTATTGGGGTCGGCTAGAAAGTAGGTGAGGCATGTGAGTGTACCTCGCTTCCTACGCAACCAGAGAATTTAGGATCGGGGATTTGATTACACTAATTGATCAATTAGTGCCATTTTAGTACCTAACTTTATTCATTTTAAAAGAAAAGATTTTTATCAGGCAGTTTGGATTGATTTTATACCTATCCACTAACATGTGAGGTGATCATATGGGTGTGCAATTTTTAACATAATAATCATAACTACCAAGATCCCAATTGCAGTAAAATTGAGCACGTGCAATTAAACATCCAAAAACTTAATTAAATATGCGAATTAAACATGTGATATAATCAATGTGCAAGCAAATAAATGGCTAATTATACTAAGAAAGCAAGACATTGCAATTTCTAAATGAACCTTGCAATTTTTTAGATTTTTTAATTTTTTTAAATAAATATATTTTTAAATTTTTTATTAAACATTTTTTTTTTGTGAATCGGGTCAGATCTGACCCGACTTGACCCAAGTCTGACCTGGTTGAGGCGAGATGGTCCAACCCGCTCGAGTTCAGCCCGGATGGAGGGTGGGTTGGGTGAAACTCGCCCCACCGGATCAGGCCTAACCAACCCTAGTCAGGCCTTCACCAGCCTAGGATTGGGCCTTAATTGGCGAGCCCAATCCCCTGCAAAAAAAAAAAAGAATGCCGCAGGCCTACAGGCCAGACCAACTCTGGGCTGTGAGTTGCGGAAGAAAGAGGTTGAGCAGGCTAGAAAGATCTGGCCTAGCTTGGCCTGCCTCCCCTAGTTAGTGACTGCTTAGTCGCGACTAGAGGAGTGTCTAGGTAGTTTGCCGGCTTAGGCGTGACGGTGTCGTCACGGTTACACGTGGGGGTAGCTTTCATTCCCCCCACCCCCCAGGAGGCCGGAGGGCTTTGACAGTGATAGCAAGGGGGTTTGAGGGCAAGCTCCAGCGACACGAGCAAGGATTCACGGCTCCGACCTCCCATGGCTTCGACGACGTAGCTCCTGGGAATGTCACCTATACAAAGAAGAAGAAAGAGAAAGCGATAGAGGGAAAGAGACGCAGCCTGTGGCCCTAAATGGTGAGAGGGGGGAATTCAGGTTGGCATTTCGTCAAGCACATAGCGCGCGCTCACGAACCATGAAGTTTCAAATCCAATCGAGACTTAAGGTAGACCTTAGATTCTCAACAAGTAACTAACAAGCACATAGAGACCTAGCTAAGGACCTACGGAGGCCGGAGCTTTCCCGAAATGGACGGAACGAGCTCCAGCTAGCTCGATTTCAAAAATCGCACGCCAAGTGTTCGATAAAAGGCTAACTTGGTTTCTAGGGAAGACGGCGACGATTGGCGTCAATTGGGTGGCTCGTCGACGATGAAAATGGCAGCCCGGAGACTCTTTCTCCTCGGCTTCTTCTCCACCAGCTCTTTTTCTCCCCCCTTTTTCTCTCTCGGGCCTCTGTTCTCTCTTTTTTCTTTTGCCCATTCAGCTCGCTTGCGTGGCTTCACCCAACCAATCAGCTCTTTGCCGGCCTACTCTAACCTTCAGATTGTGCTGCCTCCCACACGATCCTGTTGTCCCCTGCAACCACTTCTTTCGGCTTTGGCAATTGCCTTTTTCTTCACCAATTCCCCGTGCGGAAGACGGCTGAAGGAGAAGACAGGCTCGGGCGTGGGCCAGGCCAAAAGGGGAAAAAGGGGCTAGGTCGCGCGAAGGAAAGAAAAGAAAAAGAAAGATGGGCTGGGCCTAACGTGGGGAAAGAAAAGAAAAAGAAAGATGGGCTGGGCCTAACGTGGGGAAAGAAAAGGAAGAGGGGCGGGTTGGGCCAAGGCCAGATCCGGTCCGACTCGACCCCTAAGGCCCTTATTTATTTATTTATATTTTAAAAATTTTATTTTTTAATTAATTTAATATTATATATATATATATATATATATATATATATATATATATATATATTAGGTGTCAACACCAGGCAATATCGAAGGCCATAGGTGGCTCAGTTGCTGCTGGATCTGATCCGATTTGATCCTCAAATCATCTTTGACTTGCGTTTGGTCAGCATAAGTCCGATCGGTCACTGGATTAGCTCTAGTGACCTTGATCTCTCACTTGCGCACGAAGGCCGGTTCGATCGAACCAGTTCTGGTTTGATCTCAAACTAGCGGTTCAACCACATCTTGGAGTTATTTCTTGTTGTCCAGATCTAGTTCTTGGAGGTTCGTGAAGATTCGATAAAGTTCCAGCAAAAACTCTACTGGATTGCGATTAAGATCGAAAAAAACCACATCAAAAGGTAATTTCACAATCTCGAACCCTGTGAAGCGAGACCGGATTAGCCGACCGGGGCTGGGTTCAATCTTAGGGATATATACTATGCTCATGTAATCTTTGATGAGTTGCTGAAGCTTGAATGTAGATGAATGTTGACACCTAAATTTTGACGACTCGGTTATCTATTTATTGCATAAAAATTAGGGATTAATTTTATCCCTAAAAATATTAGAGTGCATTGCATATAATTTTAGGTATGTTTATTTGTTATTATTGCATTTTGCATTGGGATGGTGACAAGTGGATTTAAATTGGTAGTTCTGAACTTTAAGTTGACAAGTTAGACTAAGCCCACAAGAGAAGCAAATTAGCCAGAGCCCGTTGTTTTTTTTTTTTTCTAAAATTAATTATCTTTTGAGAAATGGAGATTTGATATGATATTATGGTGGATTTTTAGAATTTGAGAAAATCGCATTGCAATCTTATATTTAGCAATCGGCAATAAAATCAGTGGAGAATATTCAAGTGATGAAGAAAATAAAAGGATTTTTTGTGATCGAGAGGTTATAGGCAATCTTCGTGTATATTGAAAAGGAGATGAAATATTACATGAAGATCACATTTTTTTTGCCTATAAAATGAGCCGTGTACGGTAAGAAAGGGGCCTTCTCTTCGTCAAAGAAAAAAGAACACAAAAAGTCAAAAAAGTGTGTTGCAAAAGTGTCTGCAAAGAGGGAGACAGGTGAGAGAGAGAGAGAGAAAGAAAAAAGAAAAGGAAAGGAAAAAGGGCTATAGTGCGTCTTCCTCAAGGACCCCCCCAATTGTGCTAACCATGTGTCGTGCCGGCACCGCAATGCCAGCCACCACGCCTCTGCCACCGCCGCTTCCACGACACCACCGAAGGCTAAGCTACTATATGCTCGATTCAGTGCCCTTGCCTACAGTTAGCACCGCCCCTCCGTGCTCGCACCACTGTCGCCGCTCCACTCGACGACTCGCGACCCTTTGCTCTGACTCGATGCTAGTAGCACCGCGCGACCCGACTCCAGCCTGAAGCTCCGCTAGCCACCGTCACGCTCACCGTCTACAACCAGTGGGCCACCCTGTACTGGCCACCGCCGCACACCTCTGCCTTTGGTCCGACTCCCGATGTTCCTTCCTCTAAGCTACGACCCAACAACCAACCCCCTCCTAGCAAATTCGCTTTGAGCCTTTTATGAGCGACACTGCAGTAGCTATCGGACCCCTTGGCCTCCACCTATGAATCCGCTTGGAGCCATCGTCGCACTCACCCTCTGCAAGCCGCGACCTAGTAGATCCTGAGCTGGCTCGCTGCAGCTCCGCTGCTACTGCACCCCTTGCTCGCCGGTTCGCTTGCCATAGATCCGCCAGCCACCAGATCCCTTACCATTGCCCTCGCTCGGAGCTCCGATGATCGCGACCGGCAACCGATGGTGATCAAACACTCCTGCCAAGCTTTGGTTGGAAAGCGAAAAGAAAAAGAAGAAAAAAAAAAGAAAATCAAATTAGGTAGTTTTTCTATTTACTTTATTCTATTTTTTACATTATTTTATTTTTTTAGTAGAATTATTCTTGAATGAATGGTTGAGACTTCCTGACACAAAATAGCCTCTTAAATTAAGGATTGAAATCCGATTTTCGCGCTCGAAATCTGACTCGCAATCGCTTGGAAAATCGCCAATTTGATCTCATGCCCGAGATTCGATTAACGATTTATTTAAAAATTGACCAATCCGATCTCATGCGCGAGATATGATTTGTCAATTTATGGATATCAATCCTATCTTGTCTGATTTGCCGTCGTGTTGGTTGAATCAATTTTATTTTCGTAAAAGAAAAAAATCCAAAAATATTTGAATTAGGATTAGGTTTGTTTTAGAGTATTTCTTGTTATCTTGCATATTAGAATATGGATTTTATTTCGATTTTTTAAAAATAAAAAATCCAAAAGAAATGCATTCATTTGGGATGTTAGTTTTTTCTCAAATTTAAGTTGCACGCTTAATTATGTGGCAATTTTAAATTTTGAATTTTATAAAAAAAACACAAAAATTATTATGCATATGTCATGTAGAGTTAGGGCATTCTTTGCACGTCATTGCATGTTAGGATTGCATATTATTAATTATAGGTTTAGATAATTTCTCCTGGATAGATTGCATTTTTTTTTAGGAAAATAAAAAAATCATGCGCATGTCATATAGACTTAGGTTCATGAAATGCATGTCATTTAGTGATTATTGCTAGGTCCATTTAATTAGAAATTGCTTGTCATTAGATTAATTTAGATTGTACATTTAATTATTGCGTTACTTTAAAAATTATTTTACTCATGTCATATAGTTTAGGTTATATTGCCATGTCATATCATTTCATGTCAAATTAGTAGCACGCATTGCATAAATCATGATTTTCATTAAAAAAGTGAAAACAAAAAAAGAAATTGTGTGTTAATTAGAAATCATATCTAGGATTGTCGATGTGAATTTTTATTTAACATTGCAGATGCTTTCGTTGCTATGAGATAAGTCTTGAAATTTATTCATTGCTTTTTGGATGTTAAATTGGTGGTTTGTGCACCAACATGATAACCTCACATGGTAGGGAGATAAATTAAAATTAATTTAAGCTGCCTGCAAAATATTTTTTCGAAATAAAAGAGAAAGGTACCGAAAGGATGCTAGTGAAAGCTAGCGTAATCAAGTCCCCGAACTCACAAATCTTTGGTTCATAGAAGTAAAGTAATTCTAATCGACCCATAAAAAATAGATTAGTGGCGACTCCTAATTGAAAAATCATTCGCATGTTAAGAACTTGAACTTAAGTCGCGAATTGGTGTGGCTTGGGAGAGCCGAAGCTAAGTTTAGGCTTAGTAATCCATTAGCCAAACTCTAGGTGGTGCACCCGAAAATTAGGTCGCGACAATGAAGAACTTGAATGATTGTGGTTGATTTTGCAATTTCGTAATCATAGGACTCATCAACTGTTTTGGCCAAAATGAGGTTCGAAATGACCTCATTTTAACTTGAATCCTCTTAGGCTTAAATAATACACGTCTCTATCTTTGAATCGAGAGGTTGCACACCTCAATCAAGTGTTGTTTCACCCTAGAAAAACATATCCAAAGATGAGCGATTTTGCAGTAGTTCAAGTGAATTTTCAATTCTGTATCAACTCCGCAATGAAATTTTACTATTTTTGTGTAGCATTCTGTGATGATTTATGGATAATCATACATATATGATTTTTGTTCCAAATTGTTTTGTGCATTTTCTGTAATTTTTTCGTGATTTTTGAACGTGTCTAACTAGGTCATATCTATTCAGATTCAAGCCTAGGTCAGTCCGTTCCGTGTTGATCTTTGATTTTGTCATTTTTTTACTGATCTGTGTGTTGATTTCTTAAAGAACTTTCCTGCATAGAAGTTTCTTGTATTAGTATTAAGCATTCTCTGTATTTTCTTTGGAATTTTTAGACATGATTAACTAGGTCAAAATCACTTAGATATGAACATAGGACAGTTTATCCTGCAATGCTCCGAATTATGTTTTGGTAAAATTGAGTCCAAAAATGAGATTGTTTGATCTCAAATCCTTTAAGAAAGTTGAAACGCATGGTGCATAAGTTCAATTTATGCATGCTTTGCAAAGTCTTAACATTGGCAAGTGAGTCAATTGCATGAGTTAAGGTGAATATGTGTTGCAGCAATACATAGCTTAATGAGTCAATTGCATGAGTTCAATCTATTTTGCTATTTTTGTTGTGACTCGTGTGATCAGATCTAGGTCTTGAACTCTAATGAAAAATGTTCATCATTTCATGCTTAGTATGTAGGATTTTTTTGTAGAATTTTTGCATATATTGAGATGGTTGAAATCACGCCTGTTCTGTAAAGTTAATGCTGAAACAAAACTTTATTGTATATGTATCTTGCCATGCTTGTTTGGGTCTTTTAGAGACCAAATCTTGCAATAATGCCTTCTTGATACTTAAGCTACGTGTTACAAGATTTGAGTGCATGTCCACGTCATTGCATTTTAATGTCATTTTTACATATTAAATTTTTGTCGTAAGAGCACATGTTCACATATAAATCCTCAAGCATTTAATCATGAATCTAGAGTCATCTTGTATTGTCATCGAATTGTATGACATCTTCTCATACTGACTTAGGGTTAGATGATCATCCCAATTTTTTGTCGCATCCAATTCTATGTCGCATGCAATTTTTCTTTTTCATGCCATTTGTGCACTATTTAAATAGTTTTGAGATTTATTAATACATGTTCATGTTCTGGTTTTTAGTTATTGAAATGCGCACCAATAGAGATCTTAATCTTAGGGTGCCAAATTGACCTAGTTTGGACTCAAGCCATTCTGAGAAGTCATAAGGCACACTTAGAGATTTCCAATGCCACTGATTTCACATAAATTGCTTACCATTTGGACCATTTTCCATTTTTTTTTAAAAATTATATCAGAATCTAGACATGTGATCAAATTCAGACCCTTATTCTAACCCCTGTTTGGATAGATCTTTGATATTTTTGTTTCATTTTTTCTGTAAGGATTCTATACTTGACTCCTTAATGAAACTTGTTTGTAACATGTTGGTTATGTTGTGTGAAAATTTGGCGATTTTTATACTTGTTTTGATAGGAAAAATCCCTATGATATTGGCTGAGTGTCTTGTTGTTCTAACAATTTTCTAACATGTTGCTTGTTACTTGATTTTTGTAAAATCATGTGTAGCTCCATTAGGAAAACCTTCTTCACGAAAGTTGTTTGTTATTTTGTCGTGCATGTTAAGGAACTTTGTCATGGCCAAATTGTCAATAGGTGTTGCCCAATTTTGCTGTCTTTATATGCTTGTTTTGTTTTGTTTTTGTTTTTTTTTTTTGTAATTCCCCGATATGAACTTGGTTGTGATTGTTTTGATAAACTTCCTAGGTTAGTTTGTGCATAAACTTAGGTCATTCCATCTTCATGAAAGTTGCTTCAAACACCTCAATATTCATTGTTAAATGATTTTTGGCAAGTTTTCTTTTCAAACCAAATTAAAAAAGGTTTTGGTACATGTGATGTTTCCCAAAAACAATTTCTAAGATTTCCCTTTCCGAAGCTCGATTTGGCTTAAAGAAGAGGCATGGTTTGGACCATATTCAAAATTTCTGCGACTCTTATGAGTGCATTTATGTGAGCCATAAGCTAGCCTTGGCAATTGAATGTGTTCCATAGTCTAAGTATTTCTTAATTCGAAATATTTTCAATTTTTTCTTAAATCCTGATTTGATAATTGTGAACGTCATGGTTTGAATTGTATTCAATATACCCGCGACGCTTGTGAGTGCATTTATAGGAGCCTCGGGCTAGCTTTGGCAATTGAATGCATTTCATAATCAAGACATTATTTTGTCCCAAAACTTTTTGTGGATGACTTTAAAAGATGTCTTTGAAACATCACATGTATTCTCATGCATATAATCACGCCATTCATTAGAAACTTTTGTGTTTGTGATTGGCGCATGCCCTTGATAATAAGTGACCTGTCGACGGTTCACTTTCTTACTTAATTAGTTGAGAAACAAGGTTCAAATGACCTACATGCATGTTTAATTCCTACAATGCATGTGACTTTTAGATGTATGATAAGGTCGATGCATGATATCAAGGGAAAACTCTAGGATCACATAGAGCACTCGGCTAGAAGACTTGTAAGTGTTATTGGCTATGCAAGAACACAATTGATCAGTAATGGTTGTAAGTCATAAAATGAATCAGGTAGGTCTTTTAGAGGGACCTGTGCATGAAAGACAAAGGCTGACCCCGAGACCTAAATCTGATTTGTGAAATTGAATTTCTTTGAGAATTAACCTTGGCATGGTATCGTGTTTTTGATTGTTTTGACATGCATGCTTGTTTCTTTCCATTGTATATACCTAGTTATATAATTTTATAGTCTAAGTTTAGACTAAGATCCTAAAGATGGAGAAGACATGAAGACGATGGAGGTCGATATCCATTCCGACCATAATCATGTACTATTTATTTTCCCGACATATGTCTTGGGTTTTCATAGTCTATATAAAAGCCCGACGAGTTGTGAGTTCTTTTCTTTCTTGTACTTTAGTTCAATTTCTCTCTTTATCTTTCTTAGGATTGTATGGTAGATTTACCGTTTTCCTTGATTGTTTACTTTATGTTTCACAATTTTCAATTTAATTGGGTGTTTCATTTTCATTTTATTTAGAAATATAATAGCATGAAAATGACCAACCACGTATGATCGCTTAGTTTAGGACTCATGATCCCGAAAATGTAAGAAGAAATGCATAGATATGTTGGGTAAACACAACATACTTTTTTAGGTACCGAAAGGGTGCTAATAGAAATATTGGCGTAACCTAAGTCTCCAGACCTAGATATATAGTTGTGTAGGAATCAAGGGGATACTCTTGACCCTCCATTGGTTTCTAGCTGACCCCCAAAAACGAGACTAGTGACGACTCTCAGTTTATGTTTAGGTTGTCCTAAACAACTAGACCGTATAAATGAACTTGTCGTACGGGGTACGCGTCTCGATAGGACTCACCATAGTCTGGTATGCCTGCATATGGAAAATTCCTGATGGGTGAAGTGATGCTATTCTTAGGAAAGAGTACTAGATGTAGGGCTACCTTGGTAAAGGTACCCTTAAATCTGATATTCACATCTGACCTCCTTTCTCAAGGTATGCCGCTTGTGTGGGTATAGGTCGCGACACTCCGCTATCACGCGGGGTATGAGTTTGGGAGAACTTGCGACCTTGTAAAGGGAAATTACAATAGGTTCGTTAAGGGAATGAGGTGATGACATCCCCATGCTTGTGAACTGTGAGGGAACTTTCATGATCAAGTATCCATAAATCCGACATTTCTCCCTTCCATTCCTCACGAGAGGGGTGGAGGGTGGCGAGATCGGGTTGTGACATAGGCGAGGTCACCCTTGCTGGCCTCAACCGAGGGGGCAACCTTGCTAGCCTCAACCAAGGTTAGCCCTCACCAAATTCGATGAGGTTGAGCCTCCCTAAAGCCTAGAGAGGGATGGCATCACTAGGATCTTGCAAAGGATGACCTTGCCAAGATATGGCAAGCATCGCCCTCGCTCGAAGTAGGTAAGGGGTGACCTTGGCAACCGCGAGCAAGGCTCATCCAAGGCCAACAAGGTCATCCCTCACTAGATCTTGGTGAGGGCGATCTTGCTTGAGGCCAACCCTCGCCGATCATAGCCTCTAGCTGGTTGCCAAAGACTGGGTGCCCGGGAGAGGAAAAAGAGGAGAAAAATAAGGAAAGAAAGGAAAAGAAAAAAAAAATATTAAATATAAATAATAATTTAAAAATTCGAAAAATATTTAAAAAATTAATAAATTTTGTCAACATTAGCAAATTTTGGCCAAAATTGACCAAATGGGCTCAATTAGTAAAAAGTAAAATGAAATTAATAAATTGAAAGGTTTAAGATTGAATTGACAAAAGTGCAATACGTTTATGATTTTTTGGATAATTTTTCCATTAAATCAATAGTTGAGCTTTTCAATTTGTGTTGTTATTCTCATAGAATCAGTATTTTAGAAACATGTCGTATGGGAAGAAAGGATCAATAAGATTGTCCTTAAAAAATTCTTGTTTATTATGTGAGATCTTTTGCATCTTATAAGTTCATTTTCTGCTTCTGATTTATGTTGACTTTTTTAACACGAAATCCTTGAAAATTTCACAATCCATAAATATTGACGGATAAAACCCTTACATATTTTTCTTATTTTTTAAAAAAATATTGTTAATATTTTAATCAAACAAAGAAAAAACCTTTTTACTTGTTATTGAGTGCAGATAAACAAGCCCTAAATCACTCCATTTTGCTACTATGATGAATTTTCTTTTTAATTTGCATTTTCAGTACAAATTTCATTTTGAAAGGAAGATAACAACCAAATCGCTTTTTTTATACCAACAGATTGAATGAAAGACAAGTCAAATTGATCCTCGTGTTCTTTGATTCTAATCAAAAAATTTTATTTTTTTATATATAATTGTAGTTAATTATAACATGTCAATTTCAATTATCATCGATTTCTTTCGGTTGTTGCCAAAGCCTAGCTTCAGTCTTCTTTTCATTCTACGTATCTTGCTATTAGACAACCAGTTAATTGCAATTAAGTATTCTTCTCTTCCATGAGAAGAATACGGTGTCTTTTCTATCCTTTGATGCCAAATTTGAAAGAGGAGAGATGCGAAAGTACATTTCTCTTCTCCCAACTCCTGTGCTCCGTCGCTCTTTGTAGTTTGTGCCGCCGTGAATGCATTTCTATAATTCTATTCATCCACTCATGTATGAGATCCACTGCTTATATTCATTTTTGAGTTTTTGAATAGATAATGCCTTTTGACAAACAAGTAAAGAATCATCTCAATATCCTATATATTTTGTTGCAACCGAAATTATACCAAGGGGAGCGGTAAAACTCAAACAAAGCAAATATATGACATTTATCTCCATTTCGGATCTGTGGAACACATGGAACATCCCAAGTAATCAGATGGATAAATTCCATTTTAGACCAACTAAAGTACCAAAATTATTATTGTTTGATCTCCTGGTTTATGATTTGTGATAGATAGGGCAACGAAAACATTACATAGATCACATCTTTGGAAAGCTTATATAATCTCGATAAACTATTTCGCTCTATGAAGAATAAGATTGGAAATGGAGCTATTCCTGAACCAAAAGAATGACTAAGTCAAGGCCAAATTTTCATGATTCGAAATTTCAATCAATTGTTCAACAAATCGAGCTTTTCAATTTGTGTTGTTCTCGGTTTATACCCTAAAATCAGTATTTTAGAAATATCCTGCAAAGCAAAAAAAAAGGAACAATCAAATTTTCTTAGATAAAATATTGTCGTATAAATTCATTTTTTGCTTCTTCTAATTCATAGATGACTTTTTTAAACAGAAATCCTCGACATGGAAATATGTATATAATTTTTTTTTTAAATTAATTATTCTTAAGTGCAGACAAATAAGCCCTAAATCACTCAACCAAGGGTATATCCACCAGCGTGTGGTGATGAGCACGTGGTGCTAGGGGTGAGCGGATCCAGGGTGGGTAGGGTATAGACCTGGACCCTGTTACCTACCCTGTTATAACCGGTTCTCCTTTTTTGGACCATGTTCCCTACCCTGTTTTCATTGGACCCTATTCCCGGCCCACCCTGTTTTTCCAGTTCGGAAATAGGGTTGACCCTGTTTATATTAGCTAGTATTACAGGTAGGGTGGCATAAAAAGAGTTTTTCTTCAGCCTTTTCCTTTTCCTCCTCAATTATCAAATTCTTAGGGTGTCTCTCAATGGATCATCATCCTCATAATCCAAAATCAAGAACTAAGATACTTCTAACCAATACAAACTTACAAGGGGAATTGTCCCAAGGTATGCAGAAGGCTCAAAATGAAATATTTGCAGATGGAAAGATGAAAACTTTCTGATATCCTAGGCAAAGAAACTATTTCTTTCCAATGCATCACAAAAAAAAAATAAAAAAATCAAATCTTTACATTGTAAAAGAACAACAGTGAACAATGCCACTATAAAAGGGCAGAACACAGACAATACCATTATAAAAAGAGCAGAACATAGAAAGGGCAGGACACAACAGCCTACCCTGAGAAGCAACACTTGACAATCTTGAGACTTTATATAAAATTCAATCTCATGCCAACTTCAAGACCCAGAAAAAGAGACTCCAAAAGCAGAACCATCTCTATAATTCTATAATTATTAATCAAGTATACTGAGCAATTGAAAACAGAGATCCCAACCTTTAGTGCTCCGCTTAAAATTGCACAAAGGGCACTTGGCAAACTTGACCGAACTTAGCGTAAGCATCGTCCCACAGAAGTCGCAAAACAAGAAATCACGATCTCAGGAATGTGCCATGAGTTAGCCTGCAAAGGACAACTCAAAATCAGATTTTTTTTCCCCTCCTCTGTTTCCTTTACAAAGGGCAAAAAGCACACAAATTCATATGAGGGTGTCGCCCGCAAAGAACCATTCTAGAAAAAATCGAAATGTCTACAAGCTACTCTACTTCTTAGAACCCAACCCATTTGATAGCTTCAAAGGGAAGACAAGACTCACCCCAGCGTCGATGTTGAATCAACGAGCCAGGCATGGGTGTCGGAGCAAATCTGTCGGGCGTCGAGAAGAAGAGGACCTAGCAGCAGGGAGGTGGTGGTGCAGGGGGCTCGGACGGACGGGCTGAGGACGGAATCGCTGCAGGAACGGCGGCTTTTGGCATCTGGTCACAGTGGCGGTGGCACCCAAAGGTGGTGAGCGAACCAGCAAACGTCGGCAATGGGGCTCAGGCGAGGCAGCGGCAGCTTCGCGAAGGGGGGCATTGGTAGATCGGCAGCAGGTGAGCTCGGGAAACAGCATGCGGTGAGATCTGCGAGTAAGGGGCGTCAGCAAGGCAACAGCAACAGGTGGAACAGTGAGATCGAACAGAGGCAGCGTCGGCGCTCGGGTGCGAGCTTGGCAGGGGTCAGCAGCTTCGCGATTTCAGGAGGGGAACAATGGCGGTGGTGCGAGCGCGAGGGGTGCAATGAGAGTGGTAGAGGCGGCATCGGCTTTGCGATTTCGGGAGAGGAGCTCAGGGAGTCTCTGGTTCTTTGCGTCTACGGGTAAAGATAGAAAGTAAGAATAAAATTAGGGTTTTGGGATGGCGTAAAAACCAGTTCTCCAACCGGTTCCCAAACCGATCCGATCGATCCGGTTCTCGGACTAGTTTAAACAAGGTTTGAGTTTTGGGAACCGGTTTAAACAGGGTCTGGGACTGGTTTTAATCGGAACCAGTTCTTGACCCTGTTTTCCGGGTGGGCCGGATCGGGAATCGGGTAAACCTGGTCCGGTTGCACACCCCTACGTGGTGCTGGCGACGTAGGCCTTGCAACCGTAGAGGGACTAGCAATGATAGTCTAGAAATCCAGTGCCCAGCTTGCTTGTTCTATTGTTTAATGTGGTTGAGCTTCCCCCTAGCCCCCAATTCTCGGCAAGAAATCTTTTTCTTCCCTTTTGGATGGGAACACGGGAAGGCAGCACGGGTCTCTTATCTTTCGGTGGATTTCCCGCCTATTTCTTCATTTAAGCCTTTTAAGTGGATTTCCCGCCTATTTCTTCATTTAAGTCTTTTAAGAACATGTCCAAGTCCCATGTCTTTAGTAATATGATGAATTTTGTGTTTTATTTCAAAATTTGGACAAATACACTAATATGACACCACCATACATAGAGAATAAGAACCCTGCTTCGTGATGTTCTTAATTTTCATTTTTCAGCGAGAATGGTATTCATTCTTGGAAGTAAAAATTTCCCCACATGGATATATAAATTAGAAGAAAAGCACATTTGGTTGTGTGGTTAGCAAAGTGATAGAAAAAATGTACTTCAATTTGCATCATCTTCATTGTAAATACAAATTTATAAACCTTTTCTTTTCATTTTATTTGGAAAAATTCCAAAAAAAGGGGCCTATGTTATGAATCACATGAATGAATATTCATTATATTCATCTTATTAATGTACTTATTATGATACATTTGTATCATACATTCTAAGTACATCTCTTTATAGAATGAACATTCATCTCCCTCATCAAGTACATGTATCATTCGATACATTGATATTAATGATAAGTACATTCTTGTTCTCCTATAAATAGGAGTTTAGTTTTGATAGAACAATGAGAACAACATAGAAACACAATAGTGAGATACTAGAAATAATACTCTCTCCTCTTGTTTTCTCCTTTTAATCTCTTCTCTATTATATATTCACAACGCAATATTTTATAACACGTTATCAGTACGAAGATCTACCGACTGAGTAAGTAATTTTTGCAAGGTGGGCATTCTTTTTATTAATCAACTTATACTTCATCTTCTTCTATCAATTCTTCATTTTTATTGGCCCGAAGCCAAATTTCAAATCTAAAAGTATCCTTCTGCTCCTAAAGTAGTGGTGGATATTTGGAAATCATTTTAATTAATTTAAGGATTTATTTTTGCAAGGAGTATGGAAAATATTAAAAAGCCCAAATTCCACATCCTGGAAGTGAGTGGAAAGAATTATCTATCCTAATGCCTTTACATGGAAATGCACCTCCAAGGACAAGGTCTTGCTAATACAATTACAGAGGATGGAACCTCAAATGAAAAGGATAAAGCAAATGCGCTGATTTTTATTCGTTGTCATTTGCATGAGAGCCTGCAGACTCAATATTTATTCGTTCGAGACCCTCATATCTTGTGGAGGATGTTGAAGGATAGGTATAATCATACCAAAACTGTTATCCTCCCTCAAGCACAATATGACTGGAAAAATCTCATACTGCAAGCTTTTAAATCAGTGTCTGACTATAATTTCGCTTTATTTGATATCGTTTCTCGGCTTGAGTTATGCGGTATCAAACTTGCTGATGCAGAATTGTTAGAGAAAACTTTCTTCACCTTCCATGTTTCAAATATTGTATTGCAACAGCAATACCGGCAACATCAGTTTGCAACATACTATGAATTAATTTCTGTGCTTCTTACTGCCGAGAAAACTAACGAATTGCTGCTAAAAAATCATGATCTTAGACCTGTTGACTCAAAAGTATTGCCTGAAGCACATGCTAACTTTGAGAAAAATACTGGTCATTTTAAGGGCTATAAGTGCAGGCAAGAAATAATCCTAGAAGGGATGGCAAGAAATTTAACTGCCCTAGAAAATCAAACTATGGCCTAAATAATGGCAAAGAAAAGAAGTCAAAGAAGGTGATTAATGAAAGTATTTGTCATCACTGTGGCATGACTGGGCACTGGTCACGTACATGTCGTACGCCAAAACATCTTGTTGATCTATACTAGACATCTTTAAAGAATACAGGCAAGCATGGTGAATCTCATGCCATTGAAATTAATCCTACTGCTATAACCACTGTTAAGGCCAACAATATCTCTGTTGGTGGGACTCTTCTTGCTCCTGAAGTAGCAAATGCATCCTTGGATGTCCCTGATTTCTTTGAGGACCTCTGATTACTTTGATAAGGCATCAGAGTAGTGTATGATAATTTGAACTTCAAATTTTATATTGTTTCGCTTTTTATTATTCTTTAATATGGTTATGAAATGCTTATGAACCTTATATAATATTTATTTTTAAAATTTTATTCGACTATATAACTAATATGTAACTTTTATGATATTTGACACATGAAGTTGTCAATATAAATGCAAATGGAAAATACCGAGAAAAAGGAAGATATTTGTTTGTTTGATAGTGTAACAACACATACTATATTTCATAGTAGACACTTTTTCTCGAGTATGACATTGCGTAAGGCACAAATCCATACAATATCAGGTCATGTTCCGATTATTGATGGTTTTGAGAATGCCACAATTATTTTGCCAAATGACACCATCTTGCATATTGAGAATGCATTTCTAAGCATTAGATCCCAAAAGAATTTGCTCAATTTCAAAGATGTACGTCGTAATGGGTACCATATTGAGACTGTTTATAAACAAGATAAGGAATATATTGGCATTTCCTTTTATAAGATGGGCCTGAAGACCATCCATGAGAAGCTAGAAGCTTCTTCTATGGGTTTGTATTGTGTCATGATTAAGGCTATTGAAACCTACGCCACCACATTATGAAGATTGGTAAGCCCTGATCAGTTTGGACTGTGGCATGATTGCCTTGGTCATCCTAGCGCTTCAATGATGCATAGGATAATTCAAAATACAAAAGGGCACCCTTTAAAGGATATAAAAGTATTGCTGTTCAAAGATTATAATTGTGAGGCTTGCTCACAAGGAAAGCTCATTATCAAACCTTTTTATAACAAAGGTTAATCTTGAATGCCCTTTATTCCTGCAAAGAATTCGTGATGATATTTGTGGATCAATGTAACCACCAAGTGGACCATTTCGATATTTTATGGTACTAGTGGACGCATCCTGTAGATGGTCCCATGTTTGCCTATTATCTACGCGCAATGTCACATTTGCACATTTACTTGTGCATATTATAAAGCTCCAGACACAATTCCCTGATTATCCAATTAAGAGCATAAGGATGGATAATGCTGGTGAACAAAGAGTTTTGATACATATTGTGCTTCACTCGGAATCGAGGTTGAGCACCTAGTTGCATATGTTCATACTCAAAATGGATTGGCAGAATCCTTGATTAAACGTATCCAAATCATTGCCCACACTCTATTATTGAGAATGAATCTCAATGATACAGCATGGGGTCATGTAGTTTTGCATGCGGCAACTCTAAGAAGATTACGCCCCACTGCTAGTCTTTTACAATCTCCATTTCAAATGGTTCTTGGTTATGGACCAGATATTTCACATCTACGCACCTTTGGTTGTGCAGTACAGGTGCCTGTAGCATTGCCAAAAAGGACGAAAATGGGATCCCAACGCCTTTTGGGCATTTATTTTGGGTTTAATTCACCGTTTATCATTAGGTTCTTAGAACCAACTACTGATAATCTTTTTATTGCCAGGTTTGCAGATTGTCATTTCGATGAGACTAGGTTTCCATCAATTGGGATAACTACAACTTCCATAACTGCAAAACAAAAACCAGTTAAGGTTTTCTCCTGGAATGAGAAAAATTTATCTCGATTAGACCCAAGGACCCTTGCATGTGAAAACGAGGTGCATCGCATAATCCATTTATAGGCTATGACCAATAGACTTCCTAACACATTTAATGATGTTACTAAGATAATTAAGTCTCATATTCGAGCTGCAAATGCTCCAGCTAGGATAGTTGTTCCGGAAGAACAGGCTAAAATGGATCAAAATCCCCCGCACTTGAAGCGTGGTAGACCGAAAAGATCAAAAGATACTGCTCCTCGAAAACGAAAGGGAAAGAATCAAGAATCCACTCCAGAAGAGCCTGGCGTTGTGATTGCTCCCAAAGAGCTTATTGCCCCTGAAGAGGCGTAAACCCATGAAAGGAACACTAACCCCGGGAATACCGAAAATTCCAGTACATATTGTAATAAAATTTAGGATCGAAATGAAATCATCATTGATGATGCTTTTGCATTCTCAGTTGCTCATAAAATTATAGATGATGATTTTAAGCCGCAATCTATTATTGAATGTTGTCAAAGGCAATATTGGCTTAAGTGGGAGGAAGCAATTAAAGATGAATTAGCTTCCCTAACTAAACGAGAGGTTTTTGGACCTATAACTCGTCTCCCTGATAATGTAAAACCCGTTGGATATAAATGGTTATTTATCCGAAAACGAAATAAGAAAAACGAGGTTGTCAGGTATAAAGTGTGGCACCCTTCGATTGCCCTCGATCTGTTAGGGTCACAACAGTTCAATTTCCATTCACTTTCCTTAATAACATGTCACTCTGATATCATTAAAATTGCAGTGGGTCTATACAACTGTGGGGTTTTATATCTTTTAGATCGGTCCTTTGTGCAATTCATATAACAGAAGCATATCCAACAATTTCATTTCCTATATTTAGAAAACGATGCACACCAACTAAACATTTATAGGTAAAAGCCGAACACTTTTATTTACTTAAACCAGATGGATATCATTCATTGGTACATCAAAATGCCGTAGTCTTCTATACTCAGCTACACTTCAAAAGATGACTGACATCTCCTCCAACAGTCATATACTTAAAGTCCATCGATCAGTGTCGGTGTCCAAAAGTTCCTTCCTTTGCTATCCTCCTCCTTGCGGTCATATCCAACCACCCGATCCATCTACCAACGGCAGTGGCAACAGAGATATCTTATCTAGTCTGAAATGTTGGTCCCCAAAGGGGTGAGTACAGCTACTCAGTAGGTAAAGGACCCAATAAGCCACTTAGTAGGTAAAGACCCAATAAGCCACTCAATGCATTATACAATACAATCATAACAATCATAGCATAACACATGTCATTCATGCATCCATGCATAACTTACCTTGAAGCCATGCATATGTCATCACACCACATGTACATACATCCTCATATAACCTTCACCATCATGTCATACATTTACCATCATGCCATAGGTGCACATACATCCATGCACTCACCATCATCATGTCATACATGTACTATTATGCCATAGGTGCACATACGTCCATGCACTCACCATCATCATGTCACACATGTACCATCATGCCATAGGTGCACATACGTCCATGCACTCACCATCATCATGTCACATATGTACCATCATGCCATAGGTGCACATACATCTATGCACTCACCATCATCATGTCACACATATACCATCATGCCATAGGTGCACATACATCCATGCACTCACCATCATCATGCACTCATGCATACATGTTGCCATATCATGCATAATTCAATTTCAATTTCCCAATTTTATTCTTTCATTTTGGGCCACCACATTTCTCTTTCCCGGGACCAGTATTTGCGTCCCCCATTTATCGCTTGCACCCAATCCTGGCATCACGAGGAACCTCCGGCATTCAGCCATTTAAGGCCACCGGGCATCCAACACACACCTCCCGGCATCTCGCATCCCAACTAGCATCACGAGACATCCCCCTAGCACAAACCTCCAAGGCTTCCGGAATTATGTACTGACATACCACCAGGATTCCCCCCCTCTGGAATTACGTACCGTATACCACCTAGCATCTCGAAACTCCTGAGGACCCTCCGGAATTACGCCACTAGGCCACCGGGCATCCGGCATTCCCTAGCCAGGCATACCGACGCTCCCGGGGCATCGTCGGCTCACACCTTCGACGGCCTTCTCACTTATCATAGTTCACATTTATAATTATGGCTCAATTTCAACATGGCATATGATGTGATGATAAACAAGATCATTTTCGCCATTTGATTCTTATATGCATTTTCAATCATCATCATACACGCAACAAGATACAATCACTTATGACAATACAATTCATGGGGTCCATATAACTTAGAATAATCCATACATCATGTCTTTTTGAAATTTACCAAATTCCAGCTTACACAATTTCGGAAAACATGTAAATTAAATATCCATATGATCTTCAAAAATCATACAATCAGTAATAGACAAGACATAAAGGTAACAATTTCATGAAGAACACATGCCCAAAAGAGCTTCACACAAGAATATATAGCTCACACAATTCAGCATGCAAAATTCGGATAAAATCAGATTGCGCAGTTCTTGAAATATTTCGATTAAAATATACGAATGACCTCCAAAAATTATGAAATTTTACCAGGTTATATTCACGATCTTAAGGTAGATTTTTCATGCAGACATATAGGCCAGGTTCGTTCTAGATAATTTTCTATACACGTTCGAAGTTACTGTTTCTAGTACCGAACAGTCCAGTTTGGCTATCTCCGAACTATCGAGGTTTCGCCTACTTATATTTCTTAGTTTCCTCTAAAATTTTGATATGTTTTACCTCAAGAGGTCCCCTACAACTTTATTTAAGGGATCTAAGTGAGATTCTCAAAGAATAGTCACCATATAAGTCTAAGAAGTCTCGGGTGTCCAGTACCGTATTTCCAGATTTACCATCTTCAAAAAGAAAATCGTTTCACTAGGATACACTTTCTCATTTTACCTAAAATTTGAGTATGTTAGTATTTTAGATGTTCTCTACAACTTTTATGAAGAATTCGAAGGGAGATTCTCGGTAAAAAGTAACATGCAACCCACAAAATCACCAAGAGGTCAACAAAGCAGTTCCAGATCTGGTGTCCTCATAGGAGAAGGGTCTCACCCCCTTAAAAATAATCATTTTTGTCTCAAATTTTAGTATGTTATAGTTTAAGATGTTTTCTACAACTTTCATGAAGGAGTCGAAGTCAAAATCCAACTCAAAACCCGTATGCAAGCCTCTACAATATTCTGGGTCAGGCGGTATACACGAAAACAGCAAGCTATTTCAAAAACAAAACACTCTAGCTTCGTTTCTCACTCCCTAAACACCTGAAATTCAGCACCATTTCAAACACACATGCAAGGCACACATGCAAGAGCAGAATATGGATTCCAACTTGCCTTTGATTCAAGCACAAAACAGCAGCAAACAGAGGCAAAGCAGCAATGAACGGCGGACGAATCCTCCTCCTTCTTCTTCGCACGGCCTCCCTCTTCCTCTCTCAGTTTCCCTCTCTCACTCTCTCGACAGCTCTCTCTCTCTCACCCCCTCAAAACTGGTCACTTCCCTTCTTCTTTCTTTTTGGTTGTATATATATTTGCATGCATCCTCATTTTGCATGGGGGACACTTGTCCCCAAGAAGGAGACAAGTGTCTCCCTTGTTGAAGACACTTGGAAGAGGCCATGCGGCTCCTCCTCCCCCTTCCATGCGTCGACATGGGCCGGGCTTATGGCCCACTTTAGGCCCATCTCACTTGGGCCAAAAGTCCAAACTTAAATGGCCCAAGTTTGTTTTTAATAATACATCTTAATCCTCATTTTAAATAAATACCTAATTGCATAATAAAATGGCCAAAAGACTTTGTGACATTAATCCATAAAATCAAATCTATAAAGTGCATAGTCAAGAACAAAGTCTTCTTTATCAAATCGTCCTATGTCCAATTTAAATAGCCCATAGAAAAATATCGATAATAAGCCCATAATTCCTTCACCACTTTAGGGCATTTGATTTTTTATTTTTATTTATAGAAATCAATTAACATTCTCATAATCAATTAACATTTGCATAAGGGGTTCGGTCCAAGAGATAAAATATTGTGGCCGATGATGTAATTGTCCCTATGGCCATTCAAAGACAAATATCGTTTCCCTCAAAATCAATATTTCGGGGTAAAATTCCCGGATGCCACATAAAGTCCGACTCGTTGCCCAAGGATTCTCCTCGAGACTTGGGATTGATTATAATGAGACATATTCACTGTAATGGATATGATTACATTTTGTTTTCTCATTAGCCTAGCAATCTTTGAAAGATTGGAAATGCGTCTTATGGGTGTTGTGACGGCATATTTATATGGCTCATTAGACTCTGATATTTATATGAAAATTTCCGAGGGATTTAAAATGCCTGAAGCATGCACTTCTCGTAATTTATTCTCAATAAAATTGCAAAGATCCTTGTATAGTTTAAAGTAATCCAATCGCATGTAGTATCAACGCCTAAGTGAGTACGTAATTAAGGAAAGGTACAAGAATGATCCTATCTGCTCATGCGTGTTTATTAAGAAATCAGAAACTGGATTTGCTATTGTAGCAATTTATGTCGATGATATAAATTTAATTGGAATTCTAGAAGAGTTAGCTAAAACTACTGAGTATTTGAAAATGGAGTTTGAAGTTAAAGATTTGGGTAAAACCAAACTTTGTCTTGGTCTAGAGCTTGAGCATAAAGTAAATGGAATAATCGTCTATCAATCAGTGTACGTTGAAAGATTGCTTAAATGCTTCAACATGAACAAAGCTCACCCATTGAGCACCTCTATGGTTGTAAGGTCTCTAGATCCCCAAAAGGACCCATTTCGTCCTAGAGAATCAAATGAAGAGATACTTGGTCCTGAAGTATCATATCTCAATGCAATTGGGGCTTTGATGTACTTGGCACAATGTACGAGACCAGATATCGCTTTTGCAGTAAACTTATTGTCATGTTTTAGTTCTGAGCCAACTCGGAGACACTAGAATGGAGTTAAACATATTTTCCATTATCTTTGAGGAACCATAGATTTGGGATTATATTAGTCCAAAGATTTCACTAACTCTGGTTTAGTTGAATATGCTGATGCTAGATATAGATTTGATCCACATAATGCTCACTCTCAAACTGGGTATTTATATTGTTATAACGACACCGTTATTTCTTAGCGTTCTACGAAGCAATCACTAGTAGCTACATCTTTTAACCACTCTGAGATTATTACTTTATATGAAGCTAGAAGAGAGTGTGTTTGGTTAAGATCCGTTATAACGCATATTCACAATTCTTGTTGTTTAATACTAGTTACAAATTCTCCCATTATAATTTATGAAGATAATGCTGCTTGTGTTGCACAAGTTAGAGGAGGATATATCAAAGGTGATAGAACCAAGCATATCTTACCGAAAATTTTTCTATACTCATTAACTCCAAGAAAGTCGACAAATTTATGTTAAACAGATTCGATCCGTAAATAATCTTGCAGATCTTTTTACCAAATCATTGCTAACATCAATTTTTGAGAAATTAGTATATGGCATTGGTATGCGGCGAGTTCAAAAGATGCAAGATTGATTAGCCCCAGCAGTGGCTACATGGCTCAATTGAGGGGGAGATATTATGAACTATACATTGTAGCATTGATATGCGGCAAGTTCACAAGATGCAAGATTAATTAGCCTCAGCAGTGGCTATATATGCATTGCACTTTTTTTTTCTTTTTGTCCGGCTTTTTCCCATAGGGTTTTCCTAGCTCAAAGTTTTTAACGAGGCAATTAATGCATCCATAAAAGGGAGATATCATAAAATTTGTGCTCTGCACTCTTTTTCCCTTTTGTCCGGTTTTTGTCCCACTAGGTTTTTTCGGCCTAAGGTTTTTAATGAGGCAATATCATTCGATGCACATTCATAATGAATACAATGAATATTCAACGGGGAGTGTTATGAAATACATGAATGAATATTCATTATATTCATCTTATCAATGTACTTATTATGGTACATTTGTATCATACATTCTAAGTATATCTCCCTATACAATGAACATCCGTCTCCCTTATCAAGTACATGTATCATTCGATACATTAATATTAATGATAAGTACATTCTTGTTCTTCTATAAATGGAAGTTTAGTTTTGATAGAACAATGAGAACAACATAGAAACACAACAGTGAGATACTAGAAATAATACTCTCTCCTCTTGCTTTATCTACTATTTCTGGTGTTCACTTGTTTTCTCTTCTCAATCTTTTCTCTATTATATATTCACAACGCAATATTTTACAACAGCCTAAAGTATCATTATTTTCTTAAATAAGAGTCAAAAGTGAACATTATTTCAAAGAAGGCGTGAGATGCTCTCATTTTCTCGAATAAGAATCTAAAATGGACCTTATTTCAAATAAGACCTTGAAGTATCCTCATTTTCAACCGGTTCTTGATTAGTTAGAGCTGGCCAATCCTTGGGGGGCCAAATTTTATGCAATTTTTCCCTCAAGGACTAAATTAAAAGGAAAACTTACTTAGTTTGAGGGAAAATGGTCCAATTATAAAGAAATTAAGCCAAATAAACCACATAAATGCGATCCATTGATTTTCTATTGACCTATTTGCTTGATTATTATGAAGAATAATGGACCTACACCATGGGTACACATAATTGGACATTTTAGGCCAAATCGGACAATTTCACAATTGACAAATTAATTGAAATTGGATTCAATTAGTATTGCAAGACACCTATTCAACTAATTGCCCATGCTTAGGATAACCTATCACATCCAAATTGACTTTGAATTGACGTCATGACTCTTATGCCAAAAATGAATTGAGGTCTAATATTGAAATTGTACCTACATTCACGAATTTAAACTCTAATCTCAAATGGGTCAACTTAAATTTCCTCAATCGAACCCATTAGCTTGGTTTTCCTATATTGAAGAAGGTTGAATTCCTCCAATTGGAAAGTTCTCGAGTGGGTCTCTCAAAATAGATCTCGGATTTGGACTTATCTTGAAAAAATGAGTGGAATAAGTGTCCATTTGTTGCTCATGAAGATTGATTCGGACCCCCTAATTAGGGCTATAAGTGGAAATTCACATTTCCACACAACCGTTCTTGAAACTGAGTGAACGAGTGAATGAGAAATGATCCCTAGACCAAATGTCATAAAAGGAACTAGACTTAATTATGACTAAAACGAAAGTAATTTTATTTTTAGGTCGATTTTGAACCTAAAACTGAAAAATTCAGAAAATAATGTTCTTAATCTATTTTCACAAAATTTCGACACTAAAGTTAAATTCATTAAGGCTCTATTTAGTAACTTGCTAAACAGTAACAATTTCTATTCTTTTGTTTCCGAGAGAAGATTTGGAACAGAAATTCGTTTGATAGAATTTTTGTTCCTGATAACAATTTTTTATTTTTTTGTTCCCGAAAGTAGATTTGGGATAAAATTGAAAAGTAAAAAAAAGTTGATTCATTGTTCCCGATAACAATTCTAAAATCAAGTAACTTATTCTCTATTCTAAAATCAAGTAACTTATTTTCTATCTTTTCTTTTTTCTTGTTCTTCTCCCCTCTTCTTCTTCCTTTGTTGCCATCGTCGCCGTCGCCGTCCACTGCTGTTTGCCGCCCATCGCCATCAGTCATCGGCAACTGGTTTGGCGAGCTCTCTGGTGGTCAGGCAGGCCTCCCTCGCCCACTGGTGAGGCTCATCCAGCCTCGCCCAACTGCCAACAAGGCACGGCCCCACTAAAGGCTAGTGACGCTCCGATGAGATCACCAACCCTCGTCCGGCCGACTGGTCATCCTAAGGCTGGCGACCGGCAACTTGAAGAAGAAGAAGAAGAAGAAGAAGAAGAAGAAGAGAAAGAAAGAAAGGAAAAAAAGGAAAAGAAGAAAAAAAGGAAAAAAGTAATAAAGTTATTTAAAAGTTAAAAGAAAATGATTTGAAGTAGAAATTTTGAGCATGATGCCAAACGCAATCATATTCCGGGAATTGAAATTTTGGACAGTTACCAAACGGCTTAAAATACTTAGAAATTATTCTTGGGAAGAGAATAAAAAGAATCATTTCTAATTAGAAATTATTCCCGTGAATAGAAGCATTAACAAACACGTCCTAAAATGAATTGTTTTGTGAATTTTTTTATTTTTCAATTTTTTTTGGTAAAATGTTTGATCAAAAGTCAACCATTTAGTTGTTTTTTCTTGAAATGTCGATTTTTGAATCAAATCTTTGAATTTTTGAAAATTAACTTGTCTAAAGTAAAATTAAGACTATCTAGGGTCTTTTTTCGGGGTTGACTTTTGGTCAAAGGATTAATCAAAAAAGTTAACTCAAAAGTCAACCGTTTGACTTTTTGGATTTTCGATGGAAATGAATAGGAAATCACTTAAAAATGACAAATCAAAAGAAAGAAATGAAAAATGATACTCTCTGGTCAAGAAACAAGCTCTGTTACGATCGGAAAACCTAATATTATTTTCCACCTTTAAGACGCATCGGTTAAAAATTAGGTATCAATAATTAGGAATAGGGAAGTTCTTTATTTTTTGTGTTTATTTGGCTAGCTAGAAAATGTTGCACTGAATGTGTGAAGCTTGGTGGGACCAATTTCATAGAGCCACCTGGGAACCAGACCAAACCAGCGGTCCAGTTCTCTAGTTGGTCTATGAAACCAACGGGTGATTCTTGATTCTAATTTTTTGGAATTGGTACTTAGTGGGTAGTTCTTGATTTTAGGGTGGGAACCGCTCACCCGGACCATACTCACCTCTAGTTGTTCTCCACAAATTAGCCAATGTCCTATCCTCTGCCACAATTCAAAAATCTAGCTTTCTCTCACTCTCTCTAAATTTTTAATTATCAAAGCATTTTTGGAGAAATAAGACAAAGTTCACAATGAGAGATCTCTATTATGAAAAAAGCTACGTTCTTCTTTTTCCCACCGTAGAATGCTAGAATTGTTCTTCTGCTCAATTCCTCAAAGTAGTCAGTAGTCATCACCAAAAGATGGAAGTCCCACGAGAGAATTCAATTTGGGAATTTTCTCTTGCATGACAAGAATATGCTGTCTCTATCTTGTTCTTTGATGCTAAATTTCAAAGAGGAAATGCGAATGTACTTTTTCCTCTTCTCCCACCTCCTTCACTCTGCTGTTACAAGTTAAGTAATATTGATACTAACACGTGACATTTGACACAACACGACACGATACGTCGACACATCACTTCCAAAAAGTAGAAAATTTCGATGCATTGGGATACGTTGTATATAAATGATCATTTTTATGATTATTTTAATATAATTAATTTGGTTCAAATTCATAAATAAATAAATAATAGAAAAAGAGTTTAGAATGAATTTACACTAAAACTATTAATATACTATTAATTAATATCATTCATTGTTTTAGTATGACGAATTCAACTCCATTCCAATAATTCATAAATCTTTGAGGAAAAAAACAACCAATCTACATTCTAGACTCGTCTGTTAGGGTGTGCCGAAAGAAAAGAGGGAAAAAAAAAACTTTGGGGATAAATTGTGTATCATAGGAAGTGAGAGTCAGAAGAGAAGACTAGATTTTGTTTCCCTATTTATTATTTTTCATTATTTTTTCATATTTACATTTTGACACCTTATTTAGTGAAATTTTTAACATTGACCCCATATGTGTTAGTATCACGTGTTGGAATTTTAGACTCGAGGGGAAAGTTGATTAGTGTTGGAAAATTCGACACTTGTTGACCGAGTGTCAGAGTGTTCGACACGACATGAATACTCTCGGAAAGTATTGGTGTTTCCTAGACTGTAGGTTGCTTCGAGCTGCAGGGAGTGCCTTATCCATTCATTCTATGAATAATGAGATCATCTCCTCTTCCCCACATCATTCGAACCACCAATCATGCCGAAGAAGATGATTTTTATGTTTATTAGGATATGACCACAAACATTAGTCCCTCATTCACTAGTAATTCCCCCAATTTCCCCTTTGTTTATCTTGATAAGATGGATGGTGCCATTTCAGACGAAGGAAGGCATCGGAGTTTAATCTCCCAGTTTGTGATTTGCGAAAAATAGTGTAGCGAAGATTTTCATATAACGTTAATCAGCTCATCGAAAATGCAACCCAAGACGCTACATAGATAACATCTTTCCTCTTTGAAGAATAAAATTGGAAATGGATTGAAATGGAGCAACTCCCAGAACCAGAAGAAAGACTAGTCAAGACAGAGTTTTCTCGATTGAAATTTCAATCAATACGATAAACTAGTTGAGCTTTTCAAGTTACGTTGTTATACTCGGTTTATACCTTAGAATCAGTATTATAGAAACATGTTGCATGGGAAGAAAGGAACAGTCAAATTATCCTTGATAAACTATTGTTCACGATGTTAGATCTTTCGCAGCTTATAAGTTCATTTTCTACTTCTTCCGATTTATGTAAGACTATTTTAAACCCTTGAAAATTTCACATATCTTTAAATATTGACACATAAATACTTACATAATTTTTTTATTTTCTCTCGAAATGTTGATAAATTTTTTTAATTAAACAAAGAAAAACCTTTTTACTAGATATTGAGTGCAGACAAATAAGCCCTAAAATCACTCCATTTTACTAATATGATGAATTTTCTATTTAATTTGCATTCTCAGTACGAATTTAATTTTGAAAAGAAAATAAAAACCGAACCACTTTACTTATACCAAAATTGCAAGACAAGTCAAACTGATCTTTGTGCTCTTTGATTCGAATCAATTTGGTTCTTTTTCATTTTTATAGTCCTGATTGATTATAAACAAATCAAATCAATAATTACCGATTTCTTTCGGTTGTTACCAAAAGCCTAGCTTCACCCTCCTTTCCATTGTACGTATCTCGTTTCTATTGACAACTAGATTTGCTGATTTCTATTACGCAACCAGCTACTTCATTATTCTTAGGGTTAATATCATGAAAAAAATCCTAAACTGACATACATGCGACAAATTTACCTCAAACTAAATCTTTTTTTTAACATAAAAAGACTCTAAACCGGTACACATATGACTAATTTACTCCAAACTAATTTTTTGACAATGAAAAACCCAAATTGATACACTTGTGACAACATTACTTAAACCAATTTTTTTTTTATCATAAAAAATCCCAAACCGGTACGCTTATGACCAATTTACCCTAAATTAATTTTTTGAACACCAAAAACCCTAAACCATAACATCTGTGACAAATTTACCAAAAATTAATTTTTTGACCGTCAAAAACTCTAAATTAGTACATTCGTAACAAATATACTTTCCATTAAATTAGATTAATATCACAAAAATCACAAAATTAGTATACTTGTGATAAATGAAGAGTAAAACCCCAAATTGACACACTTGTCATGTGTCATCAAACTATGTAATTTAATAGTAAAATTTAACAAAAACTAATAGAAGGTAAACCATTTTGGGGTTTTTAATGATAACAAAACTAGTTTGGGATGATGGTCACATGCTTACCAGTTTGGATTTTTAGTGGTCAAAAAATTAGTGTGGGGTAAATTTATTATATGTGTATCAGTTTGAGATTTTTCGTGATATTAATCTTTATTCTTAAGGAAGCAATTGATTATTCTTCTCTTCCATGAGAAGAATACAATGTGTCTTTTCTATTCTTTCGATGCCAAACTTGAAAGAGGAGAGATGCAAATGTACTTCTCTCTTCTCCCACCTCCTGTGCAATGTGCGTTGCTATTCGTAGCTCGTGCCGTGGTGAATGCCTCATTTGTTAATGCATTCATGGATGAGATGCTTTGCTTCCGCCACTTAATGTATAAGATACTTTACTTGTGTTCATTCTTGAGTTTTTGAATCGATACTATTTCCTCACAAACAAGTAAGGAACTATCTCAACATGTTATATATTTTGTTGTAACTGAAATTATGTCAAAGAGGAGCAGCAATATTCAAACAAAGCAAAAACATGGTATCTATCTCCATTTTGAATCTATGGAATACATGGAACATCCGATGTTTTGTCATATTGAGCCTCTTGTTTCAATCATTTCTCATTCTATTTGCACCCCTCCGGAAAAAAATAGCCAACAACTACATCACTTTCCTTTTGTGGTTGACCTATTTGATGGCTGATTGGGTAGCTACATTTGCTATTGGGCTCATCTCTCACCACCAAGGCAATTCATCCGCTCTTGGCACTGAAGTAAATGTAAATGGAGCAATTCATGCATTTTGGGTACCATTTCTCTTGTTACATCTTGGTGGTCCTGACACTATCACTGCATTATCTTTGGAGGACAATTCGCTTTGGCAGCGACACTTGCTCACTTTTATTTTCCAAGCCAGTGCAGCCATCTATGTCTTTGTGCAGGTATTTCCTAGCGACAAGTCTTTAGTGATCCCAATGATACTGGTGTTTCTTGTTGGGGTCATAAGAAATGTTGAGAGGATATTGGCGCTTAACTTCTCGAGCCTCCCAACACTCAGGGTATCAATGAACCCAGGTCTTTCTGAATCTTATCGGAGTTCCTGGGATGGCAAACTCACTTATGATAGTGATAAACTTCCTGAAAGCACAGTGGCAAAGCATGGTTACTACTTTTTTCAAATATTTAACGTCTTCCTCGCAGATCTCATCTTCGAAAGTAGGCAACGTGAGAGAAGCGTAAATTATTTCCATCAAGTTTCTCCGCTAGATGCGTTGAGGATTATATCAGTTGAACTCCAGTTCATGTACGAGTTGCTCCACACAAAAGCATTGGTCATACATTCTCGTATAAGTTGCATTTTCCGCTTCATAGCCTTAAATTTCCTTGTAGTGGCTTTCATCCTATTCCATCACTTAAACAAGCATCAGCTCCCCGAACTTGATATAAAAATTACTTATTTACTTCTTTTCGGGGGGATTGCTCTTGATGTGATAGCTCTTGTCATGCTTGTTTTCTCCGATTGGACTGCTGGCAAAATGTGGAACCACATAATTCCACGTAAACAAAATTCAATTCTCCTCAAGTTGGCATCCACCATTCTCCACAAGTTGGCATCCACCACTGATCGCTGGAGGAAGACTCAATTTGCCAAATGT
The DNA here is from genome assembly GCA_004368105.4 of Eucalyptus melliodora. NCBI lineage: Eukaryota > Viridiplantae > Streptophyta > Magnoliopsida > Myrtales > Myrtaceae > Eucalyptus > Eucalyptus melliodora. Next base: position 3,439,241 of record CM023402.3, on the reverse strand, counting down.
AAAGCAGATCCTGAGGCCAGTGATACTTACGAGATCTTAGATACATCATTTATATTTCAAAGGTGGTCTGAATCCATCTCTGCTTGCAACCTTTTCTCCGAGTTATGGGGGGAGAGTCCGAGAAAGATGTATAAGTGCAATCAGGGTAAAATCATCACTGCTTTCTCTAATATCTGCAGCTTTCCATTCCATATGGCTGAAAAGATCATCTCTTTTTTCGATCAAGCTCGTGAGATAATCGATCATTGGTTGAGGAACCCATCATTGATTTTTCACACAAAGTATGTGTCCAAGAATCCCTTTATTATAGAGTTGTGGATCTTTATCTTTAATAAGGTGAAAAATAAATCCGAGCAGTGGGAAGAGCTAAATAATAAGCAGTGTGAAGAGCTAACTAATAAGCTGGAGGATAAGATGAAGATATTTGAGGCTAAAGGTGATATGTTTCTCGAGTTCCGCTATAGAGATCTTTTAAAGTATGTTGCCGAGGCTAATCTCGACTCCAACATTTTATGTTGGCATATTGCTACTGAATTTTGGTTCAACATAGAGAAACCCACCGAAAGAAACGAGAGAAGGGAATTCAGCAAGATCCTCTCCGACTACATGTTTTATCTTTTAGTTAATCAGTCTAATGTGATGTTCGCTGTGACGGGCAATGCTCAAATCATGGCAAGGGAGGCATTAGAGATACTGCGTAGCACCTTTGAGGGAACGGATGTGAAGAACCGATGGATTGATTTGTTCAAGAATCCTTCGAAAATAAAATCTCTTCCACGGTGGACTTCGAACCCGGTCTTCCAGGGGCTCCGATTGGCCATAGATATGGAAGGGCTTAGGGAAAAGAAGTGGGAGGTGATGAGTGAAGTGTGGGTTGAGATGATGACATATGCAGCAACTCATATTAGGGGAGAGGTGCATGCACAGGTGCTGAGCAAAGGTGGAGAGCTTCTTACCTTCGTTTGGCTGCTAATGGCTCATTTTGGTTGTTTCTACCAACACCCATGGGGCGAGGAGTATCCACCATCGAAAGTGCATGATAAACTTTTGGTAGAGGAATAATCTTCTAAATTTCAAGCCTTCGCCGACGAATTTACGAATTCATATTTCTCGTATGTTTGCGTTTAAAATGATGTAAATTTCTGTCGTATTTTTATGACGGAAGCTATATTTCCGTAGTTATAGAATAATTCATACAACACGCATTTCTATATCTGCGAGTTATGTTTACGTGTAATCTATGTACTAATAAAAATGATGAGTAACCTGTGAGAATGAAATGGATATTGCCCAACGGATGACGGTTGTGTCGAGATATTAAAGCGAAGCAAAGAAGCGGTGTCGAGATATCATGCCTTGTATACATTACGCCACTCATACACTTATAATAATTCAACCAATTCTCCCTTCGTTGATCTTGATTGATAATCCCATTTTAGACCCACTATAGCATTGATTATTATTGTTTGATCTCCCGGTTTATGATTTGCGCTAAATAGTGCGACGGAGACATTATTACATAGATCTTATCTGTGGAGGGGGTATGTGATCTCAATGAACCCTTTTTTCTCTGGAGAATAAGACTGGAAATGGATTGAAACAGAGATATTCCTAGAACCGAAAGAATGACTAATCAAGACCCAGAATTTTCTGCATTTGAAATTTCAATCAATTGATCAACAAGTCGAGCTTTTCAATTTGTGTTGTTATTCTCGGTTTATACCACAGAATCGGTATTTTAGAAACATCCTGCACGAAAGAAAAGGGAACAATCATATTGTCTTCCATAAAATATTGTCTCATAAGTTCATTTTCTGCTTCTTTTAATTCAAAGATGACTTTTTTAAACCCGAAATCCTTGACACATAAATATGTGTGTGTCTATATATATATGAAATTTCGATACTATTATGTTTTTTTACTGTAAAACAAAGAAAATAGCTTCTACTTGTTCTTAAGTGCAGACAAACTAGCCCTAAATCACTCCCTTGCTAATATGATGAACTTCGAATGGAGGAACCGTTTTTTTTTTTTTCCCTGTGATGAAATTGCCCCTAGAGGGGGCGCCTGATTAAAACATGATGAAGCGTTTTTTTCCGCATGATGAAAATGTGATATTTGGCCAGCAGTTAAATTCACGGGAAATGAGCTCAGGGCGATAATTGTGCCCAAGTGATCGAATTCGGAGACTTTTTAAAACAAAATCAAGTCTGGAGGAACTTCTGGAAACGGACCTCGCTTTAAAAGGATTTTTTTGGAATTCTCTCAGGATCAATAATGATCCCCAAATGAGTCCAAAGTTAGTTGCTCCGCACAAATTAGCCAATGTTGGACTCTCTGCTACAATTCTAAAGCTCTCTCTCTCTCTCTCTCTCTCTCTCATTGTGTTATTGTCTGGGGATTTATAACTGCTTCCGCATGTACTTAATAAATGAAAGGGTCGGCGATACTTAGTCCTGGGATATTGCATTATAAAATCGACCAATTAGAAGAATGTGTGCATGCCCGAGGATTGGGGCATGACAACGTACCTAGGATCCTCGCTGCCAAACAAAAACATTTTTTCAAAAAAGAAAATTGGCTTAAGTCCACTAAGTGTTTTAACACAAGTCCCTAGTGGAGTCGCCAAACTGTCGCGACCTAATTTTTTGGGGTGCACCACCTAGAGTTTGGCTAATGGATTGTTAAACCTTGACTTAACACGGGCTCTCACAAGCCCATACCAATTCGTGACTTAGATTCGAATTCTTAACATGCAAATGATTTTCAATCAAAAGTCACGGCTAATCTATTTTTTGGTGGGTCGATTAGAAAACCCAAGTAAAGTAACAGGAGATTACTTTACTCCTACGAATCGGAGATTGCGAGTTCGGAGACTTGATTACGCTAGATTTCTCTATCGCCCTTTCAGTACCTTTTTCTTTATTTAAAAAAAATTGTTTGGCAGGCAGCTTAAATTGATTTTAGATCTATTTTCCTAAGATGTGAGGTGATCATGCGGGTGCATAAACCACCAATTTAACATCCAAGAAAAACAATAAATAAATTGCAATACTCATCTCATAGCAACGAAAGCATCTGCATTGTTAAATCAGAATTCACATCAACAGTCCTAGATATGATTTCTAATTAACACGCAAACTCTTTTTTTATTTTCACTTATTTAATGAGAATCATGCCTTATGTGATGCATGTTACTAATTTAACATAACATGACATGACATGGCAACATGACCTAGCTATATGACGTAAATGACATATTTCATGAATCTAATTCTGTATGACATGCGCATGATATTTTTGTATTTCTTATAAAAATTCTTTATTAAAAATTACTAACAATAAAAATCTAACTAAAGTGAGATATTATCTATTTTAAGTTAGGAAATAGACTGATTTGAATCCTATCTTAATTTAGAAATTTATCTTGACATGCAATTTAATTCCAAGATATTATCTAACGTAGATATCATCTAAACATAGATTCTAATGTAAAAAGGTATCTAACTATTCTATCATGCAATTCTACATAGGAAATCAAATATAATCTACATGATATGCAAATGTAATTTTTTTTGTATTTTCGGGATAAATAAAACAATTAAAAGATAAGGACAAAATCATTCAGAATCATCAAAGATATCACACATCGTCCAAATCTGGAAACAATACCTAAATCAAACTTGATTATTTCGCTAATAAAATCAATAAATTGATCTTAAGCCTTAAAGATCAAGATATCAATTTTATTCACACGTAATTAATTATTCTATCTAAAACCTTGTAGATGGAATAAAAAATCGGTATGCGATTGCGTACTAGGATATAAATCCTAATTGAAAGTTATGTCTATCACTCATGGATATGAAACTAGATATAAATAGACATATATTATGCAATAAAATATCCAAATATACTAGAGATGTGCATCTTACCTAATTTGATGATATTCTTCCCAAATTTGGACCAAGTGCAATTGGACCGGGATCGTGATCAGCTTCTCGGCGGTGAACGGCGGCAAGCATTACGTGCATGGCGACAAAGCACGGCTCCACGGTGCTTGGCTCGCTCAGAAACCTGCACAAGATAAGTTCTTTCTTTTTCTATTTTAGCAAAAACTCTCCCGCGGACACAATGCTCGGGATTCCGCGGTGTGGCTACGTGCGACTGGAGTTGTCCAGAGATTGGTTTGCCGAAGTCAAGCACACAGTAAAGGGTTGACCCTCAACGAGTTGCTCACGGTGGGATTATGTGTGCACGTTTTCCTTGGACAACATTCAGAACTTTCCTGTGAGTGCTTCTTCGGGGAGTGCTCCTTTATTCAATATTCGCAGCCTTTATTTTCCTTTCAAGTGATTGTAGCCCAGAACTCTCCAAGTAACCCAAGTGATGACAGAAAAAGTGATGCCGGTTCAGACGTAAAAGAAACTTCGAACTGAGGACCCTCCACTTTGACAGGCCAAGCGTTGCAGATTGACTGCACCAACTTATTTGCCGATGGAGGGGATTCGTCGTCGTTGTCGACTGCCTCTTCGTTCAGAGCTTTGCATCTCCCGTAGGCGTGGCCGGGCTTGTGAATTTCTGGGGCTCCTGAAGTCGCGACGGCCGAAGCAGCAGCTTCTCAGTGTGATTGTCGCGAGGCTATTGGTTGGTACGGGTGCCGCTCGTAGTTGGGGGATCAGCGGCCTGGACTCACGGTGGATCAACAATGGATCGGCCGCCCCTTTAAGGACATGAGGAGTCCCAAGAATTTGTTCCTTCTTGTGTCTTTTTCGTAAGTGCACTACGAGATGGATTGAACGGGGCTAGACCGAGAATGGTCTTCTTCTTTGCGTGCGTCTATGGCAAGTGCCAAATTTGTGCTCTCCAATGTGCCGAATGTTAATCTCAGAGAAGTCCTGCCGCTCAGGACCTTGAAGACCCCCCCCCCCCTCTCTCTCTCTCCCTCTCTCTCGGCTCTCACTCACAATTTTTATATTGTGGTTGACCTAGATTCTGTCGCAGTGTGTTTTCAATTGTATGGCCTCCCCCCTTTTTCTGTCTGCGTGTACTCCACTAAATAGCCGATATCCTATGCTTCTCTTGGAAACTTGATCTCCAAAATATATTCTTCGGATCATGTAGGTATTCAATGGAGCCCCAGCTTGCCAAGATAGATGTCTTTTCCTTTTTCACGAAAGCCCCCACAAGATATCATCACCGTTGCTGCCTCTCTTATTTCCTTCCCCAAATAGCTGGGCATGTATAATATGTTGGGAATCCACGCCGATTGCTTTCTTTTCCTTGTTGCCTATCGAATATTTCGAGATATTCTACAATCGCAGGACAGAAAATAGCCTAATTGATGCAATTTTCGGCTATGAGCTTTGTTCAAATTTTTATCATCGCAAGCATAATCCAATCAATCCAATTTAGAATCATTTGCTTGAGTCTTCTGCCATCGGTCTGATGCAAATGCATAATGCAATTTTGATATTTCTGTTTAGGGGTTAAAAATTAATCCCCAATTTTTATGCAATAAATAACTAAATGGATTGCCAAAATTTAGGTGTCAACACGCTCCTAGAATTAATTGTGACATGACAGAATTTAATCGGACTCAAATTCGCAATTAATTTCAATTCGGCATGATTTTAGCGTGACCTAAACTACCGGGTAGTTTTCAGAAATTTTTGGTACAAATGACCCATGGTCAATTTTCTTCGAGCCACAATGAACCCACTCGACACATTGGCGACTTTTAATTTTCGTGAAAATCTTGAGGATTCAAATATGGACACAAGATACTAAAATGATAGAAAAATCAGTCTAGTGCCAACCGACGAGAATTTTCCAAATTAGTATAGTCACCCACGTTTAGCCACACATCTCAGTTGAACCGACCTATCTCTGATCTCAAATCAATTTTTAACTATGCCACAATGACCTCTAAAGATGAACATGGTCGAATAATCGATTCCTAGTCGAATTCTAAAGTCTATTACATTAAAATTCCTTAATGTCTTCCCCAGATAGTCTAGTTATCTTGAGAGTGATCAGCTCTGAGAACATCCCTAAAGGCGCGTCAATGAAATGTCTGATTTATTTAATAGAAAACATGATTGAAAATCTGGGATGTCACAATACTCACCTCTAGTTGTTCTCCACAAATTAGCCAATGTCTGATCCTCTGCCACAATTCAGAAATCTAGCTTTATCTCACTCTCTCTAAATTTTTAATTATCAAAGTATTTTTAGAAAAAGAAGACAAAGTTCGCAAAGGGAGATCTCTATTATGAAAAAAGCTACGTTCTTCTTTTTCCCACTGTCGAATGCTAGAATTGTTCTTCTGCTCAATTCCTCAAAGCAGTCAGTAGCCATCACCAGAAGATGGAAGTCCCACAAGAGAATTCAATTTGGGATTTTTCTCTTGCATGACAAGAATATGCTGCCTCTATCTTATTCTTTGATGCTAAATTTCAAAGAGGAAATGCGAATGTACTTTTTCCTTTTCTCCCACCTTATTCACTCTATTGTTACAGGTTAAGTAATATTGATACTGACACGCGACATACGCCACGACACGACACGATACGCCGATACTTTACTTCCAAAAAAATAGAGAATTCCAAAGCATTCGGATACGTTGTATATAAATTATCATTTTTATGATTATTTTAATCTAATTAATTTGGTTCAAATTCATAAATAAATAAATAATACAAAAATAGTTTAGAATGAATTTACACTAAAAATATTAATATACTATTAATTAATATCATTCATTGTTTTAGTATGACGAATTCAACTCCATTTCAATAATTCATAAAAATTTGAGTAAAAAAACAACCAATCTACATTCTAGACTCGTGTGTTAGGGTGTGCCGAAAGGGAAAAAGAAAAAAAAAACTTTGGGGATAAATTGTGTATCATAGGAAGTGAGAGTCGGAGAAGAGAAGACTAGATTTTATTTCCCTATTTATCATTTTTCATTATTTTTTCATATTTACATTTTGACACCTTATTTAATGAAATTTTTAAAATTGACCCCATACGTGTCTTATCACATGTTGGAATTTTAGACTCGAGTTTTGGGAAAGTTGACTGGTGTTGGAAAATCCGACACTTGTTGACTGAGTGTCGGTGTGTGTCATAGAGTGTCGGAGTGTTCAACACGACACGAATACTCTCGGAAAATATTGGTGTTTCCTAGACTATAGGTTGCTTCGAGCCGCAGGGAGTGCCTTATCCATTCATTCTATGAATAATGAAACCATCTCCATTTCCCCACATCATTCGAACCACCAATCATACCGAAGAAGATGATTTTTATGCTTGTTAGGATATGACCACAAACATTAATCCCTCATTCACTAGTAATTCCCCCAATTTCCCCTTTGTTTATCTTGATAAGATGGATGGTGCCATTTCAGACGAAGGAAGGCATCGGAGTTTAATCTCCAGTTTGTGATTCGCGAAAAATAGTGTAGTGAAGATTTTCATATAACGTTAATCAGCTCATCGGAAATGCAACCCAAGACGCTACATAGATAACATCTTTGCTCTTTGAAGAATAAAATTGGAAATGGATTGAAATGGAGCTACTCCTAGAACCAGAAGAATGACTAGTCAAGACAGTTTTCTCGATTGAAATTTCAATCAATACGATAAACTAGTTGAGCTTTTCAATTTACGTTGTTATACTCGGTTAATACCTTAGAATCAGTATTATAGAAACATGTTGCCTGGTAAGAAAGGAACATTCAAATTATCCTTGATAAACTATTGTTCACGATATTAGATCTTTCGCAACTTATAAGTTCATTTTCTACTTCTTCCGATTTACGTGAGACTATTTTAAACCCTTGAAAATTTCACAATCTTTAAATATTGACACATAACTACTTACATAATTTTTTTCTTTCTCTCGAAATGTTGATAAATTTTTTTAATTAAACAAAGAAAAACCTTTTTACTAGTTATTGAGTGCAGACAAATAAGCCCTAACATCACTCCATTTTGCTAATATGATGAATTTCTATTTAATTTGCATTTTCCGTACAAATTTAATTTTGAAAAGAAAATAAAAACCGAACCACCGAACCACTTTACTTATACCAAAATTGCAAGACAAGTCAAACTGATCTTTGTGCTCTTTGATTCGAATCAATTTGGTTCTTTTTCATTTTTATAGTCCTGATTGATTATAAACAAATCAAATCAATCATTACCGATTTCTTTCGGTTGTTACCAAAAGCCTAGCTTCACCCTCCTTTCCATTGTACGTATCTCGTTTCTATTGACAACTAGATTTGCTGATTTCTATTACACAACCAGCTACTTCATTATTCTTAGAGTTAATACCATGAAAAAAAATCCTAAACTAACATACATGCGACAAATTTACCTCAAACTAATTTTTTGACCATAAAAAAGACTATAAATTGGTACACATATGGCTAATTTACTTCAAATAATTTTTTGACAATCAAAAACCCAAATCAATACACTTGTGACAAATTTACTTAAACCAATTTTTTTACCATGAAAAATCTCAAACCAGTACACTTATGACTAATTTACCCTAAATTAATTTTTTGAACACCAAAAACCCTAAACCAGAACATCTATGACAAATTTACTAAAAATTAATTTTTTGATCACACCAAATTGGTACATTCGTGACAAATATACTTTCCGTTAAATTGGATTAATAACATGAAAATCACAAAATTAGTATACTCGTGATAAACAAAGAGTAAAACCCCAAATTGACACACTTGTCAATTGTCATGTGTCATTGAACTATGCAATTTGATAGTAAAATATAACAAAAACTAATAGAAGGTAAACCATTTTGGGGTTTATAATGATAAACAACTAGTTTGGGATGAATTGGTCACATGCTTACCTGTTTGAATTTTTAGTGGTTAAAAAATTAGTTTGGGCTAAATTTATTATATGTGTATCAGTTTGAGATTTTTCATGGTATTAATCTTTATTCTTAAGGGAGCAGTTGATTATTCTTCTCTTCCATGAGAAGAATACAATGGGTCTTTTCTATTCTTTCAATGCCAAACTTGAAAGAGGAGAGATGCAAATGTACTTCTCTCTTCTCCCACCTCCTGTGCAATGTGCGTTGCTATTCGTAGCTCGTGCCGCGGTGAATGCCTCATATGTTAATGCATTCGTGGATGAGATGCTTTTCTTCCGCCACTTAATGTACAAGATACTTTACTTGTGTTCATTCTTGAGTTTTTGAATCGATACTATTTCCTAACAAACAAGTAAGGAACTATCTCAACATGTTATATATTTTGTTGTAACTGAAATTATGTCAAAGAGGAGCAGCAATATTCAAACAAAGCAAAAACATGGTATCTATCTCCATTTTGAATCTATGGAATACATGGAACATCCGATGTTTTGTCATATTGAGCCTCTTGTTTCAATTATTTCTCATTCTATTTGCACCCCTTCGGAAAAAAATAGCCAACAACTACATCACTTCCCTTTTGTGGTTGACCTATTTGATGGCTGATTGGGTAGCTACATTTGCTATTGGGCTCATCTCTCACCACCAAGGCAATTCATCCGCTCTTGGCACTGAAGTAAATGTAAATGGAGCAATTCATGCATTTTGGGTACCATTTCTCTTGTTACATCTTGGTGGTCCTGACACTATCACTGCATTATCTTTGGAGGACAATTCGCTTTGGCAGCGACACTTGCTCACTTTTATTTTCCAAGCCAGTGCAGCCATCTATGTCTTTGTGCAGGTATTTCCTAGCGACAAGTCTTTAGTGATCCCAACGATACTGGTGTTTCTTGTTGGGGTCATAAGAAATGTTGAGAGGATATTGGCGCTTAACTTCTCGAGCCTCCCAACACTCAGGAAATCAATGAACCCAAGTTTATCTGAATCTAATTGGAGTTCCTGGGATGGGAAACTCACTTTTGATTGTGATTCTCAGCGAGAGGTAAAACTTCTCGAGAGCACAGTGGCGAAGCATGGTTACTACTTTTTTCAAATCTTTAACGTATTCCTCGCAGATCTCATCTTCAGGGAGAAGCAACGTCAGAAAAGCGTAAATTATTTCAGTAAAGTTTGTCCGCTAGATGCGTTGAGGATTATATCAGTCGAACTCCAGTTCATGTACGAGTTGCTCCACACAAAAGCATTGCTCATACATTCTCGTATCAGTTGCATTTTCCGCTTCATAGCCTTAATTTTCCTTGTAGTGGCTTTCATCCTATTCCATCACTTAAACAAGCATCAGCTCCCCGAACTTGATGTAAAAATTACTTATTTGCTTATTTCCGGGGGGATTGCTCTTGATGTGATAGCTCTTGTCATGCTTGTTTTCTCCGATTGGACTACTGGCAAAATGTGGAACCACATAAGTCCACGTAAACAAAATTCAATTCTCCTCAAGTTGGCATCCACCATTCTCCACAAGTTGGCATCGTCCACTGATCGCTGGAGGAAGACTCAGTTCGCCAAATGTAAAGCAGATCCTGAGGCCAGTGATACTTACGAGATCTTAGATACATCATTTATATTTCGAAGGTGGTCTGAATCCATTTCTGCTTGCAACCTTTTCTCCGAGTTATGGGGGGAGAGTCCGAGAAAGATGTATAAGTGCAATCAGGGTAAAGTCATCACTGCTTTCTCTAATATCTGCAGCTTTCCATTCCATATGGCTGAAAAGACCATCTCTTTTTTCCATCAAGCTCGTGAGATAATCGATCATTGGTTGAGGAACCCATCATTGGTTTTTCACACAAAGTATGTGTCCAAGAATCCCTTTATTAATGAGTTGTGGATCTTTATCTTTAAGGAGGTGAAATATAAATCCGAGCAGTGGGAAAAGCCAAATAATGCGATGAAGATATTTGAGGCTAGAGGTGATATGGTTCTCGAGAGGGTCGGCTATACGAATCTTTTAGAGTATGTTGACCAGGCTAATTTTGACTCCAACATTTTATGTTGGCATATTGCTACTGAATTTTGGTTCAACATAGAGAAACCCACCGAAAGAAACGAGAAAAGGGAATTCAGCAAGATCCTCTCCGACTACATGTTTTATCTTTTAGTTAATCAGTCTAATGTGATGTTCGCTGTGACGGGCAATGCTCAAATCATGGCAAGGGAGGCATTAGAGATACTGCGTAGCACCTTTGAGGGAACGGATGTGAAGAACCGATGGATTGATTTGTTCAAGAATCCTTCGAAAATAAAATCTCTTCCACGGTGGACTTCGAACCCGGTCTTCCAGGGGCTCCGATTGGCCATAGATATGGAAGGGCTTAGGGAAAAGAAGTGGGAGGTGATGAGTGAAGTGTGGGTTGAGATGATGACATATGCAGCAACTCATATTAGGGGAGAGGTGCATGCACAGGTGCTGAGCAAAGGTGGAGAGCTTCTTACCTTCGTTTGGCTGCTAATGGCTCATTTTGGTTGTTTCTACCAACACCCATGGGGGATGGTTTCTCAACCATTGAAATTGCATGATAAACTTTGGGTAGAGAAATAATCTTCTAAATTTCAAGCCTTCGCCGACGAATTTACGAATTCATATTTCTCGTATGTTTGCGTTTAAAATGATGTAAATTTCTGTCGTATTTTTATGACGGAAGCTATATTTCAGTAGCTATAGAATAATTCATACAACATGCATTTCTATATCTGCGAGTTATATTTACGTGTAATCTATGTATTAATAAAAAAGATGAATAACCTGTGAGAATGAAATGGATATTGTCCAACGGATGACGGTTGTGTCGAGATTTAAAGCGAAGCAAAGAAGCGGTGTCGAGATATCATGCCTTGTATGCATTACGCCACTCATACACTTATAATAATTCAACCAATTCTCCCTTCGTTGATCTTGATTGATAATCCCATTTTAGACCCACTATAGCATTGATTATTATTGTTTGATCTCCCGGTTTATGATTGGCGCTAAATAGTGCGACGGAGACATTATTACATAGATCTTATCTGTGGAGGGGGTATGTGATCTCAATGAACCCTTTTTTCTCTGGAGAATAAGACTGGAAATGGATTGAAACAGAGATATTCCTAGAACCGAAAGAATGACTAATCAAAACCCAGATTTTTCTGCATTTGAAATTTCAATCAATTGATCAACGAGTTGAGCTTTTCAATTTGTGTTGTTATTCTCGGTTTATACCACAGAATCGGTATTTTTGAAACATCCTGCACGGAAAAAAAAGGGAACAATCATATTGTCTTCAATAAAATATTGTCTCATAAGTTCATTTCTGCTTCTTCTAATTCAAAGATGACTTTTTTAAACCCGAAATCCTTGACACATAAATATGTGTGTGTCTATATATATATGAAGTTTCGATACTATTATGTTTTTTTACTGTAAAACAAAGAAAATAGCTTCTACTTGTTCCTAAGTGCAGACAAACTAGCCCTAAATCACTCCCTTGCTAATATGATGAACTTCGAATGGAGGAACCGTTTTCTTTTTTTTTTCCCTGTGATGAAATTGCCCCTAGAGGGGGCGCCTGATTAAAACATGATGAAGCGTTTTTTTCCGCATGATGAAAATGTGATATTTGGCCAGCAGTTAATTTCACGGGAAATGAGCTCAGGGCGATAATTGTGCCCAAGTGATCGAATTCGGAGACTTTTTAAAACTAAATCAAGTCTGGAGGAACTTCTGAAAACGGACCCCGCTTTAGAAGGATTTTTTTGGAATTCTCTCAGGATCAATAATGATCCTCAAATGAGTCCAAAGTTAGTTGCTCCCCACAAATTAGCCAATGCTGGACTCTCTGCTACAATTCATAAAGCTCTCTCTCTCTCTCTCTCTCTCTCTCTCTCAAGTTTATTAATAAAGTATTTTCATAGGAAGAATACAATTTCCACAATGAGATAGCAGATGTTCCACCTTAATGTTATATTAGTTTGACTTAAATTAAACCTAGGTCTACTATTCTAGACTAATTTACTAGCAATTGTCGGAGTAGTTACAATGTAGCGTTTTTTACACTTTGACGTTACAATGGTTTGGCTTAGATTAAACCTCATTCTACTGTTCTAGACTAATTTACTAGCAATCGTCTAAGTAGTTGCGATGTAGCATTTGCTGCTTCCACCCAAAGCTAGTAGATCATACTATCATATCTCCTGCATTATTACAATATTTGTACACTTCTCAAAAGAGATTGCAATCAGTGACAAGTACTCTGGTGATTTTTCGATCTGGTTCCTAATTCTAGGATGGGAACTAAACCAATTATAATTTTTTTTTTTAATTTCTTAAAGAATGATAACCTAAACCTAGTCTCCTCTCCCGCGGCTTGAACCTCATGGTTGGAATTACCAAAACACCAAGCAGAAAGTGGCAGAACAAACGGTTGGCACGGGGAAGATTAATGGCAATCTGCTTTGATTTCTGTCTCCATGTCCCAATGGGCCGCATTCAAAGCACAAGAAGCCATGATGTGTTCTTAAGGATTCCAGCAGATCCAATATGAAAAAGAAGCACTCCAAACAAATACTAGGTAAGACGTCGAAAATCAAAATTACCAAGGAGACTGCGCCGGTTAGCCCAATTGCTGTCTCATTGAGTCCACTGTGTCCCTTAGCTTCCTAAGATTAATGCACAATCTGCAGTCGCAGAAGATTCACATGTATCATTCAGTAAGTGTGCTATACCATGCTTGTAAACTTCTCGTGCTTTACAAAGGCTTGTCTAAGCTTATGATAGTTGTTTCTATAATGCTCCACCGCTTCCATCGAACTGCCCAATAATCGGACCAATCCAGTGCCCATTTCTAGAAATCGGGAACTAGTCCTTCTGGTCCAACTCTTGGTTCTTGGGTGAGACCGAACCTGATGTGAATTGTTGCTGAAAGACCATTCTACAAAGGCCCGAATGGTGCAAATTGCGAACCTCGACCTCTAATATAATATGTGATTGACAACCTCCATATGGACGTAACCTGTTGATGAATCTTTATAAACCAACCAACGTTATAGACGCCACGAGCGAAAGAATTCGCTATTTCACTCGATAAGTCGACTCAACCGCCATAAGGAACCTTGATAAGGTTAAGTCCTCAAAAGAACAATAGAAGAGAACCTCTCATTTTTTTTTATTGCCCTAAAAAATGTCTCCTCCAAAGAAATTTGGCTAGCCCTTAATATAGGCCTTCTAGCTGCCATGCAAACCCTAAATCCAGCTCTAGAGTTCGGCCAAACCAACCCCCAAAACCCTAATTTAATTTGGTTACAATTAATGAGACCTAATGCTTCATATTCTAGTATGCCTAAATAGGAAGACAATTTTATTTGGTCAAATATTTGGTGACCAGATAATCAAATTGCACCAACATTTCCAAGATTCTTCAAAATTCGATCTAAGATTATCTCCATGCCAAGATTTCCAAGATTCTTCAAGATTCGATCCAAGATCATCTTCACGCCAAAGATCACTAACCATGACGTCAACAGCTTGTCAGAATTGCTTGGCCAGCAATCAAGTGATCAAACCAGTTGGAATAAATAATGGGTCACTAGCACCTCCTCCTCAATATGGCTTGATGTCCACATTAGAACCGAATTGGAAATCAATTACCCTTCTCTTATTTAGTCTTCAATCTTCAAATTAATCATTGGATAATCTTCAATATATTCAATTTAGCTAAACATAATCAGCACAATCACTAGGAAATCTGGCCGCTCATACAATCAAATCTTCCAAGAAAGGGTGTAGTTTTCATGAATAAAGTAGGCTATATTACGAAATAATCCTTTTCACAAGTGAGAGAGAAGAACACTAGAAGTACCAAAAGTTGTGTGCAGCGCTCATTTTAGTATAAAAAGTCTTTTTGGATCACTTAAGTGCCACTTAAAAAATGATTAATTAAGTGCTAACTCGTATCTAAGTCGTTGGAAATTAGACGTGGCTATATTTTATTAATTTATCAGTCCTATGTGGCTTGCCGATGTGCCCAGTCAACATTGAAACCCTAAACGGCATCGTGTAGATAAGTTGACGAGCGATTATCTGAGTGCTAAAAATTGTAAATATGGATCATTTGAGTGTCAATTATTGTCAATAGTGATTACTTAAATGCAGTTGTTATGAAAAAACGATCATTTTATTGCCAATCGTGGTTAAAAAATGATCACTTTAGTACCAAGTCATATTTTATTAACTTTAGAGATTTAAGTCCAAGCGGATAGAATTTCTTTTAAAAATATGCCGAGTTATAGTAATATTTTAATTATAAAGACCATGTAATCAATGTGCCTAGAATTTGTCGTATGAGGCACTTAAGCGATCCTTTTTTCTCTGATTTGGCACTTAAATGAGTTGGCAAAAACTTTTGGCACTAAAGTGAATGCTGTACACAAGTATTGTCACTTCTAGTGTCCATCTCCCCACAAGTGATTGGTGATTGATTGGATTCTTCTTCCATTTATTCTTTCTGGAGTTCATGCATGAGACTTGTTGTTAAAATTCTTAAGACCTAGATTGACAGCCAATATAATATCTAGGTCTTCTATTAAAAATGCATAAACACACGAACCGCACATTCATCTTACATGATATTGAGAGAGCTTCCCATATCAACTATATGTGAGTCTCTCCAAACTATCCATTGGTTGTTGACTTAAATAAAGCTTTTCATTTGATCATTCTAAATACATTAGTGACCAAGGCTTCATAGAAATGTTCATGTCATGGTACCTTCAAGTCTCCATGAGCTTCATGTTCTTCCTCCCTTATTCACCCGCTGTTAAGGTCCATCTAGTCTTCATAGTCTTTCCACTTTGTACTTTGGATTATATCAATGGTGATAGAGCATTGTTCATAACATTGTTACCTAAAATAAATCATATTTGCATTTATTGATTAATAATGAGGAATAGATGATTTTGTCAATTTCAAAATATTATTGACCGTTTTCTCAATATCTAATTGATTAATAATATAAAGTATTTTGTTAGATGCAATATCACCATATATTTCATTGAACTAATCATAAAGGAGATACTTTTCTTTTGCCATCTAAGCACAAGATACCTTGCTAGTGCTCATTTTGGAATGGATGAATGTGCAAGTAGAATTGAGATTTAACTAATTCAACGATAAAAAATCAACCCAACACAAAGCAACAAGGACAATCTGTGCTTGAGATGCTTTTCTTTTGCCATTAAAAGCATGAGGTACCTCATTTATATTCATTTTAAGACTGGTTGGTCCACAATTCCTTCGCTTTCTGACAAACAAGCAAGCTGTCACAACCAAATTTTTGGATGCACCACCTAAAATCAGGCTAATGGACTACTAAGTCTAACTTAGCTCGGCTCTTTCAAGCCAATACCAATTCGCAACTTAGATTCAAATATCTAGCATGCAAAAAGGAGTCGCAACTAATTAGTTTACAGTAGATCGATTAGACACCTAAGTAAAATAATTGGAGAATTATTTCACTTCTACGAACTAGAGATTTTGGGTAAGGAGACTTAATTACGTTCGATTTCTCTAACGTCATTTCGGTACCTTTCTCTTTTATTTTGAAAAATGTTCGGTAAGCAGCTTGAATTGATTTTAATTTATCTCCCTAACATGTGAGGTTGTCATGCAAGTACGCAAACCACCAATTAAATACTCAAGAAAGCAAATAAAAAGATGCAGAACTTACCTTATAGCAACAAAAGCATCTGCAATGTTAGATCAGAATTCACATCAACAAAATAGATATGATTTCTAATTAACACGCAATCACTCAATTTTTTTCATTTATTTAATGTGAATCATGCTTTATGCAATGCATGCTACTAATCTAACATGAAATGATATGACATAGTAGTATAGCATAAACTATATGAATGAGTAAAATAATTTTTTTGTGTTTTCTTAATGAACATGCAATAATTAAATATGCAATCTAAATTAACCAAAATGACCTAATTATAATGACAGACAATTTCTAATTAAATGAACCTAGCAACAATCACTAAATGACGTGCATTTCATAAACCTAATTCAATATGACGTGCAAAGAATGCCCTAATTCTAATGAAATTCGAAATTAAAATTGCCAAACAATTAAATGTGCAATTAAAAAAAAAAAACACTAACATCCTAAATGAATGCATTTTTTATTTTTTAATTATTTTTTTAAATTCAAAATAAAATCTCTATTCTAAATATGCAAGATAACAAGAAATATTCTAAAACAAACCTAATCCTAATTCAAATATTTTTGGATTTTTTTATGAAAATAAAATAGATTCAACGAACGGCAAATCGGACAAGATAGGATTGATATCTATAAATTGGTGAACCATATCTTGTGCATGAGATCGGGTTGGCCAATTGTAAACTAAATTGTGAATCGAATCTCGAGCGTGAGATCGGATCAAGTCGAATTTTGGGCGTGAAAATCAGACTGTTAATCCTAAACTTCAGACACAATTTCATGTCGAGAATTTCAGTCATACATTAAAGAATAATTCTACTAAAAAAGCAAACAATAAAAAATAATAAAAACACAATAAAAAAACTACCTAATATTTGTTTTCCTTTTCCTTTTCTTTTTCTTTTTTCTTCCACACACAGCTTTGTTGTTCGTGGTGGGTACGCAACCAAGGGCGGCTGTTCGCCGACGTTCTAGTGAGGGGATAGTGGCGGGCGGATGATGGTAGGGAGGTCACGATGGTGTGGCCCGGAGGTGGCTATTGCAGCAATGGTCTGACAGAGGGAGTTTGGCAACCACGAACAGGGCAAGAGAAATGCTAGTGGCCATATCTCTGCTGGAGCAAGGAGCGGCAGCAGCCTCGTCGGAATCTCGCAAGTTGTAGGTGAGGCAGAGCGCAACAGTGGCTGGCGAAACGGCGACGCGGCATCCGGCAGGGCGACAGAGCAGTGTTGTGAGCTCCTAAGCAAGCTGTTGGTGGGTTGCTCAGGTGAGGAGGTTTGGAGTGATGGTGACCAGCAGCAGCAACGGCGGGCTTCGTGCAGTGAGGGAGGCTCGCAAGTGTTGTAGGACAGGAACGGAGGTGCTTCGGAGCGGGGGGGGTTTGCTTCTGGCGTTAGGCTGCTAGCGTTGAGTAGAAGGAGAGCATGAGTGAAGTAGGCAGGCGGCTGAAGGCGAGTCGGCAGCAACTAGTCACGAACAGAAATGAGCGGCGGTCGGGGGTGTCGAGTTGTCATAGGTGAAGGCGTCGGAGGTGGCTGGCAAAGGCGGTTCCGGCGGTGGATGGCACGGGCACGGCTGGCGCGATCAAGGGGGGGTCCTCGAAGAAGAAGACACTGTTGCCCCCCCTTTTTATTTATTTATTTTTCTCTCTCTCCTCTCACCTCACCTGTCTCCCGCACGTCTCTCTCTGTTCTGCTTTTGCTTTTTGCTGACTTTTCTTTCTTTCCCCCAAAAGCTTTTTCATCCTCCTTTTGGTCTTGGGCTGAAGAAACGAGCCTAGGCAACCAAAGCTTTTCTTCTTCTTTTGTGCTAAGAGTTTTTGACCTAAAACTCAAGAGAGGCCCCTAAAACCCTATATGTTCAACCCTTTTATAGGCAAAACAAATGTAATCTTTTGTGAATATTTCTTCTCACAAAGATTACTTATAACCTCTCCATCACAAAAATCCTTTTATTTTCCTCATCTCCTGAATATTCTCCATTGATTTTATTGTCTATTGCTAAAGATAAGATTGCAATGTGATTTTCTCAATTTCTGAAAATCCATCATAATATCATATCAAATCTCCATTTCTCACAAGATAATTAATTAAATAAAATAAAATAAAGGGGTGGGTCTAATTTGCTCCCTTTGTGAGCTTAGTCCGGCCTATCAATTTAAAGCTCAGAACTAGTAATTCTGTGACATTCAGATTTTTGGGTTCTAATTTCGACTGGATAAATAGGGCCGTTTTCGTTCAGTTGAAGCCAGGGATTGTGAAATTGAGAAGCATGAGGGATTCTTGGATGAAGAAAATAGTCAATTTGATAATGGAAATATCAATTGATTTTTGTGAGAGTTATTTGAGAGAAATTAAGAGAAAAATTGAATGCAGATATGCAAGTGGGGATCAAGAACTCTAAATTGGAAAATCCTTTTAAGAGTGTATGAGCTTATTTAAAAGAAATTGGGATTAGGATTCTCTATTTGAGGAAATCCTTTTATTTTGTGATTTTCCCATTTCTTTTCCATTTTTAGCCAAACACTCTCTTTTTCCTTTTCTCTCTCTCTCTCTCTCTCTCTCTCTCTTTCCTTCTTTCTTTTTCTTTTTCTCTCTCTCCCCCTCTCTTTTTCCCTCGTGCGTGAGCCTCTCCACCGAATGCCCCCTTGCTGTCTTCCACTTTGCTTCCTCCACTTTTGCTTTTTGACTTTTCAAACTTATCTACTCTCTCTCTTATCCTTATCTCTCCCCCTCGGTACTCTCTCTCTCGACACTCTCTCTTCCTCCTCCCGCTTGGTCTATTTGAAGACAACAGAAGCAGAACGGAAGCAGCAACCAGCGTCGGTTGAAGGAGCAGCAGGAAAAAGCTGCCGTCGCCGTCGTGCTGGAGTATCGCCGCCGTCCGTCTCCCTCTCGCTCGCTTGAACGCCCTCCGCCCTAGCCTCTCTCTTCTTCTCCCTCTCAATCATTCGAACACAACAGAACAGAAGCAGAGACAGCATCACTGAGGGGAAGACTGGAGCAGCTCGCCATCACGTCGGGGCACCGTCGTTGCCCGCGAGCTCCGCCGCGCACCGCTCGCCCTTCGCCTTCCTCACCCCCTCGCGTCCTCGCCGCCCAGCAGCTTCGCCCAGCTCTTAACCACCTCTATTCGGCTCCGTTTTGGCCAGCACAGGCCACGATTCGGCCACCTCCGGCCACCGTGCGCCGCCACCTCGACCCGCTGAAGCTCCCTTCGCCCTACACTGGCTTTGCTCTACCATCTCAGCCCCGAATCCGCCCCTTCCAGCAGCGATCAGAGAAGGCAGAAAATGGGTATCGCAGAGGGTTTTGGCCCGTTTTGGCCGTCTTCCCGAGCCCGGATGCTTGGCCCGCTTTGAGGAAAGTCGATCCTCGCGTCGAGCCCATTGTTTTGAGTGAGTTTTACTCACTAATGCCTTCTTAGTGTGCTAATTATACTTAAAGGTTGATTAGTGTTAATTAAGTGTAATTATGTTGTTAGATTAGAATTGATTAGTGATTATTAGTTAATTGGTTTGCATATTAGTGGTGTGATTAGTGTAATTAGATAGAGAATTGCCTGTAGTATTTATTGGATGCTTCTTGGGATTTTTTCCATCCCTTATCGGGTGTTAATTAAGCGATTCGGGCTTAATTAGAATTTTAAGGAATTAAATATTAATTTTCGAAATTAATTATTTAATTATTTATTTCCCGAAAATTCAACTGGGATGGCCAATGACCGGGATTTTATGCTGATGATGGTGGCGTAGACCATTTATTTAATTGAGCTTCATATTGTGCCAAATTGGAATTATTGTGTTTATTTATTTATTTTTCGAAATTAAATTAATTATTTATTTATTTTCCGAAAAATTCAACTTGAATGGCCAGTGACCGGAATATTATGATTATGACCATGGTGAAGTCCATTTATTTAATTGGGCTTTATCTTGAGCTAAATTGAATTTTAATATTTATTAATTAATTTTCGAAATTAATTAATTAATTAATTATTTTTCGGAAATTAATGCTGAGGTGATCGACGGCCAGAATTTCGTGCTGATTGTTGTGGCACAGTCTGTTTATTTATTTGAGCTCTACGTTGTGTGAAATTAAATAAATGGTGATATTTTAGGGATTTACCCTAAATTGATTGAAATTGAGTAAAATTGAATTATTGATTGGTAGATGGCCGAGTATGGCTAGTTAGCAATTGTAATGCCTTGTTGAGCTATAAGTGGAGAGAGTGATGAAAACTAACTGAGAATTCTATTGGCTGAGACCGATCAAGTACGAACTATAGACAGGTGTGGTTCGGTGATAAAGTACATCACTGTGCGAAAACAGCGCCTTAAAGAACGCACGTAGACTGTCTATGACTTATGGTAGGCGTGGTTCAGTGATTAAGGATATCACTGTGCGAAAACGGCGCCTTAAAGAACACACGTAGACTACCTATGAATCATGACAGGTGTGGTTCGGTGATGAAACACATCACTGTGCGAAAACAGCGCCTTAAAGAACGCACGTAGACTGTCAGTGATTTGTAACTTGTGACGGGCGTGGTTCGGTGATGAGAAATATCACTGTACGAAAACAGCGCCCTAAAGAACGCACGTAGACCGTCTGATACTTATGTCACCTTGGCGAAAACGACGCCCGAGAGCATTGATGGAGCTCTGTGACTAAGTGTACTATTGGAGGTTATGTGGGATGGAGTGAATGACCTAGAAATGATTCGACTGACTTGTAATCGACTAGGTCGATTGATCGATGATTCGATCTGAGTGTGATTCAATGTGATTGATCATTGCCTTGATTTGATGTTGCGAATTGATTGATTGAATGGAAATGACCGTGAGTGGTCTTGTTGGCGTGTAATCGATTAAGTCGATTAGATCGATGCTTCGATCTGTGATGTTATTGCTTGGGTGCCTATTTGATTTGTGCTAATATGCAGGTGGAATCTGAGGCCAAGGTAAGTCCTCTGACTCATGTTGTGCATAGGCAGCCCTAAGGTGTATTAGTTTACTAATCGGGTCTTAGGGGGTAGAACTTGCTGAGACGTTGTCTCAGTGGTTATTGAATAACCATTTCAGGACCTGGATGAGGAGCCTAAGGAGCATGAATCTGATGAGGAGATCCCTGTTGAGGAACCTGAAGAGGAGTACGTGGAGGAGGACCCCGAGGATAACCCCGAGTACGATCCGGATGAGGACTGAGATCCCGTCCTGTCTTGTCAAACCTTGTGTGCATGTGAATAGATGTTAGACTTAAAGTGTACATATGTACATAAGGATGTGGTTTCCAGGTTCAAGTTTCTAGTCCTACTTGTATATCCCATTGCTTTATTGTCTGGGGATTTTTATGACTGCTTCCGCATGTGCTATTAAAAAGGAGAGGGTCGGCGATATGTAGTCCTAGGGATATTGCATAATAAAATCGACCAACCTTAAAGGATGGTCACGTGACCGAGAGTCGAGGCGTGACAAATTCGAACCCATCCGCCACCGGTCCAATAAATAAATGCAAATTAAAAATAAATGCACCTAAATTGATATGTTATGCAATTAACATTTTTTCAATGATAAAATTAACCCCTAATTATATGCAATAAATAAATGACCAGATCGCCAAAAGATAGGTGTCAATAGCCGCCCCTCTTTGAAGGTGAGCTCGTAGAGGTTGCTTTCAAAAACAAATTGAAACCTAAATTTTGACCATGCACATGCACTGAATGATTTTTTTTTTTTTTCGGAAAATGAATCATATTTTAAATGCAATTTATATGATGAATGGAAATGTTAATGCAAATACATGATGCGAAAGGAAAGGACGTACCTTCAGTTACTTACCAATCAGTGCGGTAGAATATCTTGAGGTACATGATAAATCCTCATTTACTCCACAAGTACCCAAAGCATTCACATCCAGAGTAAAATGTTCAATGAAAAGAATTAAGACATCCAGATCCAGACTGAGATGTCAAGAATTTTGAACTCGAAATACCTAGATTCAGACTAAGGTATAACAAGCAAGATCAAAAAACATTTACATCCAAAGTGAAATGTTTAATGAAAAGAATTAAGACATTCAGATCCAGACTGAGATGTCAAGAATTTTTAACTCGAAATACCTAGATTGAGATTAAGGTAGAACGAGAAAGATCGAAAAACATTCACATCTAGAGTGAAATGTTCAATGAAAAGAATTAAGACATCCAGATCCAGACTGAGATGTCAAGATTCTGGAATTTGAAATGCCTAGATACAGACTAAGGTATAACGAGAAAGATCGAAAAACATTCACATCTATAGTGAAATATTCAACGAAAAGAATTAAGACATCCAGATCCAAACTGAGATGTCAAGAATTTTGAACTCAAAATACCTAGATCGAGATTAAGGTATAACGAGAAAGATCGAAAAACATTCACATCCAGAGTGAAATGTTCAACGAAAAGAATTAAGACATCCAGATCCAGACTAAAATGTCAAGATTTTTTAATTCACAATACCTAGATCCAGACTACGGTATAACGAGAAAGATTGAAAAACATTTACTTCTAGAGTGAAATGTTTAAACGAAAATAATGAAGACATCTAGATCCAGACTTAGATGTCAAAATTTTTGAACTCAAAATACCTAGATCCAAACTAAGGTATAACAAGAAAGATTGAAAACATTCACATCCAAAGTGAAATGCTTCGATGAAAATAATTAAGACATCCAGATCCAGACTGAGATGTCAAAGGAACCTATCTGGAATATCTTACCTCCAAAGAGGGTAGAGTAATTCAAGATAGTTGGTGTTACATGTCTAGAATCCGTATCTTTCTACGATCGTCTAGAATAGCAACAAGACTTTGTAACGAAACTGCTTTTCTAGGACCCGTACCTTTCTACGATCACTTAGTATGGCAGTGGTTTTGTAAGGAAACTGCTTTCGTAAGACCCATACCTTTCTATGGTCGCCTAGTATGGCAGTGTTTGGTTATGTCTAGGACCCGTACCTTTCTACAGTCGTCTTAATGAATAAAATTGATTTTCTAGGACCCGTGCCTTTATACGGTCGCCTAAATGGGAAAATTGATTTTCCAGGACCTGTACCTTTCTATGGTCACCTAAACGGGGATTCACTTTCCAGGTTCCGTACCTTTCTACGGTCGCCTAAATAGGAAATCACTTTCCATGAATCGTACCTTTCTATGGTCGCCTGAATAGGAAATCACTTTCCATGACTCGTACATTTCTACGATCGTCTGAATAGGAAAACACTTTTTAGGACCTGTACATTTCTACAGTCGCCTAAATGGGGAAATTGCTTTTTCAGGACCTGTACCTTTCTACAGTCGCCTATTAGAGTGATAAATATTGTCTAGGACCCGTACCATTCTACGGTCGCCTAAACTAAGGTTTTGCTTGGCTATGACCCAAACCTTTCTCCGGTCGCCCAGCATTGCAACATAGATCATCTGACCAGGATCCAAACCTTTCTTCAGTCGCCTTAATTAGACTAAATCTGGAGAAAATCTTTAAGAGACAACTCAACGGAGTGTTGGTATACTCAAAAGGGAAAACTTGTGCAATGACAAGTATTTAAGGTATAGATAGAGATATACTTATCTGGTAACATATCTGCTCATGAGGTATATGTCTCCTGTAAAACTTGGTCATAGGAGAGGTACCATGCATTTAGAGTCACAAACATGCATCAATTCAAGTGAGGTGTATGCGTAATGATTTCTATCAATCTTGCATCACCTAATTTCCATTGGGAAGGATTTCAAAAGAATATTCCAATCTGAACACATGAGTATCATGGATGCATCAAATGAAGGATCTTTCGATCTAAAAGGACTTTTCACTCATCTTCATTAAAATGGTCATTTCATCCTAACATTTGATGTAGGATTTCGACAATCGCTCTATCTCACCATTGTCATGCCAAACAAGGGTCTGAGTAATCTCGCAAGTGGTACGACTTTACCAATCTAAGAGGTCTTTAATAGGGACTGTAATGTGGGCTTGGTTAATAGCTTAACAAAGGAGACTTTTTGAGTTGAGGCTATTGAAAGATGACATTTCACAATTATCTTGGGATTTACAAGTCAAGAAACATACGAAATGAGGTAAAAATTGTCTTACTCGCACTTCTTCAAGCAATACTTTTGAACATATGAACTTTTACGTTAATTCAAGTGCCCTAATTTGAAGAGACTTTGTAAGGGATGTAACATAGGCTTGGTTCATGGGTTGAGAAGCAAAAGGATCATTAGGCTCAAAAAGTGTTTAGGGGGTCAAAGTTGGTGATCATCTTGACATTTCCACCAATTTTCTTCTCCACCGTCGAAGATTTTCTTCATATCACAACTCCATTGATTGCAATAGCATTTGAGTTTTTTAGTACTGCCTTGTTGGGGATATGACTCACTACATCAAGTGTTTGATTTTTCTCTTTGGGCATTGGCTTTGCTTTCATCAAGCACATTGCTTTTTCATGCCCCTTATTTTTTGCACTTATTTTCTTTGGACTCATACAGCCTCCATCCTTTATCAACATTGTAAACCTTGCTATTTGAGTGGTTTGTTTTTTCTTGCCTTGTCCCAGTGTGGGGAATGATTACCAACCGGGTTTAATATGAAATGAATTTATAGGCTCAAATGGGTTATGCAATGGATAAAAGTGTTTGGGATAAAGAAAGAACTGCTCTTTGTCATCCTAAAGCACTTCAATTACTGTATAAGTTACACTATGAAAGCAATACTCGAAGATTGATGCAAGTGTGAGTAAAAAAATTCCTATCATTCACTTCAAATTTGGTCCCAATATAGGATAATCATTGATAGGGATAATTTAAAAAGCTCTTCATGTGTATGGGCTCAAAGGGCTAAACAATGGGTATACTTGTAGTGTTTCGAGTAGAGGAAGAAACTGCTTCTCGTCACCTCAGTTAGCATACCCCTTTGTGAGATCTACCTTTTCCTTGTGGGCATAGGATTTTTCCACACAACTCACTAGGGATTAGTGTATGAAACGGTGTATGGAATAAGGCTTGCCTTTCGTCAATCCAAAGTATCCCATTTGACACATTCAATTTATCTCACACAATTTATCAAGGAAAACATGCAATATTTGCAACGAATTTGAACAATTGAATTTGCAAGAGGCAATTTATTCATTATAAAAATGCTTGCAGTTCAAAACATAGCAAATTCTATCATGGGTAATAGTTCTTAACATCATCAGAATTAACTGGAGTGGAAAACTCACAACAATCCATTTCTGCCAGGATTAATCCTCACCACATATGAGCCACTATAATTTAGAGCAAACTTGCCCCTAGGATCTAGAATTGCATTGGACCATTTCCACACCTTTGCATGCTATATGATCGTCCTTGAAACGGAAAGTAGAAGGATAAAAAAGACAAACAGGGTAAATCGTTTTTTTTTAATAAAATATTTTTTTAAAAAGCATTTGGAAAAGCATTTTTTGAAACATTTTGGCACGAGAAAGGATGATGAAGCCTAAGCCTTAGAGTTCTCCTTGGATTTTTCTTTTCTTTTTTCGGTTGGATATCATCACTGGGCTAGTTTGGTGTACCTCATCATGCCCTCAAAATAAAACTTATAATTTCATTGAAATTTATCAATCAGTTACATTTATTGAATGGAAAATGTGATTCCTAAGCCCTAAAAAGAAAGCGAAAAAGAAGAAAATGAAAACAATTCCTAGAAAGCAATAAAAATTCTCACGTAAAGGAATGTGCGAAAGCGATAAATAGGTCACTCTTCAAGGCCCATTTCTTCCAGAGGTCCTTCATCAATGGCTTCTATGATGAGATCGTCGAATAGGTTTGTGATTCCTTCTAGGGCGTCATCAGAGTTCGCTATTTTTGGAGGCGTCGGATTGTCCATGCCATCCCATCCGTTAGGAACTATGTCACGGGGATCAATATAAAAGTTGGAAGGAGCCAAATACTTCACCAAATAATCGAATTTGCCACTTGGCTACCCCAAAGTGTCCATCACTTCCGCTTCATCTTGCTCCGTCTTAGGGACATTGTCAAGCTTAGTTTTTTCAGCAGTGACCAATAGTGGGTCATCTTCCAGTTCAGGCATGTCTTCATTGCCCATTTGGGCCTTGTTTGCTTGCTTCAAAACTACAATCTCGAGGAGAGCATGTGTAGGAATCGAATCCACCCGGAAGGATTGCTTTTGAGTTGTCAGAAGTTGCATAAAGGCGAGCAATTGTTGGAGTTGGTCTTCCATAGCAGACATAAGATCATGGATTTCAATCTGGTCGGCCATCTAGCTCTTGATCGCATAATAATGGGTGAACGTGAGGAATTCGTTATCACCTATTTCAAATGAATGAAAATATGTAAGCACGAGGTGTAAATAGAGAACCAATCCATGACAATGATCTAATCAATTTTCTTTTTCTTTTTTTTATTTATGAAAAGCTCGTACAAGAAGGGAATTTCCTAAATAAATAAATAAATAAATAAAGCTAGAAAACTAGATACCCTAGTAAGACCAAATTTCCTAGACATGAATTGAAAACAAATTCTCCAAAGTTTTTTGTTATTTTTCAAATGATTCATTGCATGGCAATTTCCTCATTTCATTTCTAATTGACAAATGAATTAAATCAATGATTGACCTAGATTGTCATGGATGGACCAAAAATATGACAAAGTAAGTAAATTGCATAGTATAGTGATAGAATACTTACTTCACCAAGGAAATTCGATGGCAATCACATAGACATGCGCATGAGATGTGAGGCTCGATTTCTACACTAGACAGGCTTAACAAAATGAAACCACAAGGATGATCGGACTAGCCACAAGCGTGCAGACTAAGTCGGGTCCTCATGACTTCAACTTGGTCAAAAAGCCAACCTAGGTTGCGGGCATGCGAACCAAGGTGGGTACTCTTGACACCAAAAGAAGAAAGTTCAGGATTGAGATGGGACATACCTGGGATCTTCGCTACCAAACAAAAATATTTTGCAAAATAGAAGAGAAAATCGGCCTAAGTCCACTAACAACATGAACTTAAGTCCCCAGTGGACTTGCTAAGCTGTCATGACCAAATTTTCAGGTGCACCACCTAAAATCAGGCTAACAAATATCTAGCATACAAAAAGGAGTCGCCACTAATCAGTTTATGGTAGGTCGATTAGACACCTAAGTAAAATAATGAGAGAATTATTTCACTTATACGAACCAGAGATTTTAGGTAGGAGACTTGATTACATTCGATTTCCCTAACACCCTTTCGGTACTTTTCTCTTTTATTTTGAAAAATGTTCGGCAAACAACTTGAATTGATTTTAATTTATCTACTGGCATCTCTAAGTGTCTCTAGGCTCTGAACTAAAGGGCAGAGTGATTTCTTCTAAAAGACTGTCCCTGAAGGGCTTGAACGGGAGTTGTTCACCCACTATGGAAAGGCATACCTACAGGAAACTGACTCCGTCTTCCCTAGTTCTAAGTCTAGGTCCATTCTATGGTATCAGAGCCATGGTTTTGTTTCTAATAGTATTCGTTCCATGCGCTTAATAGGTGAATCCAGTGCTGAGAAGATCTCTTCATATCATGACAAATCCAAAACTTCTCGAAGCACCGGTTTCTCTTACTGCTCTCCATCTTCTTTAACACCTTCAAATTTCCGTGTTTCCAATGCTTCGAAGATAGACTATCTCTATGAAGTCTCTCTTAGCGATGAAACCAAGATCTCTAAGACTCAACTTCCTCTTATGAACCTTTATTCCACTTTTGCTAAACACACCTCGTCATTTTCTCCCATCCGCTCTATTAGCCAACTCATTTGCCAAACTCCAAAGGAAGTAAAAAAGTACGTCCAATCCTCCAAGTTCGACCAACATCCCATTCCTGCCACTGAAAAGGAGTACTTTGTTACTCTCCAGATTCCTTTAGAGTTTCCTAGGCAGTGGATTTAACAAGGATATTCTCATGTCCACTACAATGCTGTTCGTCTTGCTCTTACCTTTCATGGTCGCAAGGGCTTGCCAATCGTGGCAAGAATAACGTTATTGGATACTTGATTCTTATAATATTAGCATGCTTGTATTGGTACCATTTAAACCACTTTGAATGCTGGAACAGTCTTTGGGACTCTGCATCCAAATTTCAATATAGCTCTTTTGGACTCCTAGCTACTTTCTTTTCTAAAAGTTCAAATTCAGCTCACTAGAGCTCCTCAAATTGCTGATTTCATTACTGCAACACTGCATTTCTATATGGTCTATCGAGTGTAGAACCATGCTCTTGATTTGAATTTCCACAATGGAAATGAAGATGCTTTATTCATTTCCATGCAAAATGACCAAGTATCATGCATTCATGTTCCTAAACATATCCCAAAAGAAAAGTTGGCCAAGCTCCTTCCAAAGACTTGGATCACCAACTATGAAAAGTTGCATCAGAATAACAAGCATTTTCCAGTTATTAAACTTTGAGTTTGTCAGAAAGAAAGATGGAACCGTTTCCATCAAATTTGCCAAAGAAAAGGAAGAAAGTCCTTCCATCTTCCAGACCCTTTTTCATGATTGAACCATGTGTTCCCAAATCAATTTCCAAGCTAGATCCAAAAAAGGTTGTTCAATATTTCAAAAGTGATGGACATCCTGTCCATTACTACAAGGACCGATATGGTCACTGTTTTTGGGATCATTTTTGTCAATGTTCCTATTGCCCAAATTCTCCTAACAAATAGATCCAAATGCAAGACCTCAACGGAAAAGCAAGAAGCCGAAGGATGCTATGTATCAAAAGTACCTGAATGGAGACCCCTCCGTTGATACTCTAAGTGAGTGTGATATATTCCAGTTTATGGTTTCCTATGCACCAACTCCACCACCAGAGTTTATTACTCCACCATCACCTCCTCCATCTCCTCCTCAAAAAAAAAAAAAAAAAAAAAAAACCAGCTCTTTTCCCGTTTTATAAGCCAAACCTAAAATGGGCAAAAAAGCATTCCTACCCATTTGAGGCTCCGGCGAAAACAAACATCACCAAGTTCTTCCATTGCCATGTTCCATGAGATAGACTTTCCCCCTCTTGTCTGAGAAAGTTCTAAACTCTCATTTCCTGCTCCAGAAGAATTCATTGATCCACAAGGGAGATATCGGCATGCTCCCAAATTACCTGCCCCCATTGATGTGGATGAACATGAAAGACAGAAAAGAACTCCTGTTATTGAAGCCGTCCTGAATTGGCAATCGGAGACTCTTTAGGCACATAACAATGCGTTCAAAACAATTGATTCTAAGATTGTAAATGTGCAACAAGATCTTTGAAGATATGATGAAACCACTAAGAAAATGCTTTCTGATTTTCAAAAAGGCTTCATGCCTTGGAATCCGAACAACATTTAAGGTATCATCATCTTGAAAATCCTAAGGCGAAAATAGAGAAGCTCAAAAGGCAAATCTAGCTCCTTGAAGAATGAAGATTCAATTCTTTCAATCAATTTCCGACCACGGTACGAATAGAGCATTCGCCTTCACCACCTCAGACGTCTATCTTTGTTGCCCTCATAGACGTTCCTATCAGACAGGACAAGACCAACGTGGTAGACATGCAAAATCGCCTCAAAGAATTGGATTGAATTAGGAAGGAAAAGGGAAAAGAGAAAATGCCTGCAGAATTCCCGCTTGTTATAAAGGAAAAGCCAAACCAAATAATGCTATGAAATCCATTGGAATCTTTCCTAAGGGATTTGGGCAATCAAGAATCACAACCTGATCTTGCTATTCAGCAATCTGATCTTGCTATCTAGCAGCCTGATCCTGCCATTCCAAAAGACCAGATTCTATTTTCAACAAAACTAGCTTTTCCAAACATTTTTTTATACTGAATCAGATTTGGTATCTCTCTCAACATCTTCATCCTTCTCAATCCCTGCCCTTAATTCTTTTCCTATTGTACCAGTAAATTCATCAATATTTATGGCTGATCCCCCAAAACAGGAAATGGAATCCAACCCTTTGGAACTAGAAGTTGTTTAGCCAAACAATCCCTCCCAGTGTATGTCTACTTCATCAAAATAGTTTTTTACTATTGATGATATTCCCTATCACAAATGGCCAGAAAGACTTGAGGAATTTCATACTTGGTTGAATGCCCAAGCTCTTACCAATTAGGATAAATATGATGTCATTTTTAGTTTTGTCACAAGATTTACATGCAGTCTTAAGCATTGGCGACAATCGGTGAAGGAACAAGACCAGCTTCAATTCTTACTCTCACCTGACTTTAGTCATGCCATTACCCTTATATGCCATTTCTTTGTTAGAAAACCTTCTGACTTCCAAGAGCTTAAAAGGAGAGAATTTTTCAAAAGAAGATTCTGCTCTCTCCAGAAAAAGACATCTTGATAAACATTATCGAGAAATGCTTAAGCTCTTTTATGGTATTGGAGCTGATCCAAACCTGAAGCGTGTCTTCCTGACTTCCATCCCCAAAGAATTATCTCAACAGGTTGAAAGAACTTTTCTCAGTAGACAAAGGAAAATTCAGGATATTTCGTTGGGAGAAATATGTGGCATCCTAAAACTTCATAGCGATCTCTAGATGCATTACGACTTATGAAAGGGTGATCGAAGTGCCATCGGACTATGTTATAGCCATTAGACCAATGGATTACAGTTAATCAAGGCCGAACATTTAATGGATAAATTGATAAGGAAATTTTGTTCCTGGCCATGAACTTTATAAGTTGGATTTTTATTGATTTATGTTACAAATTTTATGGCCATGAGAATTTGTAATTTGGTATTTATATAATGAGGAATTAAGGTGGATTATTAAGAGGAGTGGGCTGATTTCTTAAGGCCCAAAACCAGCCCACAACCCCCAACGTTCGACCGGCTAAGGCCTGGCCCAAGGAGCCCAAAGGGCTGTCGATCGAAGGAGGGAGAAGCCAGCCTATTGAGCCCATCAACTTGCATGGAGGTTAACAAATGGCGTGAAGGGTCCTCCAAGTGGCTTCTGCATGCAAAACCTCATGATGACTAGCTAATCATGAGGGTGGGGGGATAAAAAGGGAGAGAGAAGGGGGCGGAGTGAGCGAGGAGTACCAAGAGAGAGAGAGAGAGAGAGAGAGAGAGAGAGAGAGAGTTGTTGTGCGAGAGAGAAGGAGAGAAAGCCAACAGAAAGAGAGTGTTTGCGAGAGGGAAGGAGACCGAACAAGTGCGCGAGAGAGGAAGGGAAGAAGAAGACCTATTGCCGCCGTCAACGCCGCCTAGTACCGCCATCGATCGAGCCTGCCGAAGTCCTCAAGTCGCCGTTTGCTTGCTGTGTTTGCGTGAACTTAAGGCAAGTGAAGTCTGTTAGCCTAAATTTTTCTTGTTGTGGTTGTGTGTGAAGTGTAATGGGTGTTGGAGATGCTTGAGTTGTGATGTTGGATGCTGAAATTCGAGTGAATGGTGGTAGTTGATCTAGAACAAGCAAGCTGTTGCATGTATGGACGGTCCGACCTTTCGTGATTCCATGAATTTTATAAAATTATACAGTTGAAATTGAGTTTCATGTTCTTGATGAAAGTTGTAGATGACATCTTGAGAAGTAACATACTAAAATTTGAGAAGAAATGAACAAGTATTGGTTGGTGAAATGATTTTTCTCTGAAATGGTTAGATCTGGAAATCATCACCGAGGGTTAGGAAGAGTATGGTGACCATAGCTTTTGATCTATCACGATTATGACTTTGAGTTCTTCACAAAAATTTTACCTCCAGGTTTTTTCTATGACATATCAAAATTTCAGAATTTTCGGAGCTAATTTATGGTTTATATCGAATTTATGAATGAAACTGTGCAATGGTGATGTTCCGAAATTTTAAGGCTGTGATGCATGGACCGTAGCAATTTATATGAAGCTCTTTTGACATGGTGTCCTCCATGAAATCATTTTCTCTAGATCTCATTTATAATATGTTAAATTTTCATAATTTATTAAGATCATTTACTAACTTTTCCAGAATTTTAACTAAAGGAGTGCATTCTGTTTTATCCGAAAAATTGCTGTATTTTCAAGAACAAATAAATTGCTCTATGAGATATGATATCTTGGGTGGTTAATTATGCTGCTTATGTGGTGACATTTAGCATGTCATATAGCATCAAAAGGCTGGTTTAGACCTTTGACACTACTGCATCAAATGCTATGTTGGAAGTGAGATATATATGTGAATGTACATTGTGACGATGATAATACCGTCGGAGGTGTGACCCAACAATGCCCCAAGAGTGTCGGGATGTGACACCCCTCGACGGCCCCCGATCCGTTCAGGTCGCCACAGTTAGTTTAGATTGGTCCTTTGTGCAATTTTTATACAGAAGCACATCCAACAACTCCCTTTCCTATATTCAGAAAATGATGCACACCATCTAAACATTTTATGTAAGTTAAAGCCGTGCACTTTTATTTACATAACTTGATGGACATCATTCGTCAGTACATCAAAATGCCAAGGTTTTCTATACTCGGCTATATTTCGAAAAATGACCGACATCTCTTCCAATAGTCATATACTTATAGTTCATCGATCAATGTCGGCGTCCAAAATTCCATTCCTTTGCTATCCTCCTTCTCGCGGTCATATCCAACCACTCGATCCATTTACTGGTGGTAGCGGTAGCAGAGGTATCTTATCTATTCTGAAATGTTAATCCCCAAAAGGGGTGAGTACAACCACTCAGCAGTAAAGGTCCACCACACTACTTATTGCATCAAACAGAACAATCAAGGCGTCATAACAAAGCACATATCATTCATGCATATCAAGCATACCACACCTCACAACCACACATATATCATCATGCCATCATCATTAAGCATCCATACATACCCATACCATATGTGCATATACCACCATGCACTCATCATCAAGCATTCATGCATATATCACCACCATGCACTCATATCATCCATGCTATCAAGCACACATCACCATGCAATCGTGCATATATTGTCATGCCATCGTGCATATATCACCAAGATTCATATCATCCATGCTATCAAGCATGCATCACCATGAGATCCATTCAAGCCTTCATGATCGCATTCTCAATGTCATATAGCATCAATTTATTTTCATAAGCAGATCATGCATCACGCCATATGCATACACCCATGCACATGATTCACTTTCAATTCTTATCTTTCACGAGGATCTCATCAGTTTTTCTTTCCAGGGATCAATGTTTTCATCCCACAATTTATCACTTGCATCCAACCATGCATCGCGAGGAACCTCCTGGCATGTATTCAAAATACAACTGAGCATCCGGCCCCCCACATTCCGGGCATCTCGCATCCCAATTAGCATCACGAGGCATCCCCCCGGGCACAAACCTCCGGGGCTTCCGGGATTACGTACTGACATACCACCAAGCATCCCCCCTGGAATTACGTACCATATATCACCGGGCATCTCGAAACTCCTGAGGACCCTCCGGAATTATGCCACTAAGTCACCGGGCATCCGGCACCCCCACATTCCGGGCATCCCGACACTCCTGAGGCATCGTCGGCTCACACCTCCGACGGCCTTCTCATCACCAGTGCATATTCCCATACATCTCATTTTTAATTTCACATTTGATGCAACAATGCCAATGATTTGACAGCAGCCCTTTTTAAAATCATATACTATGTCTTGGGAAAAGTATCATTTGATGCAAAGGTTTTGAAAACTTCATCGAGTTCATGAAAATCCATCAATCCTTTGATGTCATATGAAATGTATGAATGTCATCATGTCATTGCACGAATATTAATCCAGGATATCATGATTTACATAATAAATCCAATAAACAGTAAATAAAACAATTTCCAGCTTAAACAGAATGCGTGCTATTCATGAAAAATTCTAGAAAATTAGCAAACGATGGAAATAAATTCTGAAAATTTACCACAATGTAGATAGGATCTAAGAAAACATATTTCGTGAAGGACACCATATCAAAAAAGGCTTCACAGAATACATACAGGTCCATGCATCACCGAAAAAAGATTTTAACATCATCCATGCACAGTTTTGAAAATATTTTTGATTAAACCCTTAAATAAACTCAGAAAATTCTGAAATTTGGACATTCTGTGCTTAAGACCCATAGATACAAGTTTCATGAAGAAATCTTAGCTCAATTTTTTCTTTATTAAAAGATAAAATCGATTTACTTTTCCTATTCTCGGTATCGTTTTCCAGATCTACCCGTGTGGAAGAAAAATCGTTTCCTTGGTCATTACTGGTCTATTTACTCTGAAATTTCAGTATGTTTTTGCTCAGAATATTACCTACAACGTTAATTAAGGACACACGATCAAATATTAACTGTATGATTTTAGAAAAATCCCAAAAACATACTAGGTCGAAGCAGCGTTTTTTCCCAGATCCAGTTTCTTCAAAAGACAACGGTTTCACCGACCTATTTTCGTTCATTTCCTCTAAAGTTTTGATATGTTCTACCTCAAGAAGTATACTACAACTTTCGTTAAAAGATCAAAATGAGATTCAACAAGAAAGTTACTTTACAGACCATGAAACCACTGAAGGTCATCACGACGAATTCCAGATCTAGTCTCTCCAAAGGAAAATAATTTCACCAAGAAATACTTGTTTTTTTTATCTCATATTTCAGTATGTTATTCTTCAAGATGTTCTCTACAACTTTAATGAATATGTCAAAGTGAAATTCTAACTAAAAAGTCACATGCAATACACGAAATCACCAAGAGGTCAACCAAACAGCTTCCAGATCTAATGTTTTCGTATAAAAAGGTTTTCACCCCACAATACTTGTCTATTTTGTCTCAAATTTTAGTATGTTATACTTCAAGATGTTCTCTACAACTTTCATGAAGAGGTCGAAATAAGATTCCAACTAAAAGGTCACGTGCAAGATACAAACTTGCGGACGGTCGGACTGGTCTTTCCGAAATCAGCATGCATGACCAACGAATCTCTTTTCAAAGCTCCGAAATCTCATCCCATCTACCACAACCAAGACTTACCATCTACTACACATACACACATCAATGCAAAGAGTAGGTTTTGGGACTTCACTTGCCTTAGATTTAAGCACAAATCAGCAACAAACAAAGGCAAAACGGCGACGAACGGGCAGAATTCTTCCTCGCGCGGCCTCCTCCTCCTCTCTCTCGGTTCCCTCTCTCACTCGACAACTCTCTTTCTCTCTCACTCTCTCATAAGTGGCCACTCCCTCTCTCTCTTTCTTTTTGGTTGTTTAAATACTTGCATGCTTCCCTTTTTGCATGGAGGGAATTGTGGAAGATGGATGGACAAATGGCTTTAAATAATGACCAAGTGGAGGCAATTCAAAGACAAGTGTCCACCATGCTTCACCTCCTTCATGCGTTGGCTACCCCATGGGTTCCATGGGCCTGGCTTTGGGCCGAAGTGGTGGGGGTCTTGGGCTGGGTTTTTGGACTAGCTTGGCCCAAGAATTTCGGCCCACTAACCTTTTAATAATCTATTAACGTTTTCCACTTAAATAAATACCTAACTTGCAAAAATAATAAGGCCATAAAACTTGTAGTCACAAATCCATAAATTCCAATTTATAATACACATGGCCAATGATAGAATTTTCTTTCCTATCACATAATTATCCATTAAAAGCTTGGCCATAAATCTTATTACAAATTATGGATTAAATGGCTATAAAATAACTTGATGGTACTTCCATCACCTATTCATAGACTTTAAGGTAACTAGAGGTCGTCATGAATTTTGGGATGCCACATGGTATGCCCAGTGTGTGTGTGCCGGATGCCTGGAGGTGTGTGCCGGATGTCCTCGGGAGTTTCGAGATGCCCGGAGTGTGTGTGCCGGATGGCCGGAGGTGTGTACCAGAGGTTCCTCATGATGCCAGTTGGGATACGAGATGCCCGGAGTGTGTGCGCCGGATGCCCGGAGGGGTGTGCCGGAGGTTCCTCGCGACGCCAAGTTGGGTGCAAGCGATATATGAGGGATGCAAACACTAATCCGTGGAAGAAAATGAGATCCTTTTGAGAATTAAAATTGGGAATTGAATCATGCGCATGTGTGTGCATAGTGCACGAATTGCCTATGAAATTGAATTGATACTATTTGGCATTGAGAATGTGATCATGAAGGCATTGAATGGATCATGAGGATATATACATGATTGTGTGGATGACATGAATCATGTGTATGGGTGTGTGTATATGGCATGAGATATAATTGTCCATGAACTTGAATTGGTATTGCTTGGCATGGGAAATGTGATTATTAAGGTTATGAATGGATCTCGTGGAGACATATGTAGGATAGCATGGATGATATGTGCATTTCACCTGAAATTGTGGTTGTCTTGCCTGTTGCATTGTGTAGTTTGATGGATCTTTACAACTGAGTGGTTGTACTCACCCCTTTTGTGGACTAATATTTTAGATTGAGAGATGCCTCTAGCACCTGTCACACGTGATACATTCTGTGGCTTACCATCCAATGTTGAGGTCGAGTGCTCAAAGCACCCTTATGTCAATGTTCATGGTCTGGTGTTTATCCGAGTCCATGTTTTGGTCATGTATGATGTGGGCCTACCTGATGGCCATGTAGTTTAGGAGTTCCTGTCTATACATGTTCGACGTGACGGGATGATGATGGGGCTGCCGCCGCCGGCCGATGCACTGGGTTGGGTATGATTAGAGCGTGTGATTGGTGGAGGATGACACTAGATGATGGATTGATGTACATGTATGATGTAGAGTCAGGTACTTTTGAGTATAGCCTAGCTTAGTTAAAGCCTTGGCCTTTTATTGTACCGACTCGTGAAGTCCATCATAGTTATGTAAATAAAAGTGATTCAGCTCTAACACACACACACAGATATATATATATATATATATATATATATATATATATATATATATATATATATATATATATGAAAGTGTAGTTGGTGTGTATTGCATGGTATTATTTAGCTTGAGTACGGGTTAGGAAGATGTCAAATATGCTTCCGTTATATGAACTGTGCTGGGATCGATTAAGATAATATAAACCCCCAGGTTGTATGGACCCACTACAAGTCAATGGTATCAGAGTGACATGTTAATAGGGTAAGTGAAAGGTAAGCGAACTGTGGCGATCCTAACGGATGGGGGGCCCGGGTCGAGGGTGCCACAGCGGGTGGTATCAGAGCAATGGTTATATGTGGAGTGATAAGGAGCCTCATTTGGGAAATTGAGGAATATGATGACAATGCACACCATAGGATACTAACTGGAATAGTTGGTTAACTTTGAACAACGGGTGATGGGTATTCACTCGTAGATCCCTAGTAATTTTTATGAGTTGTCTTTAGGTGCCAGTAACGTGTTTATGTTACTTATATAGTTGTAGTTGCTTATAAAATGGAGACATTGAGTCATAGATTATTCATGAGGCAAATGCTTGGAAACTGTAGGAAAGTCATGGTGCGAGCTGGCAGTTCTCATCCATCGAGGGGTGAAGCCTCTGCTGCAAGGTTGAACCCCGAATGGAAGACATCCTGCAGGCATTGGCCAATATAGGAAATTTGATGGAAAGACAAGCGCAGCAACAACCCAGAGTGGAACGTTGCCCTCAAGGACTGGTGGAACAATTTATGAAGTTGAAACCACTTAAGTTTAATGGAATAGGAAGTCCTAAGGAGGTGGAACATTGGATTGGTGGGATATAACAGATTTTCCAGTTATTAGACTGTAGTGATGCTAAGAAGATAGTTTTGGCAGAGTACCAGTTTGAGGGAAATGCAAAGTTTTGGCGGAGAGCTTCAAGAGATACGATCTTTCCACCAGGTACTGATATAAACTGGGATGAATTTGTTAGAGCTTTTACTAGAAAGCATTTCTCTTATTGTGCTAAGGATAAGAAGATCACTAAATTCATTCAGTTGGAACAAAGGGAGCTGACAGAGGATCAGTATGAGGAAAAAATTTCTGAATTGTCTAGGTATGCTCCCAGATTGATTGAGGATCGAGAGGAAAAAGCTAAGAGATTCCTAAAAGGATTGAGGATTGGTATCAGGAAACAACTGGTGCCTTTGAATATAAGGGATTATAATGAGATTTATGAAAGGGCACAGTTGGTGGAGCAATAATTGGTGAGGGAGCAATTAGAGTTTAGGAGGCAGTTGACCTTTAGTGATATCAGAAGGGGTAAGAGACCCTATCCTAGTCAAGGTCAGACCTGGGATTCTAAGAAAAAGAGTAATTTTGGAAATTTTGGGAGAGCTAGGGATAGCCTGAATATAGGGAAAGCACCCTATCAGCATGATGTTTGTCGAAGGTGTGATGGGCGACATGGCCTAGGACCTTGCAATGGACGTTGAAATGCTATGGTTGTGTATAGATAGGTCACCTCAAGAGAGACTATCCACGAGAGAGGTCGCAGCTGAGTGTCGGCTCGGTGCGACAAGTACAACAAAGTGTTGTTAGACCAAATCTACCAAGAAATCAACATAGGCCACCAGCACATGGAAGGGTGTATGCGGTCACCCAAAAGGAAGCAAAAGCTTTCGAAAATGTTATATCATATATGATTTCCATAAATGGCAAGAAGGCATATGCATTGTTTGTGTGGCATCCCAAAATTTAAGACAAGCTCTAAGGTATATTAAAGCCCATAATTAGGTATTGAAATTACCTATGGTTTATGCTTTAGCCATTAGTCTCCTCTTAAGACTAAGTGATATATGCTTGTGTTCATGAGATTTTAAATTAGATAAATTAATGAGAATAATCTATGCTTGGCTATACACCTCATAGATTAGATTCCTATAAATAAAATGTTACAAGATTTTTTGGCCATGTGGAATTTAGTAATTAAATTCTTAAAGGAAGAATAGAAAAAGGGGAAATTTTGATTTTATTTAGGTTTGGGCCTTAGGCCCAAGAGTGGACCTTTAATGGGCCAAGTTGGCAGGC
This sequence comes from Eucalyptus melliodora, assembly GCA_004368105.4. Classification (NCBI taxonomy): domain Eukaryota; kingdom Viridiplantae; phylum Streptophyta; class Magnoliopsida; order Myrtales; family Myrtaceae; genus Eucalyptus; species Eucalyptus melliodora. The sequence continues at coordinate 3,399,582 of CM023402.3, read as the reverse complement.
CCATTGAAGCCCACAAGTAGGGTTGCCGTCGACCATGAAAGGGGGAGGAGTGCCGGCCCAAATGCCTCAAGCCCAAGCCCAAAAGCCCATGCATGTGTCATGACAAGTGGCAAAAGGGAGATGGCATGCATTGGCCATTGGGGAGGCAAGCCAATGATGAGAATTTGGGGAAATAAAAGAAAGAGGAGAGAGAGAGGGTGGCCGGTTGGCTATTCGACCAAGTGAGAGAGGGAACCATGCGAGAGAGAGAGAGAGAGAGAGAGAGAGAGAGAGAGAGAGAGAGAGAGAGAGAGAGAGTGAGGCCAAGAGAGGAGAAGCCGAGAGGAAGGAGCTCGCCGTCCGTCCATCCGTCGCCGCCCGTTGCCGCTCGTTCACCGCAGTGTGCTCGTCGCTAGTTCGGTTTAGAGGCAAGTTGGGAATCCGCTTTCTACTCTTGCATGAATGTCTTGCATGTGTGGTCAGAATCTAGGATGTTTGGAGGCAAGGAAGTGAAGCTAATGTGGTTTGTTCCTGAGTTTGCATGCTGTTTTTGTGGGAACCGCCTGACCCAGAATCTTGTGAGAGATTGTATGCATGTTTTGAGTTCGATTTTGACTTTGATCTCTTCATGAAAGTTGTATGGGACCTCTTGAAGTAAAACATATCCAAATTTCAGAGGAAACGAAGAAGAATAGGTAGGTTAACACTCAGTATTTCGGAGAAACATGCACTTGACGTTTCGGTGTTAGATCCAAAAGCTTCGTGTGACTGTAGAAAATAATATAAAAATAATTTGGCTTAGAAGTCTTCATGAAAAATCTACTTTAGTGTCTTGGCTATAACCTGGTAAAATTTCATAATTTTCGAAGGTCTTTTGAATATTTTAATCAAATTACTTCGGAAACTGTGCATTCTGTTTCTATCCGAAATTACATGCTGTATTTGTGTGAATTATAATTTTGTGTGGAATTCGAGTGGCCTTGTGTTTTTCAGGAAATTATTACCCTATTTTCTTGTCTATCACTAGCCTTAATTTCATGATTTTTGAGAATCATATGGATATTTAATTTTAATATTTTCGAAAATGGTACAAGCTGGGATTTAAATAAATTTCAAAAAAAGGCGTGATAAATGGACTATTTTAAATTGTATGAATTCCATGAATTTTATCTTTATGGATGATTGTACCTTGCTGCAAGATATAATGATGATCACTTATGGCATGATGATATGTATATATCACATGATATGATGATGATCACCTATGGCATGATGATGTGTATATATGACATGATATGATGATGATCACCTATGGCATGATGACATGTATATAAGATATGATGATGATGTGCATATATGACATGATATGATGATGATCACCTATGGCATGATGACATGTATATAAGATATGATGATGATGTGCATATATGACATGATATGATGATGATCACCTATAGCATGATGATGTGTATATATGACATGATATGATGATGATCACCTATGGCATGATGACATGTATATAAGATATGATGATGATGTGCTTATATGACATGATATGATGATGATCATCTATGGCATGATGACATGTGATGAAGATGTATGATAGTATATGCATGGCTTCGTGGTAAGTATGCTTGAATGCATGAGTGACATGTATGATGTTGTGATTGTATTGTATGATGCATTGAGTGGTTATTGGATTCCTTTACCTGCTGAGTGGTTGTACTCACCCCTTCGGGGACCAACATTTCATATTAGCAGGATGCCGCTCCCTGCTGTCACACGGGGTGTATTTTACGGCCTACCTTCCGATATAGAGGTCGAGTGTGTGGAGATCGACTGTCCCACCATTCCTGGATTGACTTTCATCCGAGTGCGCTGTATAGTTATGTATGATGTGGGCTTGGCTGGGGGCCCTGTTGTCCAGGAGTTCATATCCGTCCATGTTCATCGAGATGGAGCGATGCATGGAATGTTGCCGCTGCCACCGCCTGATACACAGGGATGGGTTGAGGGCCCGTGCGTGTCAAGTAGGAGCTGAAACTTTTGAAATGGTTAGCCGACACTAGTGATGGGGGATCTTGCATGTTAGTCGTAGTGGGTCGAGTGTTTCTTTTTGGGTTATGGCCAAGTGTGGCTTCATGTCCTGGCCTTTCTTTTGATGTACCGACCCAAGGAAACCCATCTTGAAAATATGTAAAGAAAGTGTTGTAGCTTTGTCTTTTCTCATGATGATTAGTAGTATGCAATTGTATCATGGTTGTTGGAGGGAGAGATGGAGATATTGTATTTTCTTCCGCTAATGAGTCACGCTAGGACCACTTTCAAAAAAAAAAAAGTCTATGGACTTCGATGCTTCTTCTAAGAGATGTAGTTAGTGTTCCATTAGGTGTAACGTCAGGTGCCTGTGGCGACCCTAGGTGGTTCAGGGTGTCACAGTGCCCCTTTTTGGTATCAGAGCAAGTGGGTATAGGTGGAGTGATAAGGAGCCTCATTTGGAAATTAAGGAACATGATGACAATGCACACCATAGGATATAAAATGGAATAATTGAATAATGGGTGATGAGTATTCACTCGTAGATCCCTAGTAGTTTATTTTGAGTTGCCTTTAGGTACCAGTAACATGTATATGTTACTTATGCAGTAGTAGTGGTTGCTTTGAATGGAAGCAGTGAGTCTCGGATTATTCCTGAGGCAATGCTTGGAAATTGCAGAAAAGTCATGGTGCGAGCTGGAAGTGCTCATCCATCGAGGCCTGAAGCCTCTGCTGCAAGGGCTGAACCCCGAATGGAAGACATCCTGTAGGCATTGGCCAATATTGGAAATCTGATGGAAAGACAAGTGCAGCAGCAACTTGGAGCAGAATGCCGTACTCAAGGACTGGTGGAGCAATTTCTGAATCTGAAGCCACCTAAGTTCAATGGAATGGGAAGTCCTAAGGAGGCGGAACAATGGATTAATGGGATGGAACGAATTTTTCAGCTGTTGGACTGTAATAATGCTGAGAAAATAACTTTGGCAGAGTACCAGCTGGAGGGAAATGCAAAGTTTTTGTGGAGAGTTTCGAAGGACATAATCTTTCCAACAAGTATTGATGTTAACTGGGAGGAGTTTGTGAGGGCTTTCAATAGAAAGCATTTTTCTGACTGTGCTAAGGATAGGAAAATTACAGAATTTGTTCAATTAGAACAAAATGAGCTGACAGTAGACCAGTATGAGGCTAGATTTTCTGAACTGTCTAGATATGCTCCTAGACTAATTGAGGATCAGGAGGAAAAGGCTAAGAGATTTCTGAAAGGGTTGAGAACTAATATTAGAAAGCAACTAGTGCCTTTGAACACAAGAGATTATAATGAGATTTATGAAAGGGCACAACTAGTGGAGCAAGAACTGTTAAGAGAACGGTCGGAGTTTAAGAAACCGTTGAATTTTAATGATGTGAGAAGGGGTAAGAGACCCTATTCTGATCAGGGTCAGACTTGGAATGTAAAGAAGAAGGGTAATTTTGGAAATTTTAAGGGAGCAAGAAGTGGTCTGAATATAGGGAAAGCACCATATCAGCCTGGTGTTTGTCAAAGGTGTAGTGGACGACATGGCCCAGGACCTTGCAATGGACGACTGAAATGTTTTGGTTGTGGACAAGTGGGCCATCTTATGAGAAGTTTCCCAAAAGAAAGGTCACAAGTGAGTGTTGGCTCGGTGCGACGGGGATATCAGAGTGATGTTAGATCGAACTTACAAGGAAATCCTCAGAGGCCACCAGCACAAGGAAGGGTGTATGCAGTCACCCAAGAGGAAGCGGAAGCTTCCAAAAATGTTATCTCAGGTATGATCCTTATCAATGGTGAAAAGGCATATGCATTGTTTGATACGGGTGCAACGCATTCATTTATGTCTGAGAGATATAGATGTTTGAATAAAATAAAAGTTATGCCTCTTGAGACGCATCTTTGTGTTTCCACGCCTTTAAAGGATATGGTATTGTCTACGTTGGTGTGTGGGAATTGTAAGATATCAATAGAGGGAAAGGATATGGAAATAGACTTAGTTGTAATGGCCATGTATGATTTTGATGTTATTATAGGAATGGACTGGCTTCGAAAGTATCGGGCTAGAATGGATTGTTACAGGAGAGTGATCCAATTCGTTTTACCTTATTAGTCTAGTTGTGAATTTTTAGGAGGTCAGACCCATCTACCTGTAGCACTGATTTCGGCAATAGAAGCCTGTGCGTTACTTGACAAAAGATGTCAAGGATACTTGGCCGTAGTTAAAGATTATGCAAAGAAGGAACCTAAACTTGAGGAAGTTTCAAGATGTATTCCCTGAGGAATTGCCTAGATTATCACCAGAGCGGGAAGTTGAATTTGAAATTGAATTAATGCCTAGAACAGGACCTATATCAAAAGCCCCATATATGATGGCCTTAGTCGAATTGAAGGAATTGAAAGTGCAACTGCAGGAGTTGCTTGACAAATGATTCATTAGACCAAGTGCTTCACCTTGGGGTGCATCAGTCTTGTTTGTGAAAAAGAAAAATGGATCGATGCGCTTGTGCATTGACTATAGGCAGCTGAACCAGGTGACCATTAAAAATAAGTATCCTTTGCCTAGAATTGATGACATGTTTGACCAACTCCAGGGAAGTTCGGTCTTCTTTAAGATTGACTTGAGGTCGGGACACCATCAGTTAAGAATTAAGAAAGAGGACATTCCTAAGACTGCATTTAGGACTTGTTATGGACACTACGAGTTCCTTGTTATGCCATTTGGATTGACTAACACGCTGGCTGCATTTATGGATTTAATGAATAGGATATTTAAGCCCTATTTAGACCAGTTTGTGATTGTATTTATTGATGATATTCTATTGTATTCAAGAGGGCCTAAAGAGCATAAGCAACATTTGAGGATAGTTTTGCAGACCCTAAGAGAGCATAAGTTGTATGCCAAGTTTAGTAAGTGTGAGTTTTGGCTGGACCAGATAATATTTTTAGGGCACGTGGTATCAAGGGAAGGAATTGCAGTAAACCCGGCTAAAGTTGAGATGGTAATAAATTGGCCGAGACCGACGACACCTACTGAAATACGAAGTTTCTTAGGACTGGCTGGTTATTATAGAAGGTTTATCGAAGGATTTTCACGATTGGAAGGTCCTTTAACTAAGTTGACCCGAAAGAATGTGAAATTTGAATGGAATGGGGAATGTGAAAGAAGTTTCCAGGAGCTTAAAAGGAAATTGACCTCAGCTCCAATCGTGACTATACCGACTGGACCTGATGGTTTTACAGTATATAGTGATGCATCTCACAAAGGACTGGGATGTGTTTTGATGCAACATAGCAAGGTCATAGCCTATGCATCTAGACAATTAAAACCCCATGAACTGAATTATCCAACGCATGATTTAGAACTAGCAGCTATAGTGTTTGCCTTGAAGATATGGAGACATTATTTGTATGGGGAGAAGTTTGAGATTTATACGGATCATAAGAGCTTGAAATATCTGTTCTCGCAAAAGGAATTGAACATGAGACAAAAGAGGTGGATGGAGTTATTAAAGGATTATGATTGTGAGATAAGATACCATTTAGGGAAAGCGAATAGGGTAGCGGATGCTCTTAGTCATAAGTCGGCTATGGAAATGGCTAGTTTAAGGATGGCAGAATGGGGGTTGTTAAAGTCTGTAGCAGACTCAGAATTTAAATTGGAAATGGATTGTCTTACTAGTATGCTTAATGCATTAAGAATAGAACCCGAGATTATTCAGAAAGTTAAAATCTTGTAAGAATCCGACCCAAAGATTTTGAAAGTGAAAGATGTTGTGTCTTTAGGAAAAAAACCGGAATTTCATGTCTCTGAAGATGGAGTGGTAAGATGCAAAGGACGGCTCTGTGTTCCCGATAACGAAGAACTACAGAAGGAAATTCTGTCGGAGGCGCATAAGAGTAATTATAGTATCCATCAGGGTAGTATAAAGATGTACAGGAATTTGCGTCAACAGTTTTGGTGGAATGGTATGAAGGCAGATATAGCTAAGCACGTTTCTCAATGTTTGACGTGCCAGCAAGTAAAAGCGGAGCATCGTAAACCCGCAGGACTCTTGAGACCATTAGACATACCAGAATGGAAGTGGGAGCATATAACAATGGACTTTGTGCAAGGATTGCCAAGGACATCAATTGGCCATGATTCTATCTGGGTAATAGTGGACCATTTGACTAAATCGGCTCATTTCCTAGCGGTTCGCATGGACTACCCAATAGATAAGTATGCGGATATATATGTAGGTCAAGTAGTACGCCTACATGGTGTTCCAGTGACTATTACCTCATATCGGGATTTGAGATTTACTTCGAACTTTTGGCGAAGTCTTCAAATTGCATTAGGGACTAAGCTTCAGTTTAGTACTGCTTTTCATCCCCAGACAGATGGACAATCAGAAAGAGTAATCCAAACATTAGAGGATATGTTGAGGGCTTGTGTAATTGATTTCAAAGGAAATTGGGATGAAAGATTGCATTTGGTGGAATTTACCTATAATAATAGTTTCCAAAAAAGTATAGGCATGGCTCCCTATGAAGCATTATATGGAAGGAGATGTAGGACTCCTGTCTGTTGGAATGAAGTAGGTGAAAGGAAATTGACAGGACCTGAACTGGTACAAGTTACCACTGAAGCTGTTGAAATTATCAGGAAAAGACTTAAAACAGCTCAAAGTAGGTAAAAGGACTACGCAGATAGGCGTAGAAGGCCTTTGGAATTTAGTGTGGGAGACCATGTATTCCTTAAGGTATCTCCAATGAAAGGGATATCTCGATTTAGGATGAAGGGTAAGTTAAGCCCTAGATTTGTAGGACCTTTTGAAATACTCCAAAAGATAGGGGATGTAGCTTATCGCTTAGCGCTACCTCCTAAGTTGGGAAATTTGCATGATGTGTTTCATGTATCGATGTTGAGGAAGTACCATCTGGATCTTGGTCACATACTCGATCATGAAGCCATCAAAGTGGATGAGAAAGTGAGGTACATCGAAGAGCCTATACAGGTATTGGATCGAAAGGAACAAATTCTTAAGACTACAAAGATTCCTCTGGTTAAAATTTTGTGGCGACATCATGACATGGAGGAAGCCACATGGGAAAGTGAAGATCAGATGAAGGAAAAGTACCCCTATTTGTTTCAAGAAGGCATGAGTGGTGTCTAATTTCGAGGACAAAATTCTCTGAGGAGGGGAGAATTGTGGCATCCCAAAAATTCAAGACAAGCTCTAAGGTGTATTAAAGCCCATAACTAGGTAATGAAATTACCTATGGTTTATGCTTTAGCCATTAGTCTCCTATTAAGACTAAGTGATATATGCTTGTGTTCATGAGATTTTAAATTAGATAAATTAATGAGAATAATCTATGCTTGGCTATACACCTCATAGATTAGATTCCTATAAATAAAATGTTACAAGATTTTTGGCCATTTGGAATTTAGTAATTAAATTCTTAAAGGAAGAATAGAAAAAGGGAAATTTTTGATTTTATTTAGGTTTGGGCCTTAGGCCCAAGAGTGGACCTTTAATGGGCCAAGTTGGCCGGCCCATTGAAGCCCACAAGTAGGGCTGCCGCCGACCATGAAAGGGGGAGGAGTGCCGGCCTAAATGCCCCAAGCCCAAGCCCAAAATCCCATGCATGTATCATGACAAGTGGCAAAAGGGAGATGGCATGCATTGGCCATTGGGGAGGCAAGCTAATGATGAGAATTTGGGGAAATAAAAGGAAGAGGAGAGAGAGAGGGTGGCCGGTTGGCTATTCGACCAAGCGAGAGAGAGAACTGTGCAAGAGAGAGAGAGAGAGAGAGAGAGAGAGAGAGAGAGAGAGAGAGAGAGCCGAGAGAGGAGAAGCCGAGAGGAAGGAGCTAGCCGTCCGTCCGTCCGTCGCTGCCCGTTGCCGCTCGTTCGCCGCCTTGTGCTCGTCGCTAGTTCGGTTTAGAGGCAAGTTGGGAATCCACTTTCTACTATTGCTTGAATGTCTTGCATGTGTGGTCAGAATCTAGGATGTTCGGAGGCAAGGAAGTGAAGCTAATGTGGTTTGTTCTTGAGTTTGCATGCTGTTTTCGTGGGATCCGCCTGACCCAGAATCTTGTGAGAGATTGCATGCATGTTTTGAGTTCTATTTTGACTTTGATATCTTCATGAAAGTTATAGGGGACCTCTTGAAGTAAAACATATCCAAATTTCAATGGAAACGAACAAGAATAGGTAGGTGAAAACTCAGTATTTCGGAGAAACATGCACTGGACGTTTCGGTGTTAGATCCAGAAGCTTCGTGTGACTGTAGAAAATAATATAAAAATAATTTGGCTTAGAAGTATTCATGAACAATCTACTTTAGTGTCTTGGCTATAACCTGGTAAAATTTCATAATTTTCTGAGGTTGTTTGGATATATTAATCAAATTACTTCGGAAACTGTGCATTCTGTTTTAATCCGAAATTACATGTTGTATTTGTGTGAATTATAATTTTGTGTGGAATTCGATTGACCTTGTGTTTTTCATGAAATTACCCTATTGTCTTGTCTATCACTAGCCTTAATTTCATGATTTTTGAGAATCATATGGATATTTAATTTAAATATTTTCGAAAATGGTATAAGCTGGGATTTAAATAAATTTCAAAAAAAGGTATGATAAATGGACTATTTTAAATTGTATGAATTCCATCAATTTTATCTTTATGGATGATTGTACATTGCTGCATGATATGATGATGATCACTTATGACATGATGATATGTATATATGACATGATATGATGATGATCACCTATGGCATGATGACATGTATATAAGATATGATGATGATGCGCATATATGACATGGTATGATGATGATCACCTATGGCATGATGATGTGTATATATGACATGATATGATGATGATCACCTATGGCATGATGACATGTATATAAGATATGATGATGATGTGCATATATGACATGATATGATGATGATCACCTATGGCATGATGATGTGTATATATGACATGATATGATGATGATCACCTATGGCATGATGACATGTATATAAGATATGATGATGATGTGCATATATGACATGATATGATGATGATCACCTCTGGCATGATGATGTGTATATATGACATGATATGATGATGATCACCTATGGCATGATGACATGTATATAAGATATGATGATGATGTGCATATATGACATGATATGATGATGATCACCTATGACATGATGACATGTATATAAGATATGATGATGATGTGCATATATGACATGATATGATGATGATCACCTATGGCATGATGACATGTATATAAGATATGATGATGATGTGCATATATGACATGATATGATAATGATCACCTATGGCATGATGATGTGTATATATGACATGATATGATGATGATCACCTATGGCATGATGACATGTGATGAAAATGTATGATAGTATAGTATATGCATGGCTTCGAGGTAAGTATGCTTGAATGCATGAGTGACATGTATGATGTTGTGATTGTATTGTATGATGCATTGAGTGGTTATTGGATTCCTTTACCTACTGAGTGGTTGTACTCACCCCTTCGGGGACCAACATTTCAGATTAGCAGGATGCCACTCCCTGCTGCCACGCGGGGTGTATTTTACGACCCACCTTCCGATGTAAAGGTCAAGTGTGTGGAGATCGACTGTCCCACCATTCCTGGATTGACTTTCATCCGAGTGCGCTGTATAGTTATGTATGATGTGGGCCTGGCTGGGGGCCCTGTTGTCCAAGAGTTCATATCCGTCTATGTTCGTCGACACGGAGCGATGTGTGGGATGTTGCCACCGCCACCGCCTGATGCACCGTGATGGGTGTGAAGGCCCATGCATGTCAAGTAGGAGCTAAAACTTTTTGAGATGGTTAGCCAACACTAGTGATGGGGGATCTTGCACGTTAGTCATAGTGGGTCGAGTGTTTCTTTTTGGGTTATGGCCAAGTGTGGCTTCATGTCCTAGCCTTTCTTTTGATGTACTGACCCAAGGAAACCCATCTTGAAAATATGTAAATAAAGTGTTATGGCTTTGTCTTTTCTCATGATGATTAGTGGTGTGCAATTGTATCATGGTTGTTGGAGGGAGAGATGGAGATATTGTATTTTGCTTCCGCTAATGAGTCGCGCTAGGACCGCTTTCAAAAAAAAAAAAAGTCTGTGAACTTTGATGCTTCTTCTAAAAGATGTAGTTAGTGTTCCATTAGGTGTAACGTCAGGTGCCTGCGGTGACCCTAGGTGGTTCAGGGTGTCACAGTTTGACACGGGTGCTACACATTCATTTGTATCTGAAAGTTATAGGCAACTAAGTGAAATAGAAACTACACCTTTTGAGACGCCTCTTTGTGTTTCCACGCCTTTAAAGAATATGGTGTTATCTACAATGATGTGTGCAAAATGTAAAATACCTATAGAAGGACGGGATATTGAAATAGACCTAGTTGAGATGGCTATGTATGACTTTGATGTTATCATAGGAATGGACTAGCTCCATAAGTATCGAGCTAAGGTAGATTGCCATAGGAAAGTGATCCAGTTCACGTTACCTGACCGGTCTAGTTTTGAATCTTTTGGAGGTCAGACAAACCCTTCTGTAGCCATCATCTCAATGGTAGAAACTCGTGAACTACTTGATGAAGGATGTCAAGGATATCTAGCAGTGGTAAGAGATCTTACTAAGAAAGAGGCTAAAATCGATGATATTCAAATAGTTAGGGAATTTCAGGATGTGTTTCCTGAGGAGTTGCTTGGATTACCACCGGAATGAGAGATTGAGTTTGAAATTGAACTAATGCCTGGAACAGGACCAATATCGAAAGCCCCATATAGAATGGCCTTAGTGGAGTTGAATGAGTAGAAGGTGCAACTGCAAGAGTTGCTTGATAAGGGATTTATTAGGCCAAGTGCTTCATCTTGGGGCACACCAGTTCTATTTGTGAAAAAGAAGGACGAGTCAATGCGCCTATGTATTGACTATAGACAGCTGAACCAAGTAACTATAAAGAATAAGTATCCATTGCCTAGAATTGATGACTTATTTGATCAGTTGCAAGGAAGTTCAGTCTTTTCTAAAATTGACTTAAGGTCAGGATACCATCAGTTAAGGATAAAGAAATAAGACATTCCTAAGACTGCATTTAGGACTCGTTATGGACATGATGAGTTCTTAGTTATGCCTTTTGGATTAACGAATGCACTAGCCGCATTCATGGATTTAATGAATAGGATATTTAAAACTTATCAAGATCAGTTTGTAATTGTCTTCATCGATGATATTTTGATATATTCTAAAGGACCTGAAGAACATGAACGACACTTGAGGATAACATTGCAAACATTAAGAGATCATAAGTTATACGCCAAATTCAATAAGTGTGAATTCTGGCTAGATCAGATAATATTTTTAGGGCACATGGTGTCGAGAAATGGGATTGCAGTGGACCCTGCAAAGGTTGAGATGGTAGTGAATTGGCCGAGACCGACAACACCAACTGAGATACAGAGTTTTCTTAGGATTGGCTGGCTATTATAGGAGGTTTATCGAAGGATTTTCACACCTGGCAGGCCCTTTAACGAAATTGACCCGAAAGAATGTAAGATTTGAATGGAGTGGAGAATGTGAAAGAAGTTTTTTGGAACTTAAAAGAAAGTTGACTACAGCTCCAATCCTAACTATACCATCTGGGTCTAATGGATTCATGGTGTATAGTGATGCTTCTCATAAAGGACTGGGATGTATTTTGATGCAGCATGGCAAGGTCATAGCTTGTGCATCGAGGCAGTTGAAACCTCATGAGTCAAATTACCCAACCCATGATTTGGAATTGGCAGCTATAGTATTTACTTTGAAAATATTGAGACACTATATGTATAGAGAGAAGTTTGAAATCTATACAGATCATAAGAGTTTGAAGTACTTGTTTTTGCAAAAAGAGTTGAACATGAGATAGAGAAGGTTGATGGAATTATTAAAAGATTATGATTGTGAAATACGATACCATCCAGGAAAAGCAAATAAAGTGGCAGATGCCCTTAGTCGAAAGTCAGCTATAGACATAGCTAGTTTAAGAATAACATAGTGGAATCTGTTAAAGTCAATTGTAGATTCAGACTTCAAGTTGGAAATGGACCACCTTACTGGTATGCTCACTGCATTAAGGATTGAGCTCGAAGTTATTCAGAAAGTTAATATTCTACAGATTTTTGACCCGGAGATTGTGGAAATACGAGACGCTGTGTCTTTAGGGAAAAGACCAGAATTTCAAGTCTCTGATGATGGAGTAGTAAGATGCCAAGGACGGCTCTGTGTTCCTGATAATGAAGAGGTGAAAATGGAAATTTTATCAGAAGCACATAAGAGTAATTATAGTATTCATTCGGGGAGCACGAAAATATATAGAAATTTACGCCAGCAATTTTGGTGGAATGGTATGAAAACGGATGTAACTAAACACGTTTCTCAGTGTTTAACATGCTAGCAAGTGAAAGTGGAACAACGCAAACCCGCAGGACTATTGAGACCATTGGACGTACTAGAATGGAAAATGGATCATGTAATGATGGACTTTGTGCAAGGACTGCTAAGGACATCAAATGGTCACAACTCTATTTGGGTGATAGTAGATCGTTTGACTAAATTTGCTCATTTCCTAGCGGTCCATGTAGACTACTTGATGAATGAACTTGCTGAGATATATGTAAGCCAAGTGATACGCTTACATGGTATTCCTGTAACAATCACATCAGATCGAGACTCTAGGTTTACTTCAAATTTTTGGCGAAGTCTCCAGAATGCCTTAGGGACAAAGTTTCAATTTAGTACTGCTTTTCATTCTCAAACAGATGGATGAACGGAAAGAGTGATCCAAACTTTGGAAGATATGCTGAGAGCTTGTATTATTGATTTTAAGGGAAATTGGGATGAAAAGTTGCACTTGATAGAGTTTGCCTATAACAATAGTTTTCAAAAAAGTATAGGCATGGCTCCGTTTGAAGCATTATATGGAAGAAGGTGCAGGACCCCTATTTGTTGGAATGAAGTAAGTGAAAGGAGATTGACAGGACCTGAATTAGTACAAATTACAATTGAGGCTGTTGAAATTATCAGGAAAAGACTTAAAACAGCCCGGAGTAGGCAGAAAAACTATGCAGATAAGCGTAGAAGACCTCTAGAGTTTAATGTGGGAGATCATGTATTCCTTAAAGTGTCCCCTATGAAAGGAATATCTCGATTTGGAATGAAGGGTAAGTTGAGCCCTAGATTTGTTGGATCTTTTGAGATACTCGAAAGAATATGAGAAGTAGCTTATCGTTTGGCGTATCTCCTAAATTGGAAAATTTAAATGATGTATTCCATGTGTCGATGCTAAGGAAGTATCGGCCGAATCCTGATCACATACTCGATCATGAAGCCATCAAAGTGGATGAGAAAGTGAGATACACTGAGGAGCCTGTGCAAGTACTGGATCAAAAAGAGCAAATTCTTAGGACCAAGAAAATTCCATTGGTTAAGATATTATGGCGACATCATGATGTGGAGGAAACCACATGGGAAAGTGAAAATGAGCTGAGGGAAAAGTACCCTCACTTATTTAAAGAGACATAGGCAATGTCTAATTTCGAGGACGAAATTCTCTAAGGAGGGGAGAATTGTGGCGTCCTAAAACTTTATAGCGATCTCTAGATGCATTACAACCTATGAAAGGGTAATGGAAGTGCCATCGGACTATGTTATAGCCATTAGACTAATGGATTACAATTAATCAAGGCCGAACATTTAATGGATAAATTGATAAGGAAATTTTGTTCTTGGCCATGAACTTTATAAGTTGGATTTTTATTGATTTATGTTACAAAGTTTTATGGCCATGAGAATTTGTAATTTGGCATTTATATAATGGGGAATTAAGGTGGATTATTAAGAGGAGTGGGCTGATTTCTTAAGGCCCAAAACCAGCCCACAACCCCCACCGTTCGACCGGCTAAGGCTCGGCCCAAGGAGCCCAAAGGGCTGTCGACCGAAGGAAGGAGAAGCTGGCCCATTGAGCCCATCAACTTGCATGGAGGTTGACAAATGGCATGAAGGGTCCTCCAAGTGGCTTCTGCATGCAAAAACCTCATGATTACTATCTAATCATGAGGGTGGGGGGAGAAAAAGGGAGAGAGAAGGGGGCGGAGTGAGCGAGGAGTACCGAGAGAGAGAGAGAGAGAGAGAGAGAGAGAGAGAGAGAGAGAGAGAGAGAGGGAGAGAAAGCCGAGAGAAAGAGAGTGTTCACGAGAGGGAAGGAGACCGAGCGAGCATGCGAGAGAGGAAGGGAAGAAGAAGACCTATTGCCGCCGTCGACGCCGCCTAGTACCGCCGTCGATCGAGCCCGCCGAAGTCCTCGACTTGCCATTTGCTTGCTGTGTTTGTGTGAACTTAAGGCAAGTGAAGTCCGTTAGCCTACATTTTGCTTGTTGTAATTGTGTGTGAAGTGTAATGGGTGTTGGAGATGCTTGAGTTGTGATGTTGAATGCTGAAATTCGAGTGAATGGTGGTAGTTGATCTAGAACAAGCAAGCTATTGCATGTAAGGATGGTCCGACCTTTCATGATTCCGTGAATTTTATAAAATTATACAGTTGAAATTTGGTTTCATGTTCTTGATGAAAGTTGTAGATGACATCTTGTGGAATAACATACTAAAATTTGAGAAGAAATGTACATGTATTGGTTCGTGAAATGATTTTTCTCTGAAATGGTTAGATCTGGAAATCGTCACCGAGGGTTAGGAAGAGTATGGTGACCATAGATTTTGATCTATCACGAATCTGACTTCGAGTTCTTCACAAAAATTTTACCCATAAGTTTTTTCTATGACATATCAAAATTTCAGAATTTTTGGAGTTGATTTGGAGTTTATACCGAATTTATGAATGAAATTGTGCAATGGTGATGTTCCGAAATTTTAAGGCTGTGATGCATGGACCGTAGCCATTTATATGAGGCTCTTTTGACATGGTGTCTTCCATGAATTCATTTTCTCTAGATCTCTTTTTTAACATGTTAAATTTTCAGAATTTATTAAGACTATTTACTAACTTTTCCAGAATTTTAACTAAAGGAGTGCATTCTGTTTTATCCGAAAAATTGCTGTATTTTCAAGAACAAATAAATTGCTTTATGAGATATGATATCTTGGGTGGTTAATTATGCTGCTTATGTGGTGACATTTAGCGTGTCATATAGCATCAAAAGGCTGGTTTAGACCTTTGACATTACTACATCAAATGCTATGTGGAAAGTGAGATATATATGTGAATATACATTGTGATGATGATGATATTGTCACCCCGACGATGCCCCGGGAGTGTCAGAATGCCCGGTGTGTGTGTGTTGGATGCCCGGAGGTGTGTGCCGGATGTCCTCAGGAGTTTCGAGATGCCCGGAGGTGTGTGCCAGATGTCCTCGGGAGTTTCGAGATGCCCGGAGTGTGTGTGCCAGATGCCCAGAGGTGTGTGCCGGAGGTTCCTCACGACGCCAGGTTGGGTACAAGCGATATATGAGGGATGCAAACACCGATCCCTAGAAGAAAATGAGATCCTTTTGAAAATTAAAATTGGGAATTGAATCATGCGCATGTGTGTGCATATGGCATGGTGCACGAATTGCCTATGAAATTGAATTGATACTATTTGGCATGAGAATGCGATCATGAAGGCATTGAATGGATCTCATGAGGATATATACATGATTGTGTGGATGACATGAATTATGTGTATGGGTGTGTGCATATGGCATGAGATATAATTGTCCATGAACTTGAATTGGTATTGCTTGGCATGGGAAATGTGATTATTAAGGTTATGAATGGATCTCATGGAGACATATATAGGATAGCATGGATGATATGTGCATTTCACCTAAAATTGTGGTTGTCTTACCTGTTGCATTATGTAGTTTGATAGATATTTACTACTAAATGGTTGTACTCACAAGGGGACTAACATTTCAGATTGAGAGATGCCTCTAGCATCTGTCACACGTGGTACATTCTATGGCTTACCATCTGATGTTGAGGTCGAGTGCTCGGAGCACCCCTGTGTCAGTGTTCGTGATCTGATGTTTATTCGAGTCCATGTTTTGGTCATGTATGATGTGGGCCAACCTGATGGCCCTGTAGTTCAGGAGTTCCTGTCTGTACATGTTCAACACTACGGGATGATGATGGGGATGCTGTCGCCGCCACCGGCCAATGCACTGGGCTGGGTGTGATTAGAGCATGTGACTGGTGGAGAATGACACTTTTTTGGATGGCCGACACTAGATGATGGATTGATGTACATGTCTGATGTAGAGTTGGGTACTTTTGAGTATAGCCGAGCTTAGTTAATATGACATCCTGAAATTCGACCCTATTTTCGATAAAATGAAATGGGCATTTCGTCAACGTGCTTATGGTCCTTTTTTTTCTGAGCTGATCACTCACGAGTTAACTAACCTATTGGGTGAAGCCGTTAAGGGATGTATCTACAGTAAAATCCATAAAAGCTACTCAATTTGTTGGATTGGACTAAAATCGCGTTTGATTGATTCTAACCATGAAATTTAATTTGGTTTCAGGAATCGAATATTCGAGCATGTCACAATTCATTTTTAGAATCCTATCTCATCATCCGTCAATTTATTGACGAGTTCGAAATTTCAATAAAGAAATTATCGGAAGAAAAATTGAAGACCAAAAGAAAAATAAAAAGGGAAAGAGAAAATAAAATAAAATAAGAATAATGGTGTTATTTTTATTTTATTTTTCCCTCTCTCCCTCTCTCTTCTTTTCTCTCTTTTCTCTCTCTCTTCTCTCTCCTCTCCCCCCCCTTCGTACAGACAGCCCCCCATCGACTCACTTTTCTCTTCTTCTCTCTCTCTTCCTTTTTGACCAGTCAAGCCTTATCTGTCAACTCTCTCTCTCTCTCCTTCCCCTGTTCGCTCGACACCCAGCGAACGGAGACCGAAGATAGAAAACAGAAGCTCAAGCAGAAGCTGCAGGTGCACGAAGACAGCAGCCAGCCACCGTCGCCACCTGTCCCGCCGCTCGTGCGCCCACCGCTCGCAGCCGTTCTGCCGTCTGCGCTCCGACCCGCGTTCGTCACTCACTGCCGCCCCTCCCCCGCGCGACTTCCGCCTCTACCCAACCTTGTTCGGCTAGCTCAGGCCGTGGCCCGACCCCCTCCGACCACCGTCCGGCCTCCCCGGAGCTCCACCCGGTCTCCCGACCCCTTGCCGCCCCCAACCCTCTCTCTTTCTCTCTGTTTTGCAGCAGAACCCGCAACCCACAGAGTGGTTATCCAGCCAATTCGTGGGCCGTTTTGGGCCGTTTTCGGTCCCCAAACCCGAGGCCCGCTTTGGAGTTTGTTGTTCCTCACATCACCCCCGTCGGATTGATCCGATTTGCGCGCGATTCCGGTGAGTAATCTCACTAATCCATGATTAGTGGCTAATTATACTTAAGGATGGTTTAGTTTTAATTAACTAGGTTTAGGTGGTTAGATTAGTATGGATTAGTGTTTATTAGTCAATTGTGATATGAATTAGACTAATTGAATGTGTATTTAGCAAGTAGACATGGTCTACTATTTATTGAGGATAGCCCGGGATTTTTCCCAATCGAGCTTCAATTAGGCTTTTCGGGCCTAAGTGGACTTTTTGGTATTTAAATATTAATTTTCGGAATTAAATTAAATAATTATTTATTTTCCGAAAATTCAATTGAGATGGCTAGTGACCGGAATATTATGCTGACGACCGTGGTGAAGTCCGTTTATTTAATCGGGCTTTAATTTGAGCTAAATTGAATTTTTAATATTTATTAATTAAATTTCGAAATTAATTAATTAATTAATTATTTTTCAGAAATTAAGATTGAGATGGCCGACGACCGAAATCTCGTGCTGATTGTCGTGGCGTGGTCCGTTTATTTATTTGAGCTCTACGTTGCATGAAATTAAATAAATTGTGATATTTTAGGGATTTACCATAAATTGATTTGGAATTGATTGAGATTGAATGATTGATTGGTAGATGGTCAAGTATGTTTATTTAACATTTATAATGCTTTGATGAGTTGTAAAGTGGATGGAATCATGAGAGTGGACTAGAAATACTCTAGGCTATAACTGATAAGACACGGTGTACGGGCCTACGTGGTTCGGTGACTGAGGATGTCACTGGCGAAAATGGCATCTTAAAGAATGTACGTACCGGTCTAGTACATATCCCATCATGGACATACGTGGTTCGGTGATTTGGGATATCACTGGCGAAAACGACGCCTTAAAGAACGCACGTAGCTGTCTATTGAATACATGATTATAGGCATGTGTGGTTCGGTGATTTGGGATATCACTGGCAAAAATGGCGCCTTAAAGAACGCACGCAATTGTCTAGTGGATACATCACCTTGGCAAACTTGACGCCCGAGAGCATTGATGTGGCTCTGTGACCGAATGCCGAAATGAGGTTTATGGCGTGGAATCAATGACCTAGAATGGTCTGTTTGATATGTAATCGACTGGTTCGATTTGTTTGGAGTAAATGAGTGCCTATTGTGAATTGTGCTGATTTGCAGGTGGGATCTGAGGCCAAGGTAAGTCCTCTGCCCTGTGCATGTTTAAGCAGCCTATAGTATAATGGTTTACTAATCAAGCCTTAGTGGGGTAAAACTCGTTGAGACTTAGTCTCATCCCGGTTTAGGGAAAACATTTCGGGACCCCGATGAGGAGCTGAGGAGGAGGAATTTGAGAAGGAGAACTCTGGGGTGAAACCTGAGGGGAAGAATTTTGGAAGAAGAAGATAATCCCAAGAGGGGCCTTGAGTACGGCCCGGATGGACTAAGATCCTATCGTCTTTTGAGATCTCCATTTTGATGTGAATAGAGATAGAGTAAAAAGTTGTGAAGTACTCTGATTTGTGTTTTGTATAAAAGTACGGTTATAAGTTTCAATATGAAAAATATGGCGCTGCTTTTCTATATCATCGATTTACTGTCTGGGGATTTATAATTGCTTCCGCATGTGCTTAATCAATGAAAGGGTCGGCAATACATAGCCCTAGGATATCGCATTATAAATCGACCAAGTGAGAAGGAAGTGTGCGTACCCGAGGATCGAGGCGTGACAGTTAAAGCCTTGGCCTTTTGTTGTACCAACTCGTGAAGTCCATCATAGTTATGTAAATAAAAGTGATTCGGCTCTAACACACACACACACATATATATATATATATATATATATATATATATATATATATATATATATATATATATATATATGAAAGGTGTAGTTGGTGTGTATTGCATGGTATTATTTAGCTTGAGTACGGGTTAAGAAGACATCCAATATGCTTCCGTTATATAAACTGCACCGGGACCAATTAAGATAATATAAACCCCCAAGTTATATGGACCCACTACAATTCAATGGTATCAGAGTGACATGTTAATAGGGCAAGTGAAAGGTAAGCGAATTGTGGCGACCCTAGCGGATCGGGGGCCCAAGTCGGGGGTGCCACAAAATCCAACAAAAAATCCATTTGTGCCTCGAAGAATTGCGTATAAAACACCAAATGATCCAAACCTACGTTTCAGATAACAGAGAACTCGATGCAGCCTATTCTCGCCATAAGTTAAAGATCAAATGCTCCAAGCAAGATGTGATGGTTCTTGTGGAAAATCTTCCAGGAAAAAGAAGCACTTCGAGAAGCTCTAGATAAAAAAATCTAGAAATGGCTCTAAGCATTTCCGAAGAAAGAAGAAATGGAGATACCTACACAAAAGGAAGGATCGCTCAGGCTATAAGAAATCAAATCAATACTTCATCTGCAATCAAAAATGACATTTTGCCAAAAATTGTCCCTAAGTAAGAAAAGATCAGAGTCATCTGATACATTATATAGATAATGAAACTGGTATTTCTTTTGAAAATGATGATATCAAATCTTTATTCTCTACGGATGAAGAACCATCTAAACAAACTCTTTGTGTCATACCTTGTTATCAAACTCCCAGTGAGACTGATTCAAAATCAGATTCTAAAGATATTTTTTACATATCTTTCACATCTTCATAACAAATCACTAACATATTTTCAAGCGAAATATATTTCCCCCATTTCCCCGTGAAAATCTTCACTTCAAAATTTGCCAAACCTATCATTGTTATTGCTTTCATTGACATTGGAGCAAGTTCTTCAATTTTAGATACTAAGGGCGTGCATGGAAACGTTTCTCGTTTCTGATTCTGAACAAATTTTTTGTTTTTTTGTTCCTGGGAACAAAAAAAGAACATAAACGCGTTTGGTTGCATTTCTGTTCTTTTTTTGTTTTTTGGTTCCCGGAACAAAATTGGAGCAAAAAAAAGAAACACAAAAAAGTTATTTCTGGAATCCAGAAACACTTCTTCAAAGCCAAAAAAGAACAAAAATGAAAAGAACAAAAAACAAAACCGGAACACACCGGCTGAAGCTTCGTTCGTGCGTGCTCTCCCTTCTCCTTCGTTCGTTCGTGCTCTCCTTCGTTCTGGGTTTGTTCGTGCCCTTCTCCTTCGTTCGTGCTCTCCCTTTTCCGGCGCCTCCCACTCGGCTGACTCTCCGGCGACTCCTCACTCCACCGACTCACCGGCTGAAGCTTCCGAATCTAGGTACGTTTCTAGTGCTCCTCCTTCTCCGGTTGACGAGGGCTTCGGCGAGAGCCACCCCTCCCAAATTTGACCCACCTTCGCCGACGGCAGATCTGGGATGGCTTGCTCGAGCCTCAAGCGAGCGTTGCTTGCCCAGCGAATAGCGGCAGATCTGGGACGGCTGCTCGCTCAAGCCTCAAGCGAGCGTTGCTCGCCCAAATCTGCGGCAGATTTGGGACGGCTGCTCACTCGAGCTGCTCTGCCGAGCTCGAGCGAGCTACTCGAGCGGCAGAGCAGCTCTGCCAGCTCGAGCAGCAGCTAGAGTTTATATTATCAAGTTTGTTGTAGATGATGCGTGGCCATTAATTGTAGATGATGAGCAGCAACTATGATTGTTGTAGATGATGCGTGGCGCATAAATGAATGGGATGTGATCAAACATGCATTGCCTAATAACAGCTGTGGCAGCCGAATAATTATCACATCCAGAAATTCTGATTTAGCATATACCTCATGCGGAGAATTCAGAGGGATGGTTTACAAGTTGGAGCCACTACCACCTGAAGAGTCATGGAAGCTATTTTGTGCAAAGACATTTCAGGGGAACTCCTGCCCTCCTCATCTAGAGGAGACCTGTAGGCTTATTTTAAGGAAGTGCGAGGGATTGCCACTTGCTCTTGTGGCCATCAGTGGTGTTTTGGTTTCAAAAGACACGAGAAAAAAGGATGAATGGGATCTGGTTCATCGAAGTCTTCGTATGGGATCTGGTTCATCGAAGTCTTCGTACTGAAATAGATTGCAATGATAAATTCAGAACCTTGAAGAGAGTCCTCTCACTTAGTTTTGATGACCTGCCATGCTACTTGAAGTCCTGTTTCCTGCACTTGAGCGTATTTCCCAGGGGTTCCCTCATTAGCTGTGGGAGATTAATTCGATTATGGATTGCAGAAGGATTTGTAGACAAGAAAGAAGGTATGACAGTAGAAGAAGCAGCCCGTGACTGCCTATATGAGCTCTTGAACAGAAGCCTGATAAAGGTGGCTGTAAAAGCAAGAGATGGAAGGATCCAGTTTTGCCGTATCCATGATCTTCTGCTAGATATTTTTACTTCAAAGTCAAGCAACCAAGGTTTTGCAGAAACAGCGATAGAAAACAACCGTAAATGGCCGGATAAAGTTCATCGCCTATCAATACAGAACAGCGTGCAAGCTACACAACAGAAAAGGTCATTGTCTCAACTACGTTCTTTATACATGTTTGCGGTAGTGAGATCTTCCGTGGATGCTGTTCTAGGTAGTGAAATGAGACTGCTCACTGTTCTGAAGTTGCAAACAGCTTCTTTGACAAAGTTCCCGGCTGAAGTTGCTGAGTGCCGCCACCTGAGATATCTAAGTTTCAGGTACAGCAAGATGAGGACTGTTCCATGTTCCTTAGGGAACCTTCAAAACCTAGAGACTTTAGACCTTAAACACACACATGTCACAGAATTGCCAGTTGCGATCTTGAAGCTACAACGACTTCGCCATCTACTCTTATATCGGTATTCAGGCCCGCCTTCCTTATGGTTCAAGAATGGCTTCAAGTCCCCAGAAGGTATAGGGGCTCTGCAGTCCCTTCAAAAGCTCTGCTTCATAGAAGCGGGTGACAACAGAAACAGCAGCTTAATAAGAGATCTTGGAAAGTTGAAAGAATTGAATAGGTTAGGCATCGTGAAGTTGAGAAAAGAAGATGCGAGGGAATTGTGCTTGTCGATTGAAAAATTAACCAAGCTTCAAGCAATAACTGTAAGTTCAGTCGATGAAAATGAGATTATTGATCTACAATCCCTCTCTTCTCCACCTCCATTTCTCCAGAGAATCTACTTGACAGGACATCTGGAGGCATTACCACATTGGATGTCATCTCTCGATAGCCTAATGGTATTGCAACTGATATCTAGTCAGCTAAAGGATAATCCATTGTCGTCTCTGGAGAATTTGCCTAATCTTGTGTATCTCGGGTTGTTTCGGGCTTATGAAGGAACCAAGTTGTGTCTTAATGCCAACGGCTTTCTGAAGCTACAGGTTCTGAGCCTTGGTTGTTTTGACGAACTCAAATGCGTGGAAGTGGAGAAGGGATCAATGCCTTGTCTTGAGAAGTTGGTTCTAGCAAATTGTAAGCTAATGGAAGAGCTGCCATCGGGTATTGAGCACCTGGAAAAGCTGGCATTGCTGAAGTTTATCGACATGCCTGATGGGTTAGTGAAGAAACTTACGCGAGACGGACAAGACAATTATACCTGAAAGTGGCACATGTTCCATAAGTATATTATGGTCACCGGAAAGGTGGGAGATGGAATGCTGTCATGCTTACGAAGGCATTTGTATGAGGAGCCTCAAATGTTCTCCATGCTTGAAATTAGCGGCTGAGCCTAGAATGCAGTATAACACTTCTCATGATGTATGAGTGATTGAATGATTGAAATTCTAGAAAATAGTTGTTATTATGTGATAAAAGTTTAAACGCACGGTCTAAATTAAACGTGGGGTCTGCAAATGACTTTTGGTAGCTGGTTCGCATTATTCTGCAGCTATGTTTTACTCAGAAAAGAGAAGGGTCAAGTGGGATGGTGTATATTCAGCTTTGAACTTCTTGGAGTGTGTGCAGAATTACGATGAAATTATGCTAGTATGAGAAACCGATTACATGTTTATAACCACCATGCGATAATTTGAATATTTCTATTTTGGGCTTGGCTCAAATGGGACGTGTTCAATCATTACAATCTTACTTATAAATCGCTTAAGAAGACCTTTTCCATGTGGTGCAAGACTTGAGGTGTTGCAATTAGAATTACTTTCGTCCAGGAAGTCTCAACATTGCTCTTCCCACGAACGGCATCCTCAGTAGGCATAGAAAAAGAAAGACGCAAACCTTAGCCCATTTTCACTGTGTTGGTTTCAAACAAATGCCAACCCTCTTGGAGTTCACTGAATTTCACCTCGAAGGGTTTTGCTGCCTTGACCATGACTAGTCTGTTACGGTTGTATAAAAAAGTACTTGGAAAAAATTTGATACAAACTTTACTTACCAAATTTTCTATGAAATATGCCATATGATCATGTTCAAAATGTTTGTCTTCACTAACCATTAACAAAATAAAATTAATGAGCATTTCATAAGAATGAGAATTCAATATCAAGTTTAAACTTTATCAAAGAAAAGCTTTTTTTTTGAAAAATTTAAAACAGAAATTTTTTGTCGTTTACCAAACATGTTTCTGTTCTTTTTCTATTCTAGGAACAGAAATTAACTGCAATTACCAAACGTGTTTCTGTTTTTTTTTATTCCAAGAACAGTTTTTTTTTTTACACTTACCAAACGCGTTTTTTTGTTCAAAAACTGTTCCCCGGAACAGAAACACTTTTTTTTTTGTTCCCTAGAACAAAAAAAGAATAGAAGTGTTTCCATGCGCACCCTAAAGTTCTTCTTGAAGAATATTAGACTTCATGTGTTCAATATTTCAACTCTGCTTCAGGGGATACCTTTTCTACGAATGTAAGAACTACTCCAGTAATTGTCAGAAGTTTCCCCCAATGCTCCATAACCGCAAAGATCTTCAAATCTAATCTTCCCAACAAAGATTTGATCATTAGTTGGAACATCATGACTCGGATTTCTCAACTTCGTATCATTCCTGGAAAAGGTCTTAAGTATAAGGATCAATTATCTGAATTTGTCAATATTCAAAGACTTTTTTCATTGAAATGAATCTGTTAGATCCGATCATGAAAAAGTTGTTGGAATCCCGTTCAAAATCTCATTTTGAATTCGCTCAAAAGTGTTCTCATCATCTGTGGAAAAATCCATAATTCTTTATTCACCTTCATTTAAAAAAAAATGAAGATATCAATCCAACCAAGGCAAGTCACTTGGGAATGAAGCCAGAACACCTGGTTTTAGCTTAAAGGGAATGCTCGGAACTATTGCAACAAGGCCTTATTGAAATTTTCAATTCTCAATGGGCCTGTGAAGCCTTCTATGTCAATAAGCGTGCCGAGCAAAACAGAGGAAAGATAAGACTGGTAATTAATTATCAGCCTCTTAACCTTTTTCTCCAAGATGACAAATTCCCTTTACCCTCAAAAAATTCCATCTTTACTGGTTTAAACAAGGCCCACCTCTACTCCAAATTCGATCTCAAAGCCGAATTTTGCAATTGGGCATACATCCTGAAGACAGACCCAAAACAGGGTTCTGTATTACAAATCAACACTTCTAATGGAAAGTTTTTCCTTTTGGCCTAAAGGTAGCACCATCCCTTTTCCAGAAGGTCATGTGTCAAATTTTCCAGCCAATGCTGTCGAGTGCAGCAGTATATATTGATGATATTATGCTCTACAGTCCTGATGCATATTCACACTGCCAACTTCTTGAATAGTTCACAGAGATTATGAAAAAGCATGGGATCATGCTTTCTTAGAGAAAGATGAACGTCACCCATACAAAAATTGAATTCCTACGTATGCACCTTAACAAAGGTACATACTACCCAGGGCAAACATTGCTCAGGAATTGTTGAAATTTCCTGAAAAGAATTTTACAACAAAGCAAGTTCAACAATTTCTTGGGATAATTAATTATCTTAGAGATTTTGTTCTAAACATTGCCAAACTGTTGATTCCATTGCAATCGATAGTAAAAAAGAATCCCCCACCTTAGGGGAAAAAATCTCAGACTAAAGTAGTTGTTGAACTTAAGGAGATCATGCAGACTCTTCCTCCATTACAAATTTCATCAATAGGGAAGAGAATTTTCCAGACTGACACCAGTGATGAATACTGGGCAGCCATCCTATTTGAAGAAATTGATGGTAATAGACACATGTGTGCCTATAAAAGTGGAAAGTTTTCCCTAGCTGAAATGCATTATCATTTCACTTTCAAAGAAATCTTGGCTGTGAAAAATGGAATAAAAAAGTTTGAATTCCATCTCATTGGCCATCAGTTCTTGGTAGAATTAGACAAGTCATATTTCCCTCAAATGACCAAATTTAAATAGAAACAGGTTCTAAATTCTCAACTGCTTCGATGGGCTAAATGGTTTTCAAAATACTCTTTTGAAACCAAACATATCGCCGGGAAGAAGAATGTGCCTGCTAACTTCTTGTAAAGACCAAAAGCACCAGCAAAAATTAACATGTACATCATAAGGCATGCTTTTCATACTCTTCATCACAATGAAAAGTACAAGATTGCGAAGATAAAAAAATTGGCCGAGCTAGAAATACCTCCAGGAGATTGTTGAACAAATCTAGAATGACAGTTTCACTGAAAATCTAGAAAACCTCATGTGGCAATGTCACACAAATCTATTTAGACTCGATGGAGGTTCAATTCTTTATCATTTTTGATTAAATTCGGACTATCGGTTCATACATCCTCTAATATAGAAGGAAGACGACTTCCTTGATCAACTCAATTGGTTATTATGGTACTTAACCAATAAGTACTTAATAGCTATTGAAATTCCAACCAAAAGATTCATTACCAACCTTACCAGGATATTTGGACTAGGTAGAGGAAATATTGAAAAAAAAAAGTGACAAAAATCTATTGGCCTTTCTCAATTGGTTTTATCCTCCTACTCATTGGAGACATCTCCTATAATAAGAACTGAGAACTACCAGACCAAACCCCGAGGTCCATACTATTTTGTTTTTCCGACGTTCATGGGCTTTTGTCACATATAATGGCAGCATTACCAATGCCCCTCAAATTATAGGAACCGCATCCTATAAACCTCAACCGCACAGTAAAGAAGCTCAAATTTACAAATCTTTTGCAGGACCTGTTGGTTGCTGTGAGCACCAATACCGAGAACTCCAAAGAGTTTTGTGTCAAGAAAATAAAACTATTCCAAAAGATGCATTGAACTATAATATACTCATTGCATGGGATCATTATAGTCTCGCACCAGAAGCCAAGGAAGCATTTGAAGAATTCAAACAAGCTACATCGTCACAGGAGCAAGAAATGGCATACATAGATGACCGGTAGGTGATCTCGCGGGTTGCAGGTGAGGCGGAGCGCAACGATGGTTAGCGAAACGGCGACACGGCATTCGGCAGGGCAGCAGAGTAGCGTTGCAAGCTCCTGCGCAAGCTGTTGGTGGGTCGCTCAGGCGAGGAGGTTTGGAGTGATGGTGACCAGTGGGAGTGACGGCGGGCTTTGTGCGGTGAGGGAGGCTCGCGGGTGCTGTAGGACAGGAACGGAGGTGCGACGGAGCGGGGGGTGGTTGCTTCTGGCGTTGGGCTACTGGCCTTGAGCAGAGGGAGAGCAGAAGTGGAGTAGGCAGGCGGCCGGAGGCGAGTTGGCAACAGCTGGTCACAGACGGAAACGAGGCGACGGTCGGGGGCGTCGGGTCGTCGCAAGCGGAGGCGTCAGAGGTGGCTGGCGAAAGCAGTTGCAGCGGTGGACGGCATGGGCACGGCCGGCGTGATCAAGGGGGGTCCTCGAAGAAGACGACACTGTTGCCCCCCATTTTTTATTTATTTTTCCCTCTCTCCTCTCACCTCACCTATCTCCCGCATGTCTCTCTCTGTTCTGCTTTTGCTTTTTGCTGACTTTTCTTTCTTTTCCCCAAAAGCTTTTTCTTCCTCCTTTTGGTCTTGAGCTGAAGAAATGAACCTGGGCAACCAAAGCTTTTCTTCTTCTTTTGTGCTAAGATTTTTTTGACCTAAAAATCGAGAGAGGCCCCCGAAACCCTATATGTTTAACCCTTTTATAGGCAAAACAAATGTAATCTTTTTGTTTTTTTTGGAATATTTCATCTCTTTCTATATACATGGAGATTGCCTACAACCTCCTAATCACAAAAATCCTTTTATTTTCCTCATTTCCTAAATATTCTCCACTGATTTTATCACATATTGCTAAAGATAAGATTGCAATGCGATTTTCTCAAATTCCGACAATCCATTGTAATATCATATCAAATCCCCATTTCTCATAAGATAATTAATTTAAAGAAAAAAAAACAATGGGCTCAGGCTAATTTGCTCCTTCCATGGGCTTAGTCCAGCCTATCAATTTAAAACTCAAAACTAGTAATTCGAACCCATCCGCCACCGGTCCAATAAACAAATGCAAATTAAAAATAAATGCACTTAAATTTATATGCTATGCAATTAATATTTTTTCAGGGATAAAATTAACTCATAATTTTATATGTAATAAATAAGGCCCCGTTTGTTTGCGTTTCTTTTTTTCATTTTTAAACAGTTTTTCTGTTATTTTGTTCCGTGGAACAAACAAGGAACACTAACGGGTTGGGGAGTGTTTCTGGTCCTTTTTTGTTCTTTTGTTCCCAGGAACAAAAAAGAAACAGAAACAAGAAACACAAATTTCTTGTTTCTTGTTTCTGGAACACAAATCAGAAACACTTTTTTTTTTCTTTTCTTTTTTTTCTTATTTTCTTGTTCTTCTTTCTTTTGGCCGGTCGCCGGCCTCGGCCATGGCCGGCGACCGGCCGACGAGGGCCGGCGGCCTCGCCCAGCCACGGCGAGGCTCGCCGGCCCCGGCGAGCCCGACGCCCGCCGTCCCCCGGCGAGGCCGAGGCTCGCCGTAGCTGGGCGAGGGTCGGCCTCGCCGGATCTGGGCGAGCTCGAGCTCGCCCAGCCATGGCGAGGCCGACCTCGCGCCGGCCTGGGCGAGCTCGATCTCGCCCAGATCCGGCCTCGAGCTCGCCCAGGCCGGCGAGGCCGAGCTCGCCCAGCGGCCGGCGAGCCTCGGCCTCGCCTGGCGGTGGCCCGGCGAGGCCGCGCCGCGCCCCCCCCGGGGCGAGCTCGGCCCGCGCCGGCCGGGCGCCGGCCACGGCCTTGGCCGGCGACCGGCCAAAAGAAGAAAAAAAAATGAAAAAGAAAAAAGAAAAAAGGAAAAATAAGAAAATAATAAAAAATAATAAAAGAAATAAAAAAATTATCCAAATTTACCAAACATGTTTCTGTTTATTTTTTATTCCCGGAACAAGTTTACCAAACGCGTATTTTTGTTCAAAAATTGTTCCCCGGAACAGAAATACTTTTTTCTATTTCTGTTCCCTGGAACAATTTTTAAACAGAAACACAACCAAACGCGCCCTAAATGACCGGATTGCCAAAATTTAAGTATTAACACAAGGAACCATCTTAACATGTACACACACATATTCCCTGCTATTCCACCTATATAAATGGAAACTATATAGAGAGGCGCAATAAAGTTTAAACTAAGCAAAAACATGGCACTTAGCTCCATTTGAGATCTACTGAACAAATGAAACATTTGAGGGTTTGTCATACTAAACTAATCATAGACGAGATGCTTTTTTTCCACCATTTAATGCATGAGATATCTTACTATTCGCGGATGATGGTTTACAAATTTTTTACATTCTTGGGTTTTTGAATGGATTCTTTCTTCTAACAAACAAGTAAGGAATCATCTCAACAAACACATGTAAACAGACATGCATTTACCACATTCCTCTTATACGAACAAAAATTATATAGACATGAGCAATAAAGGTTAATCTAAGCAAAAACATGTCATTTGGAAAAGTTTTAGTATGGAAAGTTTCAAGATTTCGAAAGTTAAGGAGTTAAAACTTAGCATAACTCTAATTGCACCGTTGGTGCTCACTCTTTTGTTCTCAATAATTTTTTAAGCAGATGGCATCATCAAGGCCATTACCTTTGCCGTAAATCTTAGTTCCCATAGTCAAGAAAAAAACTAAGAATTCTCCTGCAGGAGGCTTGATTCTCGAAGTCCTTCAGAGTTAGACTTTAAAATACACCGATTTTAATCACTTTCGACTCAATAATTCCCTTGTATTCATCGCTAGTAAATAATTGCCAATCGACGAATACATGCTAGTCACACATACATTTCGCACCTAGCGGTGATTCACTTAGCCATGAATTGACCTTACCCAAACTTCTCGCACGCAAGAGATGCCCAATTGTATTCACTTCACTACATGACTTTCTCAATACAGATCTCCTCTCACATCTGCAGTTATCATTCTTTTTTAGTATTTCAATTTATGTTCGACAAACCCCAGCCCTTACAATAAATTTATGACTCAAGTCTGCCTCTAGCTTGGACTTAAAAAGTTTACTTTGGGCAAAAACTCTACGGATAAAAGGCCCCATAAAACAAGATTGTGTTGCGGATCATTTCATTATGTCCTACGGATATAAAATAAAATCGAGCCTGGAGGAACTTTTAAAAACGGACCTCCCTTCAAGAGGAATTTTTGGGAATTTCCTCAGGATCAATAATGATCCTCAAATCTTTACCAAAAAAAAAAATAATAATAATAATAAATAATGATCCTCAAATGAATCCAACGTTAGTCGTTCTCTACAAATCAGCCAATGGTGGACCCTCTGCTACAATTCAGAAAGCTAGCTCTCTCTCTCAAATTTTAAATTATCGAGGTATTTTCAGAGAAAGAAAACAACGTCCGCAATGAGAGATTCTATTATGAAAATGCTGAATTGTTCTTTTTCATACTGTTGAATGCTAAGGGTGCGCATTTGTTAATTATTTTACTCACGAAAATAATTTCTAATTAGATATGATTATTTCTTATTTTATCCCCAAAAATAATTTCTAAATATTTTAAGGCGTTTAGTATCTATTCAAAATTTCTATTCCCATAATACTAGGTTGTTCTTAGCTTAGAACGTTCACATTTGGTCCATCTAGCCAATTTTGATTGAAATTCATTGATGTAGATGATGTCGTCCTACATGGCACACCCAGCAATGACATGGACAAATTCTATTAGATTTTTAATTTTTTTCAAATTTTATTTTATTTTATTTTTTTAATTTCTTTTCTTCTTTTCTTTCTTTTTCCTCTTCTTCGTCTATCGATGGCTCTCCATCGATCGGCCAAAGGCTACGACTGGCGAGGGTCAGCCTTGTGGGCCATAGGAGAGGTCGCCCTTTCCAGGATTTGGCGAGGGGTGGCCTTGCTAGCCTTAGCCAAGGCTCACCCTCATTAAATTCAATGAGGTTGAGCCTCCTCAAAGCCTAGAGAGGGACGGCCTCACAGGATCAAGTGAGGGATGACCTCGTTGAGATCTGGCAAGTGTCACCCTTGCCAAAGGCGAACAAGGGCGAGCCTCGCCCTTGCTCGAAGTAGGCAAGGGGTGACCTCGCCAACCGCCAGCGAGGCTTGCCCAAGGCTGGGGAGGGTGATCTTGCTTAAGGGCGATCCTCGCTGATTGCAGTCTCTAGCTAGTCGTTGAAGACTAGGTGTTTGATAGAGGAAGAAGAGAGGAAAAATAAAGAAAGAAAATGAAAAGAAAATAAAATAATTTAAAAATTCGAAAGGTATTAAAAAATTAATAAATTTTATCAACATGAGCAAATTTTGGCCAAAATTGCCTAGATGGACTCAATTAACAAAAGTGAAAGGGTTTAAGATTTGATTAACAAAATTGAAAGATTTATGAGCGAGTTGACAGAAGTGCAATAATTTTATGACTTTTTAGACAATTTTTTCGTGGATC
Organism: Eucalyptus melliodora; assembly: GCA_004368105.4. Classification (NCBI taxonomy): domain Eukaryota; kingdom Viridiplantae; phylum Streptophyta; class Magnoliopsida; order Myrtales; family Myrtaceae; genus Eucalyptus; species Eucalyptus melliodora. The sequence continues at coordinate 3,368,359 of CM023402.3, read as the reverse complement.
AATAGTTGAGCTTTTCAATTTGTATTGTTATTCTCATAGAATCAGTATTTTAGAAACGACTCGAATCGGAAGAAACGATCAATAATATCGTCTTTGATAAATTCTTGTTTATTATGCGAGATTTTTTTGCATCTTATAAGTTTATTTTCTGCTTCTTCTGATTTATGTTGACTTTTTTTTTTTTAGGCAAAATCCTTGAAAATTTCACAATCCATAAATATCAACACGATAAAACACTACCACCGCCTGCGGTGGCCCAGTTGGATAAGGCTCCCATGACCCTTTGCGTAGAGGGGAGGAGTTCGAATCCCGCTGGCCGCACGGGATCTTAAGCGTGACGTCGGGGTGGTGGGTCCTCCGCTAGCGTCGCCCCGGGTTTGCCCCGCCGGCTACTGGCTGTATGGCAGTTCTCGGGTCACCAAAAAAAAAAAAAACACGATAAAACACTTACATATTTTTCTCATTTGTTTTCTAAATATTGTTAATTTTAATTAAACAAAGAAAAAACATTTTTACTTGTTATTGAGTGCAGACAAACAAGCCCTAAACCACTCCATTTTGCTAATATGATGAATTTTCCATTTAATTTGCATTTTCAGTACAAATTTCATTTTGAAAAGAAAATAAAAACCAAATCACTTTTTTTATACCAACAAATTGAAAGACAAGTCAAATTGATCCTTTTGCTTTTTTATTCGAATCAATTTGGTTTTTCTTGTTTATAATTCCGATTGATTATAACTGAATCAATATCAATCGTTACTGATATCTCTCGATTGTTGCCAAAAGCCTAGCTTCACTCTCCTTTCCATTCTATGTATCTTGCTATTAGACAACCAGTTAATCCATGATTCTTAAGGTTGCAATTAATTGTTCTTCTCTTCCATGAGAAGAATACAGTGTGACTTTTCTATCCTTTGATGCCAAATTTGAAAGAGGAGAGACGCGAATGGACTTTTCTCTTCTCCCACCTCTTTTGTGCTCCATCACTATTCGTAGCTTGTGCCGCCGTGAATGCCTTTCTATTCATCCAATCATGGATTAGATAGTTTTTCCTCTACCACTTAATATATGAGATACTTTGCATTCATTCTTGAGTATTTGAATAGATACTGTATTCTAACAAACAAGTGAAGAATCATCTCAATATCCTATATATTTTGTTGGGATCAAAATTATACTAGAGGGGAGTGGTAAAACTAAAACAAAGCAAAATTTAGCATTTATCTCCATTTCAGATCTGTGGAACACATGAAAAATTTCAAGTAATCACATGGATAAATCCCATTTTAGACTGGCTAAAGCATTGAAATATATTGTTTGATCTCCTCGTTTATGATTCGCATAGATAGTGCAATGAAGACGTTACATAGATCACATCTTTTGAGGGCTATATGATATTGATGAACTTTTTTGTTCTATGAAGACTCAGATTGAAAACGGAGCTGTTGACAGAACCAAAAGAATGACTAAGTCAAGACAGAATTTTCTCGATTTGAATTGATCAATAAGTCGAGCTTTTCAATTTGTGTTGTTCTTCTCGGTTTATACTGTAAAATCAGTATTTTAGAAACATCTTGCAAAGGAAAAAAAAGGAACAATTAAATTGTCTTCGATCAAATATTGTCTTGTAAGTTCATTTTCTGCTTCTTCTAATTCATAGATGACTCTTTTAAATCCAAAATCGTTGACACATAAATTTTAATAATATTTTAATTTTTCTTAAGTGCAGATAAATAAGCCTTAAATCACTCTGTCTTTGTTAATATGATGAATTCTGTATGTTATTTCAAAATTTGGTCAAATACTTTAATATGATATTACCATAAATAGAAAATAAGAGCCCAGCTTCGTGATGTTCTTAAATTTCATTTTCAGCGAGAATGGTATTTATTCTTGAAAGTAAAAATTTTCCCAACATAAATATTAATTAGAAAAAGCACATTTGATTGTGTGGTTAGCAAAGATTTTTTTTTTTTTAAAAAGGTACTTCAATTTGCGTCGTCTTCATTATAAATACAAATTTACAAACTTTTTTTCTTTTCATTTTTATTTTGCAGTTCAAAAGTTAAAAGAACTTTGCATGTGTTCGATCCTTACGTTGAAAACCATTTTCTGACCGAATGCATTTTCAATACAAATCTCGTTTTCGAAGGAAAATGAGAAACCGAATCATTTTTTATATGAATGAAATTGAAAAAAAAGACTGAAAAATTGTCTTTCACATGAACACATCAAATGAAAATACACTATTGTTAAGTCAAAAATACACGTTTTGACTTTGAAACTAACATACCCAAATATATATTTCAAAATTTTTATTTATGTTACAAACTTGATGTTTTCGAAAACCAAATTTCATTTTCAACAAAATAGGAAATTAAAAATACAAAATATTTTCTTTTTTGTTAAATGAACACAGTATTTATCAAATCAAACCTAATACTTAAAAATAATAGTGGGAAAATAAGGAAAAAGGGGAAAAAAGGAAAAAAAACAAAAAACAGCAGAAAAGAAAAAGGCAGAAACAAGGGAGTCAAAGCGAGAGCACATTGATGGCCAAGCTTACAGCCACTCAAAAATCTCCAGCCTCTCTCTCTCTCTCTCTCTCTCTCTCTCTCTCTCTCTCCCTCCGTTTCAAAACTCAACAACGTACACAAGAATGACTCCTCCCTTCTCCTCCTCCTCCTCCTCCTCCTCCTCCTCTCTGTCCAGTTCTTGTAGTCAAATTCAATCACCCAAAATCTCTTCCATTTGATTGGAACTAAATCAAGAACCCAGACCTCATTAAAGGGCCATGTCTTTCCTCCTACCCAACCTCTCCCCTTCGCTCCTCCAACCCAAGTCCAAGGAGAAGCCCTTCCAACCCAACCAACCCTTCTCTCCTTCTCAACCCACGAAGCCCTTCTCTCTCTTCTTCCTCTCCCTGTTCCTCTTCTTCTGTGGTTTCTGTCAGCCCTGCCTTGAGCAGTGTCCAAACGCCGACCGTGCAAGGCGTTGAGGCGGATACCCCCCGCGATGAGCAGGAGAATCAGGAAAGAGACGACTTCTTCGTCGATCTTGGGCTCGCCGTCAGGACTCTACGTGAAGACATGCCTCTGCTCTTCACCAAGGACCTCAATTATGACATCTATAGATATACTTTCTCTCTTTCGTTTTTTCTAACTGGGGTTATTTCTAGCTCCTTTTCTTTGGGATTTAATTTTGTAGGATTAGGCTTTGAGATATATATAGTTTGGGATTCTTAATGCCCATTCAATAGTGTGAAGCTAGTTTTGGAATGTTCACAGTGTTAAAATATGTAATATATTTTATTATTCTAAATATGATTCCAATATTATATTTCCAATAAATTCCCTATATAAATTCCAATTTATTGCCCAATTTATTACCCGCGTATATTACGTGATATTTGTCTGTTATTATATTACCGTAATGGTCTTAATGGAAGATACCGGTAACGTAACCAATGGAATAAAAACGTCAGGTCGTCTAGTTCAAACCCTATCAATACATAAAAACACACCATCAGGTTTGAGGGGATTGGACAGGACATAAGTTTTCTATATTGCAGATCAATCGTGCTATGTGGATCAATCAAAGGTTTTGAGGTTTCCCAATTCCAGATTTCATCAATGGCTGGAGGTATGTTAATATTTACGTTTCCACAATTCAATCCCGAATTCTGTATGAATTTACCTGTTATTGATAAATCGAGATCGCCAGTTTTTTAGTTTATATTAATTCTAACAGTTGGTATCAAAGCATGTTTGCAATCTCTGCCTTGGCAAAACTTTTTGGAATTTATTTTTATTGAATTATATGTGGGTAAATTTCAGATTTGTATATGGCTTGGATCGGAATTTAGAATTCCAGCCAAATTCGGGCTACCCACCACGTGATAATGGATCTGAATGATCACACCGCCATTAGGAAGAGAAACCCTTAAATTTTTTCGACATATTATTGATCGTCGAAGGTTAATCGAGCGGTGAAATTTTGGTGGTTAGGGTTTTATAGGGCAGATTGTTTTTGGCTTAATTCTGGTCCATACATGGTCATTTTTTGCCGGATCTCGAATTTATTCGTTTGTCCCGGTGTTCTCTTCAAAACCCATCAACCAATTTAGTCGGACATGAGCTGTGGGAGAAGACCCAGACGACGGAACAGAGGCAAGGCGCGTGCATCGCACGCGCCCGAAGGGCTGCAGCTGGCGCGTGCATCGGCTAAAGTGGGCGCGTGCAATGGGAAAAAAGCGCGTGCCTATGATTTCTCAATTCTGCCCCTCCACATTTAGGAAAATTCTGATTTTGCCCTTGCCCGCATAAAATTCTGATTCCCCTGGGGTGTGAAAACTTACAATTTTGCCCTTTTGGGCGTAAAATTCCTGTTTTACCCCTTAAAAGTAAAATTCCAATTATAGCCTTGCATGCAAAATTCTAGTTTTACCCCTTTTGCATGTGATTTTACTATTCTACCCTTATGTGCAATTTTATGAATATTTTTTCATAAAATTAAATGTTTAATGATCCGTATATATTTAATTAATTAAGGATTAGCCACAACATCTTTGATTGTATTAAATTATATACATTAAGAGCCTTTGGATCACATATAGTTAAGGACAATAATTGTAATTATTCACGATAATATTATGAATTTCATCCCACATGAATTTTCAATATATTAATGTGATTAATTAGGATGAAATATTATTTTATCTTTTTTAATTTACCCACAGAGATTAAGGAATGGAATATAATTTGATAGTTTCATCATGAAATAATTATGAATCAATTTAAATTAAAAACTTAGCCCACGGGCAGTTTTTGATGTTAAGTCATTCATATTTTATAACATGTTTTACAATGGTAAATATGATTTAAATTTACTTGCCTCAAATATATTGATACATAAATTTTCTTTGATTATAATGCAGTCTTACCACCTACGATTAGTTTGGTATAATTGTTCCCAAGCTTAATGGAAATAACTTAAAAGAATGGAGAGAATTAGTTCTTCTTCAATTTGGGTGCATGGATCTTGATTATGCTCTAAGGTCAGACGAACCACCTAAACCTACTGAAAATAGTATTCATGCTGAACATACTTGTTATGCTCAATGGGAGTGGTCCAACCGTCTTAGTGTGATGTATATAAAGACAAAACTCTCTGCTAGCATTCGTGGTTCAGTCATTCAACATAACAATGCCAAGGAATTGCTGAAGACTATTGATGCACAATTCGAGTCTTCAGAGAAGGCGTATGCCATGACCCTAATTATGAAGTTCTCATCATTGAAGCTTACTAGTGTAAGAGGTGCGCGTGAGCACATCATGAAGATGAGGGACATTGTAGCTTTGTTGAAAAATCTTGAGGTTGGGATATTAGATTCCTTTCTTGTATACTATATCCTGAATACTCTCCCACAAGAGTATGCTCCTTTCAAAATCTCTTACAACACACATAAAACTAAATGGTCAATCAATGAACTCATGAACACAAGAGGAAGAGTGGCTACTAATGGAGAAAGGAGAAAGTGCACATATGGCAACACATGATAAGTATAAAGAGCAAGGCAAGCAAAAAGGAAAAGGTAAAATGCCTCTACCTCCTCAAGCTAGCATTAAGAAGAAATCCAAGTGCTTCTTCTGTAAAAAGAAAGGGCACATGAAGAAGGATTGCGTCAAATTCAAGGCCTGGCTCAAAAAGAAAGGTAACCGGCTCTTATGTGTTAGTTATGAATCTAATATGGTTGATGTGGGTCACAACACTTGGCGGACTGATTCTAGTTTTATAATCCATATTTCGAATATCTTACAGGGGTTTCAGAACCAGTGAAAACCAATGGGAAGTGAACAAAGTATCTATTCGAGAAACAAGATGCACTTGCGCGTCAAAGCTATTGGGACATACAAATTAGTTCTCGATAGTGGTTTTGTTTTAAATTTTACAAAGGACCTTTTATATTCCTAGTTTATCTAGGAATTTAATTTTAGTTTCAAGACTTGTACCTTTGGGATATTCCTTTGAATTTTTAAGTTCAACATTCAGTTTATCGTATAAATCTGAAATTGTTGGGAGTGGTACTTTGTCTGACGGTCTTTTTTGAATTAATTTACAAAACAATGCCATTAATAATGCGATGTACATTCATGATAATGCTAAGATAAAACGATGTGTTGTGAATGAGGATTCCTCTATGTTGTGGTACCGGAGGTTGGGACATATCTCCATGATAGAATTAAGAGACTAGTAAATGATGGAGTACTTAATACTCTAGATTTTATTGATTATGACACTTGTGTGGACTGTATAAAGGGAAAACAGACCAACAAATCAAAGAAAGGGCTAAGAGGAGTACAGAAATATTAGAAATCATACGTACAGATATTTGTAGTCCAGATATGGACTCAAATGATCAGAGATACTTCATTGCTTTCATAGACGATTATTCACGATTCATGTATCTCTACTTGCTTCGTAATAAGCACGAAGCACTGGATGCCTTTAAGGTATTTAAAACTGAAGTAGAGAAACAATACAACAAGCGAATTAAAATCGTGAGATCGGATAGAGGTGGAGAATATTATGGTAGATACACTGAAGATGGACAAGCACCTGGTCCATTTGTGAAGTTTCTTGAAGAGCATGGGATTATTGCCCAATACACTATGCCTGGTTCACCGGACCAAAATGATGTCGCAAAAAGAAGAATCCGAACATTATTGGACATGGTGCAGAGTATGCTTAGCAACCCCAAACTTCCTAAGTTTTTGTGGACTGAGGCTCTTAAAGCGACTGTGTATATATTAAACCGAGTTCCAACCAAGGCTGTTCCAATGACGCCTTTTGAATTATTCAAAGGTTGGAAACCGAGTTTACGACATGTACGTGTTTGAGGATGCCCATCTGAAGTAAGAGTCTACAATCCACAGGAAAAGAAGTTAGATCCAAGGACTATAAGTGGGTATTTCGTTGGATATGCCAAAAAGTCCAAAGGATACAGATTTTATTGTCCATCTAACACCACTAGGTTTGTGGAATCAATAAATGCTAAATTTCTTGAAAATGATCTGATTAGTGGGAGTGATCAATTCAAGGACTTTGTTCCCGAAAAAAGATCATTCAGATACTCAACCTTCCACCTCAGATATTGGATTGGTTGTTGCTTATAACACCCCTTCAGTTCAACCAGTCGTTGAGCAACCAATCATTGAAGATCCACAACCTGCTGATATTGACCTGGTAGACCAAACTGTTCAGCAATTACCAAATACTGTTGAACTTCTAGTAGAATAGCATACTCCTCAGGAGGATATTGATGCAACATTAAGAAGGTCTACTAGAATGAAGAAATCAGCAATTTCTAATGACTACATTGTGTATCTACAATAATCTGACTATAATGTTGGAGCTTAAAGTGATCTTGAGTCGTTTTCACAAGCCATGAGTTGTGATAAATCTAATTTATGGTCCAATGCCATGAAGGAATAGATGAATTCTATGGCATCAAATGAAGTCTGGGATTTAGTTGAGTTGCCTGATGGTGCAAATGCCATTGGTTGTAAATGGGTTTTCAAAACTAAGAAGGATTCATTGGGTAATATAGAGAGATACAAAACCAGACTCATTGCCAAGGGATTTACTCAAAAGGAGGGAATCAATTACACGGAGATGTTTTCTCCTATATCCAAGAAAGATTTTCTTCATACTATTTTGGCATTGGTTGCTCATTTTAATATGGAATTACATCAAAAGGATGTGAAAACAGCGTTCCTCAATGGAAAATTAGAATAAGTGGTTTAAATGAAACAACTAGAAGGATTCTTCTCTAATGCTGGTGAGCATTTGGTATGCAAGCTTAAAAGGTCTCTATATGGCTTGAAACAAGCATCCCGTCAATAGTACTTAAGATTCCATGAGGTCATCTCTCCATTCGATTTTAAAGAGAATGTCATGGATCAATGTATATACCAGAAGCTTAGTGGGAGCAAAATTTGTTTCCTTGTGCTATATGTAAATGACATTTTACTTGCAACCAATGACAAGGGATTGTTATATCAAGTGAAATAATTTCTCTCTAAGAGTTTTGATATGAAAGATATGGGTGATGCATCTTAAGTCATTGGCATTAAGATCCATAGAGATAGACCTCAAGGTATATTAGGACTATCTCAAGAAACCTATATCAATAAGGTCTTAGAGAGGTTTCAGATGAAAGATTGTTCACCAAATATAGCACCTATTGTGAAGGGTAATAGGTTTAATTTAAACCAATGCCCAAAGAACAATTTTGAAAGTGAACAAATGACGAACATTCCATATGCTTCTGCTGTCGGAAGCTTGATGTATGCTCAAGTTTGCACTCGACCTGACATAACCTTTGCTGTGAGAATGTTAGGAAGATACCAAAGTAATTCAGGTATGGACCACTGGAGAGCTACAAATAAGGTGATGAGGTACCTTCAAGAAACAAAGGGACACATGTTTATGTACAGATGGGCAGACAACTTGGAGGTAGTTGCTTACTCGAACTCAAACTTTGCTGACTGCGTTGATTCCCGTAAATCAACATCATAATATATTTTTATGTTTGCTAGCGGAGCTGTATCCTGGAAGAGTGCAAAAAAAAACCTTGGTTGTCACTTCCACTATGGAGGTAGAGTTCGTTTCATGTTTTGAGGCCGCCTCACATGGTGTGTGGTTGAAAGGTTTCATATCAAGGCTTAGAGTTATGGATTCCATTGCTAGGCCATTAAGAATATTTTGCGACAATTCAGCTGCAGTTTTTATGGCTAAGAACCACAAAAGTGGTAGTCGAAGCAAGCACATCGACATCAAATATTTAGCCATCAAAGAACGTGTTAAAGAGATGAAAGTAGTCATAGAACACATAAGCATTGGATTGATGATAGCTGATTCTTTAACCAAAGACATGCGGCCAATGAGTTATAAGGATCATGTTTCTAGAATGGGCATTGGTCCAATCATGTAAATTTTTCTTTATATGGAAGAATTTATGAGACGTTTATTCATTTATAATGTTTTTTCTCAAATACATTCAGTTATTATGAGAAAAATAATTACGTTTGGCCTGGAGTAAACATAAAGTTTATTCATTAAGTTATTTGATCACATATGAGCTGATGAAATACATTGTGATACACGGAAGATAATACTCGCTCTAAGAGGACTCATCGCCGTGATTCATGTGTTTTATTTCAGTATGAAATTTTGTGGGTTTAGGTTAATAATTCATTTGAAGGAATATTGGGATCAAGTGGGAGAATGTTAAAATATGTAATATATTTTATTATTCTAAATATGATTCCAATATTATATTCCCAATAAGTTCTCTATATAAATTCCAATTTATTGCCCAATTTATTACCCACGTGTATTACATGATATTTGTCCGTTATTATATTACCATAATAGTATTGATGGAAGATACCGGTAACGTAACTAACGGAATAAAAACATCAGGTCGTCTAGTTCAAACCCTATCAATACAGAAAAACACACCATCAAATTTGAGGGGTATTGGCTAGTAGAATATGATGTACGTTTCTTATACTGCATATCGATCGTGCTGTGTGGATCCATCAAAGGTTTTGAGGTTTCCCACTTCCAGATTTCATCAATGGCTAGTGGTATGTTGATATTTGCGTTTCCGCAATTCAATCCTGAATTCTATATGAATTTACCTATTATTGATAAATCGAGATCGCCAGTTTTTTAGTTTATATTCATTCTAACACACAGCTCCATCTTTTTCCTGGGGTATTTGTGCACATGTTTTTTTATTACTATTGTCATCCTTAGCCAATTTGAAATTTCCCTTATGAGTACTCTAAGCCGCAGGCAAGCAGACCTATCACATGTTCAACAATCCAATACTATAGGAACAAGCTTTCAAGTCTACAATTGGAGCATAGATATTAAAGCCTATCGAAGAAAACTTTCCTTCTAACCTCAGCACAGCCCATTATCCTATCCTCTTAATTCTGCCCTCTTAATTCTCAAAAGTATTGAGTCGACACTTTCCAACAAAAGAAGAGTCATGTATACAGCAATTCCTCGTGATCCAAATATAATGGAGAAAGGTATCCATGATAGCTTGAACAGCAACTGGTGAAATGAATTCCCTTGAAAGTGCAAATTGCCCAAGTAGCTTCGCTAATACAGCCCCCAAATCACGAGAAAGCATACAAAGCTGCAAAAAAGCAGACCAAGCCTGGGGTAGCAAAGAGTAAGCGATTGCTATGCTCCGAAGCTGAGTTGCATAGGCAACATGTTGGAGAAATTTGCAATTTCCACTTGAATAATCTATTTTTTGTAGCCAATCTCTTGTCCATTGCCAACCAAGCAATAAAACTATCATTTGCTATACAAGGAACAAAACATGTTTTCGTTCTATGTTTTGCATATGTTCCTGGGACGTCTCCGTGGAATTCACAGGTGAGGAAATGCCTGTTGACACCTAAATTTTGGCTACCCGTTTAGTCATTTATTGCATTAAAAAATTAGGGATTAATTTTAACCCATAAAAAATATATAATTAATTAATTAATTAATTAATTAATTAACTGCATAGCATTTAGTTGTAGGTGCATTTTTTTTTATTTACATTTTATTGGACCGGTGGTGAATGGGTTCAAATTTATGTTTATGAGCTCTAGTTTGGTAGGCCGAGCTAGGCCCACGAAAAGAGCAAATTAGCCCAAGCCCATTATTTTTTAAATTAATTATCTCGTGGGAAATTGAGATTTTATGCGATATTACGGTGGTTTTTAGAATCATGTTGCAATATTATCTTTAGTCTTTAGGTAATAAAATCGTTGGGAATATTAAGGAGGATAAGGAATAATTTAAAATATTTTGTTGCGGATAGAGATTTCGAAAGATTTTAGAGTTGGATAATGGAGCTTTATCTCGAGTAAGTTATTTGGAAAATCTTAACAAAAATTTTAGATTATCTTCAATCGCTGAGTCAATATATGAAATCTTTCTTGGTAGAACAGATGGATTTGTTCTTGCTCTATAAAAGGGGGGGCTTTTTCTAGGTTTCTCGGGGTCGAAAGGAGGCCACACAAAAATTGAAAATACGACCACATTGAAGGGAGGCTTTTCTCTTGGTTGTGAGGTAGAAGAAATTTAACACAAAAAAAAAAAAAAAAAAAAAAAAAAAAAAGAGAGAGAGAGAGAAGAAAGCTTTTCCCTTTTGCCTTTTCCGTTCGATTGCAGAGGAGTGCAGAAGGTAGAAGAGACTTGAGGTGGACATGCGGCAGGCGGAAAAAGAAGAAATTGCAGCAAGAAAGGAAAAGAAAAAGCAAGCCACAGCCCACTGTTCATCTTGCTTTTCCCCCCGCGTTCACCGTCTGCTTCTGCTTTCTGGACCTTGCACCGTGGCTCCGCCAGTCCGACGAAGCCACCGCCTTGCACCAGCCGACGCCGGAACCGCCTCTGCCAGCAGTTTGCGAGTCCCCGTGCCGGCCTGCGCGTATCGCTTGGCCATCCCGTCCCTGAAGCCCAGCAGTGACACCGCTTCCATTTGATCTCATCGCGCCTCGCCTGCCCGTTGCAACACCAGAAACCCGCGAAGCCACCACCGCGTCACCGTCACGACCCGCCTGCTTGTGATTCCGATCCACCATCTCTGGTCCGACACCATCACCCTCTGCAACAAATCTTGAGCCTTCCGTTCACCGCTACTCGTCGCCGCGTTCGCCATCACCTCGCTGCCGCATTGTCGACGTCCCTGCAGCGCCTCTGTCCGCGATCGCCTGGTGTCTGACGCCCCTCCTCCGAGCGACGCTCCCACAGCAGCTCTCTGCTCGTTCCGGCAGCAGTCCTCCAACCCAGCAACGCCATTGCACGCCACTACACCAACCCTTGCCTGCTGCTGCTGCTCTTCCCTCGCTGCGTGCCAGTCCGCCCTTGCCGGAACTCCGACGCCGGTCATCCTCCAGCCGGCGCCGACGAACTTGCTGCCCCCATTTTCCTTAGGTTGCTCATTTTTCTTTTATTTTTATTTCTCTTATTTTATATTATTGTACTTTATTTTTAGTTAGTTTTGCTATTATTGTTTAAGTTTGAATATCAGGAGGTGATTTTTAGGTTATGGATATTGTAGGCATTATCGGCAGGAGTTATCCCTAAAATTATTGTAATTATTAATCTGACCCGTAAAATGTTAGGTCATTTTTTTAATTATATTAATTCTTGGGGTTTGTTGATAGCATTTTGATTGTTGAATCAATATAATTATTAATTTGATCCGTAAGATTTCGGATCAGATTTTTAATTATTTTGATTTCTTGTCGTGATATTCTAGGTTAAAAGTAACCGTTAATTTGATCTATGAGATAATAGGTTATTTTTTTCGTTTATTTTAATCTTTTATTTATTGAATATCTTGTTTGTTTAGATTTAAAGTTTAGTTGATAATCGCTTGTTTGGAAAACCACTAAAAAAATATATATTTGAATTAGGATTCAGTTTGTTTTGGAATATTTCATGTTATCTTGCATGCCTAGAATATGGACTTTATTCCGAATTTAGAAAAATATAAAAAAAAACAAAAAAATGCATTCATTTAGGTTGTTAGTTTGTTATTTGGATTGCATGTTTAATTATGTATTAATTTTAATTTCGAATTTCATAAAGAAAATCACAAAAAAAATCATTGAGCATATTAGGTTAGAATGGCATGTTTCATTTTAAATTTAGATCATCTTTTTAGATAAATTGCATGTTAGATTAAGATAATATCTTAGTTTAAATTAGGATTTAATGTGACTTAATCCTTAGTTTAAATTAGATAGAATTTTAATCTAACCAGATCATTATTGCAATTTTAAAAACAGAAATATAAAATGCACGTCATTAGGCTAGGTCATTTAATAAATGTTGCATGTCATATAACTCACATATTAAATTGCATGTTACATGTCACTTTAGTTTAAATAATTCCGTATGTCATTGCATTGCATTGTATGTCATTAGAATTAGGTCATTTAGATTGCATTTCTTCATGTCATATAATTTAGGTCATGTAGTTAAAATGCATGTTTTTATGATAAAATCCTAATTTCAAGAAAACCCTAAAAAATTGTTTGCTTTGTATGATGCAATTTATTTATTGAATGCTTGAGCATTCATGTGGTCACTTATTGTATGATAGTAATTTAGGTTAAAATAAATTCAAGCTGCCTACAAAAACACTTTTGAAAATTAAAAAAAGAAATGGTACCGAAAGGGCATTAGAAAATTCAACCAAGTCCCCGTACCCTTAATCTCTGGTTCGTAGGAGTAAAATAAATCTCCCTTTATTTTACTTAGGTGTCTAATCAACCTACCGTAAACCGATTAGTGGTGACTCCTAATTAATGATCTTTTGCATGTTTAAAAATTTAGACTTAAGTCGCGATTTGGTATAGGCTTGGGAGAGCCCGAGTTAAGTTTAAAAACTTGATAGTCCATTAACCTAATTTTAGATGGTGCACCCGAAAAATTGGGTCGCGACAATGCCTGGGGTAAATGTCATGCTTATGGATTATCTGGGAACATTCACAATCACTTCCTTGTGACGGTTTGATTTTTGCATCTTCATCTTAGGATTAGGTCGGTAAGTCATGGATGTAGGTTTTATGTTCAAAGAATGGTAATGGCTGGAGTTGATGACTGATGGCCATGTTTTGATGATTGGCGATGATTGGAGGTTGATGATGGCGTCGAGAAGTGACATTTACAGAAATAGGTTTAGTTTAGTTCATCTTCGAAAATTGTTAAAGGAGGTTCTGAGAGGTTCCGAAATTAGCTAATGGAAGGTTTTCTGGGCTCGTCTTTCACCTGAGGAAGACAACGAGAGAAAAATAACAAAAAATGAATAATAGAAATAATAAAAGAGGAGAAAATTAATAGAAGGAATAAATAAAAATGGGGCTTGTAAGAGAAAACCGGCTTAGCTTAGTCATGTTCAGAAATGGCTTTGTGAAGTTTTAATCGAAGTAGGGCTGGTTAATGAGTCATTTAGTGTTATTATGTGCATTGTTGCTATATGATTGTATATGGAAGGTATTAGGTTATATTTTTGTCACCCATATATTAGTGGTGATAATGCCTCGTGTGTCAGGATGCCTCATAGTTCGGGATGCCTCGTTAATCAAGATGAATTGGTAATGACAAGTATGAAATATATTATACACTCACTTACGTATATCGGTGATCTAATGTGTGGTATTTTCGCATAATGAGATTTGTATGTTCGTCTATGAGCATTCGAGTATTGAATTGTATATAACTCATGACATTTATTGCACACATGGATATAGTCATTTATATGTGGCGGCGGCATGCAATTTATGTCCTAAAAGTATTGAAATGAAGTTTGAGGAAAAGCTTTGGGGAGAGAGATCAGATTTTCAAGGGTCAAGTGAATGGAGTTTTGGGATTCCACGGGCCTGTGTGCATAATAGATTTGAGGAATGAATATCGATAAAAGCTCATTGCAGCTACTATGGAGCTCTTGTTGAGGAAAAATGAATTGGTTCCTATGCATATATGAACTGGATTGTCTCATTTGTAGCGGACAACCTCTTAGGTATCCTGCTTAGATAATCAAGATAAACGAGAGAGTAATTGATGTAGAGAAGCCAGTACATATTTTAGATCAAAAGGAACAAGTTAGTAAGACTATTCCTTTAATCAAAGTCTTATGGCAATATCATGATTTTGAGAAAATGTAGTGGAAAGCGAAAATGAAATGAAATACAAATATTAATAGTTCTCTAATTGAAAAGGTAAATTTAAATTTTGAGGGTGGATTTTCTTTTAGGGAGATAGAGCTGTGAGATGCTGAAATTTCTTCATTTCATAATATTATTTTGGAGATTAAGATGATAGATGGTTTGCACGAATTATTTGATAACATTATTGATACATAAATTTTCGCGTGAATACTTCTCATGCATTTCCTAAGAAAATTAGGAATTGGTTTCTACATAGAAATTTTTCTACATTAGAAATTTTCATTCAGCACATATGCATCGAATGTTGACTTAGGCGAGATAGCGGCCGAACCAAATCGTACCCTCTTCTTGCTCATTTTGTTGAGATATGGAACTCGCGTGGGGCATCATCTGTACAAGTCTAGATTTGAGATTACAAAACCCAAAGGATAAGAAAAATGCAGAGACGTTGGGTCCAATGGGATAAAAAGCAGAACCAAGAAAGCAGAGATAAGAAATGGAAGAAAACGAGAGCAGGGAATGGGGGCGCTTGGTGGGGTGCATGGGCAGGCTGACAAAAGTGTAGATGAAAACGGGGAAAGAGAGAAATTAAAGAGGGGCTTCCATATATGTGGAAAAAACTGGGGAGAAATGTAGAAGATAGCTAGAGCTTGTGTAATCCTCATGCCAGCCACCACCGTGACCAGCTAGTCGTCGCGACTCCATAGCTCAGCCGCACCGTAGCCCCACACGCCCTGCCAATCTTCCTTGCCCGTCCGCCAGCCGGCCTCGCTTTTGGAAACGAAATTCCCTGATCCTCAACCGAACTAGATTTGATCATTGAGTCGCCTAAATTGGAATTATTGAAATCTAACATGATTTTCTTGAGATTTTTAGGCATAATCCCGATTAGGAAATTTTCTCGTCTTGAGTCGTGCGTGATATTGCAATTTGGTCTTTTAAGGCTTAAGTTTGGATCTCGAAATGGTTGTTTCCTATTTTGAGCTCAATGAATAGCTTGTTATGGGTTTATTATATCGCATGTCCTTGATATAGTAAATATTCCTATTAAAAAATACAAAAAGATTTGCATTACATGTTAGGATAAACTATTTTTCCAGTCTGGAATTGCTCCTCTGGGAGTCATGCAGCAACTTAGGAAATTTCCTAATTTAGAATAGGGTTTAATCTTAAATTATTTTTTACTTTGAATTTTTTTTTTGGTCGAATTTTACTTTGAATTAGATAATCACATATTTTAGGTTGTCTCCTACTTTAGTTTAAAAGCAAATCATGAAAAATATCATATAGAATCAGTCGCATCTATTGGCATCTCATCATTGCCACGTCATCATTTCCATTTTAATTTTCACATTGAAAAAATTAATAATTTAAAAATTGACATTATATATTGAGTTAAAATTCTTGAATTGTTATCCTATAACCCCAATCTGGAAAATGTTCGACCCCAAAAAATAACCTTTGGAAAATGAGTGGGTTTGGGCTTAAGCGGATCGGGCTCCATTTTTTCCCGGGCCCACACCATTACTTACCAACGGTACTCTCTCTTAAATGTCCAAGGATTCCTTTCGAAATTTTTATAATTTCAGTGTTCCTTTCAAGAAATATCATATTAAGCACTCAAAGATTAAACAATAGTAAAAACACTGTTTGAAATAACTCCTTTTTACTGCAGTTTCAGCTGTAGAGAAAAGAAAAAGGCGCATTGTGACCGCACAAATTTCATTATGCATCGCAAAAAGCCAAAAAATTTGCTATCATATATTATTCTGGTGTTGTTACAAATTGTCTAACCAATCGTAAGGTGAAGGGTCCCCCTAAATAGGGGAAGGCTAGGCAAGGCGTCGGGCGAACCTCATTGGTCACAGTAAAAGAATTTGTTTTGAAAAAAAAAAAAGAAGAAGAAAGAGAAAAGAAAAGGAAAAAAAGGAAAAAATAAAATAATTTTAAAAAAATCAATAAAATATTATTAAAATTGTCTACGTCAGTATCGGTTATGCTATGTAGAATGGCGGATGTTCACATGAATTTCAATAAAAATTAGCTGGATTGATTTAATTGATAAAATATAAAATGGTTTATGACTCGATTAGCAAAATTGAAATGTTTAAGATTGAATTGAAAAAAATATAATATGTTTAGAACTTTTTGGACAATTTTCTCCCTTTTCCCATCATCGAATGCAAAAATTGCTCTTCTGCTCAATTCCTCAAAGCAGTAGCTGGTCATCGCCAAAAGATGGAAAGTCCCATGAGAGAATTTCAATTTGGGAAAATTTTCCCTTGCGTAAGAAGAATATGCTGCAACTATAATATTCTTTGATGCCAAATTTCAAAGAGGAGATGCGAATGTACTTTTCTCCCACTCCGTTGCTTCGTCGCTATTGGCAGCTTCAAACCACCGTGAATGCCTTATCCATTCATTCCATGAAACCATCTCCTCTTTGTCCCCCACATTCTTTGACCCATCAATCATGCCAATGAAGATGATTTTTACTTTTATTAGGACATGATCCCAAATATTAGTCCCTCATACACTCAGAATAATTCCGTTAATTTCCCCTCTGTTGATCTTAATAAGATGGATCTTGCCATTTTAGACCAACCAAAGCATCGGGTTATTATTGTTTAATCTCCCAATTTATGATTCATGAAAAATAGTGAGACCAAGATTTTCCTATAACATCAATCAACTCATCTTCATTGGAAATACAACCCAAGACGCTACATAGATTACATCTTTTGTTCTTTGAAGAATAAAATTGGAAATGGTTGAAATGGAGCCATTCCGAGAACCAAAAGAATGACTAGTCAAGACAGAGTTTTTCTGGATTGAAGTTTCCATCAACTAGATCGACTAATTGAGCTTTTCAATTTGTGTTGGTATTCTCGGTTTATACCTTAGAATCAGTATTATAGAAAACGTCTTGCATGGGAAAGAAAAGGAACAATCAAATTGTCCTTGATAAATTTGTTCATACTGTCAGATCTTTCGCATCATATAAGTTCATTTTCTGCTTCCTCTGATTTATGTAAGACTTTTTAACAAATCCTTGAAAATTTCTCAGACTTCTTTTCAAATTTTTTTTTTTCGAAATATTGATATTTGTTAATTAAACAAAGGAAAGCCTTGTTATTGAGTGCAGACAAACAAGCCCTAAATCACTCCATTTGGCTAATATGATGGTTTTTGTATTTAATTTGCATTTTCGGTGCAAATTTCATTTTGAAAAGAAAATAAAAACCGAGTCACTTTTCTTATACCTAGAAATTGAAAGACAAGTCAAATTGATCCCCGTGCTCTTTAATTTGAATCAATTTGCTTTTTTTTTTTAATAAATAATTGTAATTGATTATGACCGTATCAATTTCAATCATTATCGATTTCTTTCGGTTGTTGCCAAAACCTAGCTTCACTCTCCTTTCCATTCTACGTATCTTGTTTTTAGACAACCAGTTAATTCATTATTCTCAAGGTTGCAATTAATCATTCTTCTCTTCCATGAGAAGAATACGGTGCGTCTTTTCTATTCCTTGATGCTAAATTTGAAAGAGGAGAGATGCGAATGTACTTTTCTCTTCTCCCCCCTCTTGGGCTCCGTCGCTATTTGTAGCTTGTGTCGCTGTGAATGCCTTTCTATTCATCCATTCATGAATTAGATAGTTTTTTTCTGTCACTTAATGTATGAGATACATTCTCTATATTTTATTCTTGAGTGTTTTAATTGATACTGTCTTCTGACAAACAAATAAGGAACCATTTCAATATCCTATATATTTTGTTGTGACCAAAATTATATCAGAGGAGAGCGGTAAAACTCAAACAAAGCAAAAATGTAGCATTTATCTCCATTTCAAATCAGTGAAACACATATAACATCCCAAGTAATTAGATGGATAAATCCTATTTTAGATTGACTAAAGCATCAGATTATTATTTTTTGATCTCCCGTTTATGATTTGCGATAAACAATGTGACGGAGACATTACATAGATCACATCTTTGGAGGGGTATATGATCTCGAGCAACTTTTTTGTTCTATGATGAATACGATTGGAAATGGAGCTATTCCTAGAACCAAACAAATGACTTAAGTCAAGACAGAACTTTCTCGATTTGAAATTTCAATAAATTGATCAAGAATTCGAGCTTTTCAATTTGCATTCTTCTTCTCGGTTTATACCGTAATATCAGCAAAGGAAAAAAATGAACAATCAAATTGTCTTCGATAATATATTGTCTTATAAGTTCATTTTCTGCCTTCTTTTAATTCATAGATGACCTTTTTAAACCCAAAATCCTTGACACGTAAATACGTATATAAGTTTTATTTTTTCTAAATTTTGATAATATTTTAATTGTTCTTAAGTGCAGACAAATAAGCCTTCTGTCTTTGCCAATATGATGAATTCTGTATTTTATTTCAAAATTTGGACAAATACGCTAATATGATATTACCATACATTGAATATAAGAGCCAGCTTCGTCGTGTTCTTAAATTTCATTTTCAGCGAGAATGGTATTTATTCTTGAAAGTAAAATTTCTTTCAACATGAATATAAATTATAAAAAACACATTTGATTCTGTGGTTTGCAAAGTTAAAAAAACGTACTTCAATTTGCGTCGTGAGAGACGCCTGCAATAGATTTTCTTCTCTCTCATCCTTCTCAGTTGTCATCCAACGCAATCCGATGTCGCGCTCGTCGCCGGCAAAGTGGAGCTCAGCTCTCCCCGGTTCTATTCTGTTTTCCAAGCGAAGAAAGCTCGTGGTACTTGGATTTCGTTCGAGGCTTGTTCACTGGCATCAGCCGCCAACGACAGATTTATTTGTTGATTTCAGGCCGTCATAGCCTTCTCCGACCTACGCCGTTCACCGTTCTTGAGTCGTGCAGCTTCACCCACCCCTGTTTTGCTCTGTATCCTGATCCGAGATCTCGAAGAGTTTCATTGTAGCTCGATCAGCTTTTCATCGAGCACAATTTTCATCACTGAAGTATCCAGGAACTCTATTCTTCGATCTCCTCGCCGTTCGAAGCTAAAACCCAAGGTATGTTGAGTATGAGCACAGGTTCTATCTTCAGATGCTCTTCGCGTTGGACAGTGACCGAGAATTATAATTTCTATTTGTGAAAGATTTAACTGCTATTGAAATTCACTGGATAGTCCGAACCTGTAATATTGTCTCCGTGATGGTGTGGTAGCGAATTACTGTTTCGCTGTTGCATTTGGACCCAGGGCCGAGATGCCTACCTTCTGCTCGATGAAAGGATCAATTTAAATCGGAGTCATTTAGTTTGTTCTCGGGCGTGTCTTCCACTTATTGATTGCTAGATGTAGTCGAGTCGTATCTGAAACTAAAACTTTGATTGAAATAACTTTTCCAAAGTCGAGTACAAGACATAGAGAGAGTTCTGAAGATGATGCCTTCTCTATCAATAGATGTTACATGCGAGACTGAGGGTGAAGAAGGCATACAAGAGGGTGATTTGGTCACGATTCAGGCTTGGGTTACACTCAAAAGAGATAACGGACTCGTCGGCGCCCTACCTCACACACCGCGGTATCCTTTCCACAAAGAAGAAAGTTTCTGGTTTCTTTTGGCAGACCCCAACTCCAATGACGTTTGGTTTTCTCAGAAGTTAAGTTTCATGGATGAAGTGGCCGCTGTAAGTGCTGCCTCTAAGGCAATTGAGGAGACTATGGAGGGATTGGGAGCAGATGCAAAGGAAAAAAGTAAGGCCGTCAGAGAAGCAGTGGAGAAGGTGAGGAGTGGCTCGAGGTTGGTCATGGGCAAGTTTTTGGCCCCCGTGGAAGGGAACTACAATTTGATGTGTTACTGCTTGTGTGATTCGTGGATTGGTTGCGACAAAAAAGTGAACTCGAAGGTCAAAGTTCTCAAAAGGACTCGTGCAGGCACTAGGGGCGGCGCTGCACTGGAAGAGTCCATTGTGGAGGATGGGATCGAAGAGGAAGAGGAGAGTGATGAAGAGGAGTACGATTATGAGAGCGAGTACAGCGAAGATGAGGCTGACGAGAAAGACTCGAAAAAGAAAGGCAAGACTGCTAATGGCACGGTGCCTAAGAAGGGTTCGAGTTCGGAAGGCTCGGGGACAGATGAGGACTGACCACAGTAGAGACGGTGGAACATCATTGTGTACTTTGACCCCTTCTAGTTACGGCAGGAGTTCTCGATAGGTTCAGGATTGATAGTTTTTATACCGTGGATCTTGGTTCGAGCCAAATGATGATTACAAAGAATTTTGTTATGCTTTCTTGAGGCGTCTTTCTTATTCGATAGCAGCGTTACACCAAATTTTAACTCAGTGCATTGGATATGACCGCGAGGGTGGAGATTTCGTTCTTAGTATTTTTCTCTACAAATGTTAGTGACTTGTATTCCTAAAACATGGAGGAAATTACTTCTTCCTATTTTAGACTTTTCTTGCAAAGATGAGAAAGTTTTACTTTAAAATGTATGAGAAAATCGACTTGTCAGTGTATATTTATTCTGGGACGATATGAAAAGTTTTAGCTTGGGAAAATTGCTAGGTTTATAAAATTTAAAGCTAAAATATGTCGTAACTCTACATAAACACTTATTTCACTATTTCTCGTTACTAATTATTTTTAAGCTTATAAAAAAATGGCATCATCAAAACCGATGGCTTTACCCGTCCGCTCTGTTCCCCATAATCAACAAAAATATAAAAAATTATCCTACAGTGAGCCCGATTCTCAAAGTCTACCTACACTTAACTTTGTTGCAATATACCTTGAATTTTGATTATTGTGACTCAATAAGTTTCCTGTACTCGTCGTGATGAAATAATTGCTCGTCAATGAACACATGCCTGTCATGCTCGTAATGAACATTTCATTAACTGAGCGCAAAGGACCCGCATGAGGTGAGGCCTTCGTGGACTCGAACCCAAGTGTCAAGGACTAGAGCTCAAGCATTGAGGACATGAGCATTGCCTTTGTGGACCTAGGGTCAGATGTTGAGGAATTGGGGAAAGGCACTAGGGCTTTAGGCCCGGCCTTGACAGACTCAAGCATGGGCGCTGGTGACTTGGGCTTGACTTCTATGGACCCAAGTCCGGGCATCGGAGACCTGGTCCTAAATGCCGAGGACTTGGGAGCTAGCGTTCGGGTTATCGTGTCCAAGCGCAAATATCTAGTCATATTCCACATTTTTTAGAAAGGGAGTCTCTTTCCTAGATTTAAGCATAAATTTTCAGTTAATCAAGAAAACATTTTCTGTCGACTAACTTTCCAAAGCACACCAAATATAGAAAAATGAGAAAAATGTGTTCCACAAAACGAATGGAGCTTAAAAATTAAATATTTTTTCTCTGAGTGTTCGATTGCACAAGAGTATCATGGAAAAAATTGTGATTTATTCATAGCAAAATGTCCTTAGAAAGGGTGCGAAATGTGTGCATGATGAGTACGTGATTATTATGCTTTTTTATTTTTTATTTTTTGAAATTTAAACTTCATTCATTCAATACTTTGATTCATAAAAACGAGGAAAGTTAGATTGAAAGCACAACAAATCTCACAGGGGTTGAGGGGGGGGGGGTGCTTGCATAGCCAATTAACGATCGGCTTTTGCGATTCAATCTGCAACTTAATTAGGGTTGTTTGGCAAAAATAATTTCTGTTATCCGGAACAATTATTTCCGTTCTTTTGTTCTGGAGAAAAAAAAAATAGAAACGTGTTTGATAATATTTTCGTTCTCAGAAAAGATTTGGAACAGAATCAAGAAATAGAAAAAAGTAGCTTCTTATTCCTGGGAACAATCTTTTCTTTCTCTTCTTTTCTCCTCTTTTCCCTTCTTCTTCCTTTTGGCCGACAACCTCGCTGGAGCGTCGCTGGCTCCTAGCGATGCTGAGCCATGGCAAGGCTCGTCGGCCCAAGCCTTGCTGACGGCCACGGTGACCTGGCTAGCCTCGCCTGGCCATCGACACCCAGATTTGGCGAGGCTGAGCCTCATGGTGGCCAAGCCAGGCTTCGACGAGTTCACTGGACCTCGCCCAGCCGGTCACCGGTAGCTGTTGCGGCTGGCCACAAAGGAGGAAAAAGGAGAGAAAAGAAAGAAGAAAAAAAGAAAAAAGAAATAAAAAATAAAAAAATAAAAGAAATAACAAAATTATACAATTTTACCAAACACATTTTTATCCCGAGAATAGAAATTTTGTGCAATTACAAAGCGCGTTTTTATACTCAGAAATTGTTCCGGAAAACAGAAACAAAAAAAATCATTGCCGATCAAAAATTGTTCTCGAAAATGGAATTATTATCAAATGCGCCCTTAGTGTTACATGAACAATAGATTATTGAGACTCGTTTCATTTGAGCTATTAAACTATTGCACTCTTCAAATAGGTATCTCAGGGCCCATGGGCTTTGAGATTATTGTTGGCCAGCAATCAGTATCGCCGAAGATGAGCCGAGAAGGATATAATCGATTCGTAATGATCAAATTTAAGGATATTTTGTAACAAAATCAAAGTCCGAAAAAACTTGGAGAGACGAACCCGGGGATATTTAAAAAAATTTCTAGAATCGATTATTATCCTCAAAGGAGTCCGTCATCAGTTGCTCTCCACAGAGCAGCCACCGTTGGACCCTCTGCGGCAATTAAGAAAGCTCTGTCTCTTTCTCTCAAAATTTAATTTTTCAAGTAATTTCAGAGAAAGAGTACAATGCCCGCAATGAGAGATCCCTACCATGAATCTGCTCAATTCTTCAAAGTAGTCACTAATTATCTCCTAAAGACAGAATTGCAATATGGGAATTTTCTCTTGCGCGAGGAAATATGATCTCTTTCCTTTTTATTCTTTGATTCCAAACTCGAAAGAGGGGATGCGAATGTACTTTTCTCTTCTCCCACCTCCTTTCGCCATGTCGCTATTCGTAGCATTGAGCCATCGTGAATGCTTTATCTATTCATCCTATCTAACCATCTCCTCTTTGTCCCCCACATCATATACAAGTATACTGATATGACTTGTTAGATGGCATCTAATTCATTAATAATATCAAGTGCCTTGTTAAATATGATATGACCAAGCATTTTATTAAAATAATCATGAACGAGATGCTTTTTTTTTCTGTTATTTAATGCATGAGATACCTTGCTTATGTTCATTCACAAAATGGTTGATTCATGATTCTTGTACATTCTTCTTGAGTTGTTGAATAGATTCTTTTTTCTAACAAATAAGCAAAGAACCATCTTAACATATACATACACATTTCCCACCACTCTCTCCTAAACAAGCTAAAATCATATTGAGAAGAGTGATAAAGTTCAAACTAAGTTAAAACATGGCATTTAGCTTCATTTTGGATTTATGGAATAAATGGAACATCTGAGGCTCCGTCATATTGAGCCTCTCACTTCAAGTCTTTCTCATTCTATTTGCACATCTTAAAAAGAAAATCACGAATCGCCGTGTCGTTTTCCTCGTGATTGGCCTATATGTTGGCTGACTGGATAGTTGTATACGGGATTGGGCTCGACGTTGGAACTTCATTGTGTAATTTGACCCCTTCTAGTTACGGCAAGAGTTCTCAATAGGTTCAGGATTGATAGTTATTTATACCGTGGATCTTGGTTGGAGCCAAATGATGGTTAGAAAGAATTTTGTTACATTTTCCTGAGGCGTCTTTCTTATTCAATAGCAGTGTTGCACCAAATTTGAATTTCAAGCATTGGACATGGCCGCATGGTAACCTAGACAAAGTACGAGGATGGAGATTTCATTCTCATTCCATTTTTGTTACGTCGTTAGGAGGGGAATGAAGATTTCGATCTCACTTCATTTTCCCTAGTCCTTGCTGCTATACAAGATCTAGGTCGTAAATGGGTATGTGGTATTTTCCTCCACGTTATTAGTAACTCGTTTTCCTAAACACGCAGAAATTTACTTTTCCTATTTTAAGCTTTTCTTGCAGCGATTAGAATGTTTCAATTTTACAGAAAATGAAAGAATCGGCATGTCAATATTTATATATTTTGGGATATTATGAAAAGTTTAAGCTTGGGAAAGTAGCAAGGTTTTAAAAATTTAAAAGTTCAAATTTAAAGTAACTCTACACGCACCCTTAGTGCTATTTTTGTTATTAATAGATATATAACCAGATCAAGGCGTCATCAGAACCAACACCTTACCTATAAATCTCAATTCCCCCCAATCAAGAAAGTATATCAAAAAATTTCCTGCGGTGAGCCCGATTCTCAAAGTTCTCTCAAGCTTGATTTTATTCCGAGATGCTCCGAACTTGATCACTTTGAGATAATAATTCCCGTGAACTTATCGTTGGTGAAATGACTATCAGCCAATGAATACTGTCTCGTCGCGCATAAATTTTGCACCAAGCGGGGGTCTGCTTACCCTTGAATTGACCTTACTTTGAACTTCTTTAAAAAAACTCCCTCTTCTCTGTAAGAGTCCCTCTCTCTCTTGGAAGAGCTCCATCTCTATCCATGGTGATAGTGTATTCCAAGCCCTAAATCTCCAAGCCCTAAATCTCCCAACATCAATGAATCCCAATACACCTGATGACCAAAAATTCCTCAACCTCTGCACACAGACCACTAAAATGGATGAACCCATTGTCACAATGTAATCTCTCCTCAATATCATCATCCGTTATCACTCATTACAATAGCCCCTTACGAGTATGGACGGAGTCTGGAATTTATGGATTTTCTGGGCAAAGAAAGGTGCGTGAAATAGAGACAACAGTGGTATTCGAGCTCCCTTCATCCACGCTTTTTCGGCTCCACCACTCGGTATGTGTAGGATTTGAAGTGTTTCCTTTCCTCGGTAAGTCTTGGAGGATGTCCTAAATTTGCACCTGTAAAAAAGAGGTTGCAATGGAGAATGAATCAGTTAAAGAGCGCAGGTTGGTTGCACTATGTAGACGAATGGGGTAAATATGGTCAGAGGATTTTGTAGCCAACGCGTTTGAAGAAATTTCAGAGGATAAATGGAAAAATTGTAATCTCATACTGCTAGGGAAACTATTCTCCAGGCCTAATGTAAACTTGCCGGCCTTTTTATCCACAATGAAGAAGGCTTGGAAGACTGAAAACGTAGTGTGTGAGGTAGTGCAGTCAGGCCTATTTTCGTTCACTTTCAGAGAGGAAGCTGATTTGAAAAGAGTCTTGGATACTAGCCCTTGGTGTTTCTCGGGGAACCTGCTCATTCTACAAAAACTACAACCAAAGGTACCTATTCATAGGCATGTCTTTACTCATTGTGCATTCTGGGTGCAAGTGTTGGGAATCTCAATAATTTGAATCACTGAAAAGACAATGCTGGAGGGGGTCGGGAAGATAGGCAAGGTGGTGGAACTGAAAATAGACGGCAAAGATGGCAGTCCGTGTAAAGTGGGAAGAGCGCGTGTGATGCTAGACTTATCACGCCCCCTATGGCCAGGAGCATTGGTGAATTTCAATGATGATCAAATATGAGTGGACTTTAAGTACGAGAGGCTTCCTTACTATTACTATTCATGTGGCCGAATAGGCCATTATGCCACAACCTATGAGGAAATCCCTTACGAGGAACCAAAGCAGGGGGAGGAAGTAGATGGAAACTTTGGATATTGGCTGAAAGTGGAAGCAAAGCAAAATAGCCATTTCTGGAAAATGTATTATGGGGAGGAGATACCTTATGAGGAGCAAGAAATAGTTGAGGAAACTCCACCGGCTCGTACTATGAAGGTCCCGACCAGTACTGATAATTATGAGAAGCAATTGGACTATCCTATGGAAGCTCAATCTTCAGAATTACTAAAGTTAAAAGGGAAAGGCATAGCTAGTGAGTCCATGGTCGTGAAAGGCAAAAGAGACACAGGTCCTCTACTTCTTCTCTCAGATTCATCATGGCCAGAAACAGTGCTGGATAGCACAGCTACAACACACAAAAAGAGCAAGAAGGGCCATATTCCCCCGGCGAGCAAGAAAATGAAGAGGGCAAAGAGTTACAATTTACAGGGGATGGATGCAAATGCGATTGATGAGACTCTGTTTCTCGAAACACTTACCTAAGTAGATAAGGGAGCGCATGAATGGGCTTTTGGTGGCTAGCCCTAATAAGCCACCGGGGGATAAATGAAAGTTTTGAGCTGGAACCGTTAGGGATTGGGGTCTGTCCTGACGGTCCAGCATCTCAGAGCCCTTGTGGCTCTTGATAGATCCGACTTGGTGTTCCTTATGGAGACAAAGAACAAAAAAATAGTGGTGGACAGAGTTAGGTAGCAACTTAAGTTCAAGGAGTCGTTTATCATCGATCCAATTGGCACGGCAGGGGGACTAACAGCAATGTGGAATGAGGAATTAAAGGTGGAGGTAAAGGAACATTCAAATGAGCTGATCGATATTATATGTAGGGATCCTACTTCTGGTACCCTGATGAGAGTATCATTTCTACATGCATTTACTGATTTCCAGAAGAGGATTTGTTTATGGCAGAAACTTTGAGCAATCCACCATATCAATCACTACCATGGATTTGCATGGGGGATTTCAACGAGGTTCTTAATTTCTGGGAAAAGGAAGGAGGACGAGGGATGGATCATTATCGGATGGTGGCTTTTAGGGAAGTGTTGAATGACTGTGCATTAATGGATATTGAAAGTAAGGGGTGCGCCTATACATGGTGAAATAACAAAGGGGGGGAAATCTGGTAAGAGAACGGCTTGACAGGGTGTTATGCAACATAGAATGGAGAGTGGAGTTTCCAAATGCTGAGGTTGTTGCTTTGCCAGCATTAGGTTCTGATCATAGTCCTCTTATCCTCACTCTATACCCGAATATCCTCCGAAGGAAAAAAGAGTTTCGCTTTGAGGCATATTGGTTAGAAGACCAAGAATGCAGAGATATAGTTAAAGGAGCATGGAATGACCACCATAACACACTGGGAGATGTAGTTCAAAAATCACAAAAGGTGGCTGGTGCATTGGGAACATGGAGTAAAAGGAAATTCTCGAGCGCATGTAAGCAAATTGAAATTTTAAAGAGAAGACTTACTGTGCTAACTAATAGTCCAGAAGGAGTTAAGTTCAGGGAGGAAATCAAACAAATTAAAGAGCAAATTGAACAGTTATGGAGGCAGGAAGAAATGTACTGGAGTATGAGATCCCGCATAAATTGGCTATGGTGGGGGGATAGAAATTTCAAATACTTTCATGCTACTATGGTCCAGCGGAGGGTACGGAATAGAATCATAATGCTGAAAATGGATGATGATCATTGGTGTTGGGAACCTGAAGCACTAAAGCGACACATTGGCTAGTTTTACCAATCCCTCTACACCACTCAAGGTCCTAGAAATTTTCAACCCATCCTAGATCAATGCCCACAACTTGTCAATGCAGAAATGAATGAGTCCTTGATGAGGAGGGTAACAATGGATGAAGTAAAAGAGGCAGTTGTTCAAATGGGAGCCACTAAGGCACCTGGATTAGATGGGCTTTGTGGGCAATTTTATCATCATTATTGGACTAACATTCAGCAAGATGTATTCCAGATTGTTGATAGCTTCCTCACTACGGGTACTTTCGATCCTAAACTGAATATGACACACATTGTTCTCATTCCAAAAGTAGCAACTCCAGAACACATTACTCAATACAGACCCATTAGTTTATGTAATTTCAGTTATAATGTTATTTCTAAAGTAATGGCTAACCGTCTTAAGCTATGGCTTATGGAAATTATTGCAATAGAACATAGCGCCTTTGTGAGTGGAAGACAAATACAGGACAATATCTTGATAGTTCAGGAGGTGCTACATCAACTGCGCATTTGAAAGAGGAAAAAGAAAGTTCAAGCAATTCTTAAATTAGACATGCAAAATGCATATGATCGAGTTGAATGGAATTTCTTATGTGAGTGTATGAAGAAAATGGGATTCTGCAAGGAATGGGTCCAGTGTGTGAAATAGTGCATTTCCACAGTATCTTTTAGTGTGAAAATTAATGGAGAGTCGATGCAACAGTTCCATCAATCTCGAGGCAAAAGACAGGGAGATCCACTTTCACCTTACTTATTTATTATTATGGCAAATGTGCTATCTATACTAATGAGGAGGGCAATATCAAATGGAAGTTTGAGGGGAATCAAACTAAATAGGTGGTGTCCAACTCTATCTCATCTTTTATTTGCGGATGACGCCATATTTTTCTTGGATGGAACGATTATGGAATGTCAAAACCCAGCGAATATCCTAAACCAGTATTGCTATGCATCAGGGCATGCCATCAACTTAAACAAGTCAGGTATTTTCTTCAGCCAGAATTGTCCACTAACTCTAAAGAGAAACCTGGCAAATCAACTACGAGTCCCTATTATAGACAATACAGGCAAATACGTGGGAATTCCGTATGACTGGGGACAATCAAAAAAGCATATGTTTGCATGGATCCTAGCAAGGGTCAGCTCGAAGCTAGAGGGCTGGAAGGAGAAATTGTTGACTAAAGCAGGGAAAAAGGTACTTATCAAAACAGTTGTACAAGCTCTTCCACAGTATGCAATGTCTATTTTCAAGATACCGATCTCTATTTGTAAAGCAATAGAAAAAAGAATTGCGTGCTTTTGGTGGAAACAAACTGTTGACCGAAAAGGAATTCATTGGAAGAGCTGGGAATCTTTGAGAACAAGGAAGGACACCAGAGGATTGGGGTTCAGAGACTTAGTTTCTTTCAATAAGGCTATGCTGGGGAGACAAGCGTGGCGACTTGTTCATGATCCAAATTCCCTATGGACAAAAGTTGTTAAAGGTATTTATTACCCATAAGGAGAGTTTTGGCGTGCTGGTAAGGGTACTCGCGCCTCATGGGGATGTCAAAGTCTGCTGATAGGAAGGGAAGTGATTGAATCGGAGATGAGATGGCTAGTGGGTGATGGTAAGCAGATTAGAATTAGGGAAGATGTGTGGCTACCTAGAGGCCGGATCGGAGGAGGTGCAAATCTAAATGAACCAACGACTGTCGCGAAACTGATTGTACTTGAAGAAAAATAATGGGATGTGGCGAAGCTAAAGGAAATGTTCGACGAGCAAGTTATCCACGAGATCCTTTCAATACCGCTCAGCTCAAACTCATCAATGGACATAATAATGTGGACAGGCAATAATGCGGGCTCCTATTTGGTCAAAAGTGGCTACAACAAAATATGCTCCTAGAAAAAACAGCTGAAAGAAAACCAACCATCATTGTCATATCAGCCACCCTGAGGTCTATGGACAACAATTTGGCAAACCCCACACTACCCAAAAGTGAAATTTTTCCTATGGAGCCCTTGCAGGTATTTTATGGTCGATATGGAAAGCAAGAAATGCATGGGTTTTTAGATCCTGTTGACTAAAACCACAACAAATTGTGGAGGAAGCAAGCTATGATCTTGAACTCTACAGAAAATGGAGCCCCAAAACACCACAATGCAGAACCGAAAGGACGAGCAAGTTGGGAGAGGGGAGGAGTGGATACCGCCGACAACAGGTGAGCTGAAATTGAATGTGGATGGGTCTTGGAGTTGCGCCTCAAAACAGGGCGCGGTTGCTGGGATTTGCAGAGACCATCACGAGCGCCTTGTGGGTGGATTCGCCAAGAAAATCCTCACTTCATCTGCCCTTGTAGTAGAAACCCTAGCTCTAAAGGAAGGGCTGCACTTCGTGGAGAAGACACGCACGAGTGGCCTTCAGTTAAACGAACAGGGGAGACCAAGTAAAGTAGTTCCTGTTCAGATCGTCACAGACAACATGATAGTAGCAGAAGCCATCTTGGGCCGGGCCAAAATACCTTGGGTTGTTCAATCGGTGGTGGCAGAGTGTAAACAAAAGCTGGGTTCATTACCTGTAGTGTCCATGGGCTTCAATCTGCGAGAAATGAAGCGGGTAGCGGATTGGATCGCGAAGGCTTGCCGCGACGATTCCCTTGCGCCAAACTGGTTGTCGTATCCTCCTCACTGTCTTACGTCTATCTTATGTTTGGACTTGGGTAAATGTCCTCGTTTTGTTCCCAGGAAAAATAGAAAGAGACCTCTTATGACCAAAAAAAAAAAAAAACTTCTTTCATGCAAGTAGTACCTAGTTGCATTCAATTCAGTCTAGGACATTCTCATTACAACTATCTTGTCACATCTGGAGTGGTACTTTATCTCCAATTTTTCAATTTATGCTAGAGAATTCCCTTTCTTTCTAATTTCAAAAATTGAGGCAAAATTATGGTTTATATATATCGTGAGAAGGAGTAGCATGGAGAAAGCGTGTTTTTCTAAACAAAAATGTCCCTAGAAAGTTTCTGGTTTTTTTTCTACCCTTGTTACAATATCACTAAACATTTCACCTGACCAATTATGGATGCGATACTTTTCTTTTACCATGTAATACAAAAGATGCCTTGCTTGTGTTTATTCATAAAATGATTGGTTTTTGATTCTTTTACTTTCTTTGAATAGATTCTTCTTACTAACAAACAAAAGACCATCTCAATATGTACATATACATTTCCCATTGTTCCTTCTATACAAACCAAAATTATATAGAGAAAAGTAGTAAAATTCAAACTTAGTAAACACAATAGCCTTTGTTTCCATTTAGGATCCGTGGAACAAATGGAACATTTGAAACTTTGTCATACTAAATTCATCATGGATGAGATACTTCTCTTCTATCATCTAATGCATGAGATACCTTACTTACGTCTATTTGTGAAATGGTTGGTTCTTGATCCTTTTAATTTCTTAGGTTTTTGAAGAGATTCTTTCTTCTAACAAATAAGCAAGGAACCATCTCAACATGTTTATATACATTCCCCACCATTCCTCCTATTCAAGGCAAAATTGTATAGAGAGGAGTGATAAAAAAAAAATTCAGACTAAGCAAAAGCATGGCATTTAGCTCCATTTTTGATTTGTGGAACAAATGGAACATTCGAGGTATCCTCATAATAAGCCTCTCATTTCAGGTCTTTCTCATACTATGTGCACCCCTTAGAAAGAAAACATCGAACGCCCCCATTGTTTTCTTCTTATTGTTGGCCTACTCGATGGCTGATTGGGTAGCTACATTTGGGATTGGATACATCTCTCATAGCCAAGGCAAGTCATTCGCTCATGCACCTAAAGTAGACATAGCACTTCAGGCATTCTAGACCTCATTTCTATTGTTACACCTTGGTGGTCAAGACACCATTACTGCCTTCTCTTTACAGGATAGTTTGCTTTGGCGACGGCACCTGCTTAGTCTCTTCTTCCAAGTCAGTGTTTCCATCTATGTTTTTGTGA
This sequence comes from Eucalyptus melliodora, assembly GCA_004368105.4. Taxonomy (NCBI): domain Eukaryota; kingdom Viridiplantae; phylum Streptophyta; class Magnoliopsida; order Myrtales; family Myrtaceae; genus Eucalyptus; species Eucalyptus melliodora. The sequence continues at coordinate 3,336,296 of CM023402.3, read as the reverse complement.
AAACATTTTCCAGTGACAAGTCATTAGTGATCCCAACGATTTTGATATTTTTTGCCGGGGTCATAAAATATGTGGAGAGGATACTTGCACTTTTTCTCTCAAGCCTCCCAATATTCAGGGTAATAGGGGCCCTAGGGAAGCAAGATGTTGCACTGTCCGAGTTAAAGAAAGAACTCAATGTTCTAGAGTGTGGACATTCTAATGAAGAAAGAGCAAAGCTTGCTGAGAGTATTGTGGTGAAGCATGCTTACTTCTTCTTTAATATCTTTAAGGCCTCCATGGATTTCGTATGGCTATGTAAAAACCGCCATGTAAGCTGCAAATATTTTCACAAAGTTTGTGCAATAGATGCATTAAGGTTGATATCAGTCGAACTCAATTTCATGTATGAGGCGCTCCACACAAAAGCGCTGGTAATACGTTCCAAGTGGGGTTACATTTTCCGCTTCATAGCCTTCATTGAGATTACGGTGGCTTTTGTCTTGTTCCATCGCTTCAAGAAGCATCAGCTCCCCAAATTTGATGTGACAATTACCTATATCCTTCTTTTAGGAGGGATTGCTCTTGATGTGATAGCTTTGTTCATATTCCTTTTCTCCGATTGGACTATTGCCAAAATCATGCACCACAAAACAAGACCATTTGAACCAGATTCATTTCTTCTCAAGTTAATATCCGCCATGGCTGACCTGTGGAAGCCTCGACTCACCACACGTAAAGTTGAGTCTAAAGCCAATGCTACATATCAGGTCTTAGGTACACCATTTATATTTCAAAGGTGGTCAGAATCCATCTCTGCTTGCAACTTTTTCTCTGAATGTTTGACATTGAGGTGGAAAAATATGGACAAGATGAAAGAGCTGCATAAGTTTAACAAGATGGACAAGTTGAAAAAGATGGACAAGTTGAAAAAGATGGACGAGGGCGTTCAGTGCTGGGACGTCATCATCTTTATGTTCGACGTCATCATCTTTATGTTCCATGGAATTTACAAGATATTCATCTATCTTTTCCGTCTAAGTTGCGGGATATTCATCGAAGGGGAATTACCAATCCTTCCACAGATTCCCAAGCGCAGGCTCAAGAATCCCTTTATTAATAAGTTATGGACGTTTATCTTCGAGGAGGTAAGACGTAAATCTGTATATGCGCGTAATCTGATAGAGACGAGGACGGTATTTGAAGCTAGAGGTAATCTGTTTCTCCAAGGTAGACCGGAGGCAGTTGATCTTTTAGAGTTTGTCACCAAGCCTACTTACGACATCAGTGTTATATTGTGGCATATTGCTACCGAAATCTGCTATAGACAAGAGAATTTGACAAAAAGAAATGAGGAAAGGGAATTCAGCAAGATCCTTTCTGACTACATGTTTTATCTTTTACTTAATCAGCCTAAACTGATGTCCCCTGTGGCGGGGAATGCCCAACTCAACATAGGAGTGACAATAATCACTTTAGCTAATTATATATATGACGAGGATGTCAAGGATTTCAAGGATGTGGAGCAGCTGTGCGAGGCAGTCTACAAGGGTGTTAAAGTCGAAGTCGTGGATTGGACAAACCCGCTCGAGTTACTCTTCTTGCTCAACCTGGGGGTCGCATTGGTCCATAAGATGGAAAGCTTCGGCGAAAGGAAGTGGAAAGTGATGAGTGGAGTATGGGTTGAGATGCTGTCATATGCGGCAGGTCATGTCAAGGAAGAGGCACATTTACAGGTGTTGAGCAAAGGTGGAGAGCTTCTTACCTTCGTATGGCTGTTGATGGCTCATTTCGGTTGTGTCTACAAACCTGAATGGGGCACCACTATGGATTATTTGTTTGACGAGGAATCGGAAACAGAGCTGAAAGATGAAAACGGAAATCAAGAGGAAGATGTTAGTACAGTGGAAGCAGAACTCGTCTAATTGATTCCGACTGAAACCTTTTCATTCGTCACCGACTTATCTCGAGTATTGCCAAAAGCCTAGCTTCACTCTCCATTCCATTCTAAAGTATTTTGTTTTATCAATAAGCAGATTCAGTGATTATTATTGGACAACCAGTCAATAAATTATTCTTCTCTTCCATGACAAGAATATGCTTCTTCTTTTCCTTTTTATTTCTTTGACGCCAAATTTCAAAGGGGAGATCCGAACGTACTTTTCCTCTTTTCCCTATTTGTCAATGAAGATGATTTTTATGGTAATAGGCGTATCCGTTATTAAGGACATGACCTGAGACATTAGTCATGCCTTGTAAGTTGTATCCAATACGCCACTTGTACGCCTATAAAAATTCAACCAATTTTCCCTTTGTTGATCTTGATCACATGGATAATCCCATTTTAGATGAACTAAAGCATTAAATTATTGCTGTTTAATTTCCTGGTTTACGATTGATGGTAAGTAGTATGACAAAGGATTTCCCATAACATCAATCGGCTCATCAGAAATACAACACAAGACACCACATAGATTACATCATTACTCCTTGGAGAATTAGATTGGAAATGGATTGTGGCCACTCATACATGTATATGTTGGGGCGCTCACCTCATTAGTGGTGAACGAGGGCGTGGAGGCCCTTGCCGGCAGCCGGTAGGGGCCGTGATACACTTGTCTAGATTTGGGCGAGGGTGTGGAGGCCCTTGCCTATGGCTGACAAGGGCTGGCGGGTGACCTTGCCTACCTAGAGTTGTATAAAAAGAAAAAAAAAAGAAGAGAAAAAGAAAAGTGAAAAGAAAAAAATTCAGAAAATTTTTAAAAAATTGCAAAAATTATCCATATTAGCTGTGTCATATCACAAGCTGACATCAACATTAGCAATTTTTGATTAAAATTGGCCAAAGGGATTAAATTGACAAATTGTCAAAATATTTAGGGTTAAATTGGCACTATTACAACGTTTAGGAATGAATTGACCGCCGTACAACAAGTTTAAGATTTTTTGGACAATTATCCCTTTTCTCATGTTCTTTTCTTTCTGTCCCTAGACATATATATTTAAAGATAGCTGCTCTTGGAAAAAAAAATTACATAATTCCATGATCATAGCATACAAAGAAAATAGGCGATTGATATTCAATAGAAATGGGAAGTTCTTCCAAAAATATGAAGCTATCCAGCGGTGTAGATCAAAGCTTTATTTAGGCATTTAGTTGGCAAAAATAAAGAATAAGCTATCTGCAAAAACTTTCGAGTCGAAAAAAATTCGCGAAGCAGGGCCACGAAAGGTCAGAAGCAACTTTTCGTCTCTTAGATATGAACAGAGCGTCACATGCAGATGCTTCACAAAACAGAAGTGCGGCCCTTGTATTACAGATCTATCTGCTCACATGGAACATGCATGAATAATTGGCATTCGGGGTGACCACAGCAGACGTCTGGTGTGGATCAATTCTTGACAGTAAGCTAACGACCTGCGAGAACCTGCTTCAATCGTCAAATTTCCATTTGTGCAAACACCTCAAATATATGCAGAGGATCCAAAAGCCGATCAATCGAGAATGCAAATATCCTGCACAGAAGTGCAAGACATAGAGAGAGTGCGAGAAAATGTTGATTGATGCCTTCCCTATCAATGAAGTTATACACGAGACTGAAGGTGAAGAAGGCATACAATCTTTTAATTTATGCGTGAAAAATCGTAACCCTTTCTTTTCGATCTGAAAAATTGGGACAGGATTGAGGCTTTTTTTTTCGATCGTGCACGAGAGGGGCATGGAGGAAGTGCTTTTCTCCTGGGATGGAAATGCCCCAAGAAAGGGCGCAAAATGTATGCATGATGAGCACGCGAGCGCTGGCCATTAATCAATTTCACCCAGGCATGAGCTCATGGAGATAATTGTATCAAAGTGATCAAATTCAGAAACATTTTTTAGAACAAAATCAAATCTGGAGCAACTTCTGGAAACGGACCCCACTTCAAGAGGAATTTTGGAATTTTCTCAGACAACAATGATCCTGGAATGAGTCCAACATTAGTTGCCCTCCACAAATTAGCCAATATTGGACGCACTGCTACAATTCACAAAGCGCTCCTCTTTCTGAATTTTTAATTAATGAAGTATGTTTAGAGAGGGAAAAAAAAATGTCCGTGATGGGAGATCCCTATTTGAAAATGCTGCAATTTTCTCTTTCCCACTGTCGAATGCCAAATTGTTTTTCTCATCTCTAAATAGTTTTTAGCCCAATCCTAAGAAGGATTAACCGGTCATCACGAAAAGGAAAACGAAGGAGAATATCAAATTGGGAATTTTCTCTTTCATAAGAAGAGTGTGCTCTCTCTTTCGAATTCTTTAATGCCAAACTTGAAAGGGGAGAGATGTGAATGTACTTCTCTTCTCCCGCTCCTTTGCTCCGTCGCTATCGGCAACTCCAAGCCACCATGAATGCCCTATCCATTCATTCTATGAAACCATCTCCTCTTTGTCCCATACATCATTTGACCCATCAATCATGCCGATGAAGATGATTTTTATGGTAATAGGCGCATATGCTTATTAGGAAATGACCCTATACTTTCTGTACAAGTACACTCATATGACTTGTTTAATAGTATCTAGTTCATTAATAATATTGAGAATCTTGTTAGTTGTGACATCACCATACATTTCACTAAACTAATCATAAATAAAGTACTTTTCTTCAGCCATTTAAAGCATGAAATACCTTACTTGTTTTCATTTGTGGAATGATTATTTTACAATTCTTTTATTTACTTGAGTTTTTGAATAGATTCTTTTTTCCGACAAACAAACAAGAAACCATTTCAACATGTATACATATACACCTATTGTTCCTACTATATGAATTGAATTATATGGAGAGGAGCGATAAAATTTAAACAAATAAGGAACCATTTCAACGTGTATGCATTTACGTTCCTCACTGTTTGTCCTATATGAATCAAAATTACATATAGAGGAGTGATAAAGTTCAAACTAAGCACAAATTTGGCATTTTGCTCCATTTTAGATATGTGGAACACATGAAACGTTTGAAGTTCTGTCATATGGAACTAATTATAGATGAGATACTTTTTTTCTGCCATTTAATACATGATATACCTTACTTGAGTTTATTAGCAGAATAATTGGTTGATGATTCTTTTACCTTTTTAAGTTTTTGAATGGATTCTTTCTTCTGACTATCGACACTTGAATCTTTATCTAATAAATCAAATATGCATCTTTTGTAATAAAACACAATAAATCAATACAAAATAACAAAAATCGATAATAATAATAATAAATAAAAAAGAGCCCCATTCCGCCATTTATTCATTTGCGTTGGCCCAATTCATGAAACCCAATTTGCCTCACTTGGACCCATAAAAAACAACTTCTTTCTCTCCGGCCCAAAGCTTTAAATGGATCAGGGGACACATTAAAGAAAGCCTTCTCTCTCTCTCTCTCTCATTCTCTGTGGCGCACCTATATCAGAGCAGAAGTAAAAACAAGAGGAAAGGCGCGCATGAGAGACGGAAGCGGGACGAAACAAATTGGAGCGAGAGAGACGGCTGCAACAGATTCCCTTCTCTCTCTTGCCTCTTCTCTCTCATCCCTCTCAGTTTTCATCCAACGCAATTCAACGTGCCGGCGAAGTTGCGCGCAGCTCTCCCTGGTTCTACTCTGTTTTCCGGCGAAGAAAGCTCGAAGACCCTGGATTTCGTTTCGAGGCTTGTTCTCTGGCATCGACCACCAGCGAACAAGCCATCTCCGACCTACGCCGTTCACTGTTCTTGAGTCGTGCAGCGTCAACCCTGTTTTGCTCTGTATCCTGGTCTGGGATCTCGAAGAGTTTCATTCTTGCTCGATCAGCTTTACGTCGAGGACGATCTTCGTCAATGAAGTATCTAGGAACTCTATTCTTCAATCTGCTCACCTTTTTGAAGCTAAAACCCAGGGTTAATTGAATATGAGCTCATGTTCTATCTTCAGTTGCTCTTCGTGTTGGACTGTGACCGAGAATTCTAATATCTGTTTGCGAAAGACTTAAACTGCTATTGAAGTTCGCTTGATAATCCCAACCTGTAATATTGTCGCTGGATGAAATGCTCAAGTTAAATCAGAGTCATTTAGTTCGTTCTCGAGCGTGTCTTCTACTTATTGATTGCTAGATGTAGTCCAGTCGTATCTGAAACTAAAACGTTGATGAAATAACTTTTCCAAAGTCGAGTAGAGCCGTATGGATCCTCTTGTCCACTTGTTTGTCAACTGAACATGCTCTGGTATGACCTGTTTTGATGAAGAAAGGATCTAGTGAAGGCATCGCGCCTTTTCTGCAGCTACCGCATCAGCGAATCTGTTAGTAAGAGGATTGCTCCCAAGGTGAGTCTATGATTGCTACATGTGTTGCCTCTGGTCAGAGATCTTTTCTCTACTATTCTCCAGGGTCATGAAATGCCTGATGGTTTTGAGCTTAAGGCTATCCTTTTTTCTGTAAATTAAAATCAAATGTTGAGCAGAGCCCCATCCCTGAATCATTGTATTGCTGGATTTGTTTGTAATATAATTTTCAATGAAACTTGGCACTTCATGATGCATTACACTGTGCAAGTGAATATTACTGAGTCAACCCTGCCCCGAGCAATGGGAATCACGGCATCGCAGATTTTTTCTCCTTCCTAAGCTCCCTCTTTCTATGATCTTCACTCATTATCTTTTGCAGGAAGTGAGAACATTTCAGGAGCTCCGGGACATGTCTCTTGAGGACCGTGCTGAACTGCTCCAGGCAGGAGGCCTCTCCGGCATAGTAGTGCAAGACACAGTGAGTTCTAGAGATGATGCCTTTCTCCATCAGTAGACGTTACATGCGAGACTGAAGGTGAAGAAGGCATACAAGAGGGCGATGTGGTCATGATTCAGGCTTGGGTTTCACTCAAAAGAGATAATGGACTCGCTGGCGCCTTACCTCACGCTCCGCGGTATCCTTTCCACAAAGAAGAAAGTTTCTGGTTTCTTCTGGCAGACCCCAACTCCAAAGACATTTGGTTTTCTCAGAAGTCAAGTTTCATGGATGAAGCAGCCGCTGTAAGTGCTGCCTCTGAGGCAATCGATGAGACCATGGAGGGATTGGGAGCAGATGCAAAGGAAAAAAGTAAGGCCATCAGAGAGGCAGTGGAGAAGGTGAGGGGTGGCTCGAGGCTGGTCATGGGCAAGTTTTTGGCTTCAGTGGAAGGGAACTACAATTTGATGTGTTCTTACCAAAAAAAAAAAAAAAAAACTACAATTTGATGTGTTACTGCTTGTGTGATTCGTGGATTGGCTGTGACAAAAATGTGAACTTGAAGGTGAAAGTTCTCAAAAGGCTCAGGCACTAGGGGCGGCGCTGCACTGGAAGAGGCCGTCATGGAGGATGGGATCGAAGAGGAAGAAAAGAATGTTGAAGAGGAGTATGATTAGGAGAGCAAGTACAGCGAAGATGAGGCTGACGAGCAGGACTCGAAAAAGAAGGGCAAGACTGCTGACAGTACGGTGCCTAAGGACTCGATTTGGGAAGGCTCGGGGACAGATGAGGACTGACCACAGTCGAATAGAAGAGAGTGCGGAACTTCATTGTATGCTTTGACCCCTTCTAGTTACGGCAAGAGTTCTCTCGATAGTTTCAGGATTGATAGTTATTTATACCGGGTATCTTCGTTGGAGCCAAATGATGATTAAAAAGAATTTTGTTATATTTGTGAAGATGAGCAAGATCACAGATGAATGCGAAAGAAGAAGACAATTCCTTTATTCTCTTTTGTCTAATGGTGTATTCACCTCAAAAAATACAGAGCATCTTTTCAATGGTGTATCCTCCCTTTCTATTCTCTCTCTAGAAACTGTCACAATGATTCGATCAAGAAGAAGTCTCTCCTGATATATATACAACAGATGCTTGATGAAAAACAGAATGCCAGCTGTCAACGTAAAACAGAATCAATGAAAGACTTAAACAGAAAAGAACTTATTTCACAAAGGCTGAGCTAACTGAATTAACTGCCTCTCTTTTCCTTCTGGGAATTGGTCACGTGATGTCTTCACTTCACCGACTTATCTTCACCACATTATGTAGATACACGGCTGACATTATTTGACAGCATTACTGGTTACTAACTTGCGTATTCTGCTTCTTCCAAGCTTCTCCAATGACAGCCATAGACTTGTCTCTGTTACAGTCTAACTTCTCTGTTTCAAGCTTCAATGAATGAATGTTCTTAACATCCCCCCTCAAATTGGGAGGGGATGAAAATCCCATGCCCAATTTGGTACGAAGATTAACATGAACAAAACGTGTCAAGGATTTTGTAAAAATATCTGCAAGTTGAAGATGGCTAGGAACATAACGAATACTGAGTGATCCTAAGGAGACTTTCTCCCGAACAAAATGGAAGTCAACCTCGATATGTTTGGTTCAGGCATGTAGAATTGGATTGGCTGTAAGAGAGATAGCAGACTTATTGTCACAAAATAAGAGAGTGGGAGACAGAAGAGATATACCAATATCGCGCAAAACAAAAGCAATCCAAGTAAGATCAACTGAAGTAGATGCAAGAGCTCGGTATTCGGCTTCTGTGGAAGAACGAGAGACAGTTGGCTGTTTCTTAGCTGACCAGGAAAGAATGTTGGATCCAAGATATGTACAGTAGCGAGTTGTGGATCGCCTGGTGTCAGCACACCCAGCCCAGTCAGCATCTGAGAAGCCATAGAGAGCTGTTGAGCTACAAGAATGAAGAAAAAGACCAAGATGAGTGGTGCCTTTGACATAGCAAAGTACTCTTTTTAGTCGATGAAGATTTGCAACTGTTGGATGCTGCAATTTTTTACACAAGGTATTTGTTGCATAAGCAAGATCAGGACGGGTAATTGTTAAGTATTGAAGGCCTCCCACAAGACTTCTATACTCAAGAGGGTTAGAGAGCAAAGTAGTATCATCTGTCATAGTAATTGATCGAAGTGGAAGAGAAGTTGATACAGGTTTACAATTGGTCATATGAGCTCTTGTCAAAAGATCAATAGCATACTTGGTTTGACGGAGAAATAAATCATAAGGAGAGCATTTGACTTCAATGCCGAGAAAGTAGTGAAGATGGCCCAAATCTTTCATGTGAAAGTGAAGACTCAGTAACTCAATCAAAGTGGTTAGTAGCTGAGCTGAGCTTCCTGTCAGAACTATGTTATCAACATACAGTAATAATAGAACTGTGTCTGAACCAGTGTGAAGCACGAAGAGGGAAGGGTCAGCAGTACTACAGAAGAAACCATTCTCCAGGAGAAAGTTGCTAAATTTGTCAAACCATGCTCGTGGTGCTTGACGAAGTCCATATAGGGATTTCTTAAGCAAACACACACAATGAGATTATTGAGGATCAATAAAACCAGGGGGCTGCTCCATGTAAACTGTTTCATTTAATGTACCATGGAGAAATGCATTTTTAACATCGAGCTAGTGTATAGTTCAATTCTTCATTATTGCAACAAAAAGGACTATCCGAATAGTGGCATGCTTGATGACAGGACTAAATGTTTCAGTAAAATCGACCCCTGCTTCTTGATGAAATCCCTTTGCAACTAAGCGAGCTTTTAATCTCTCTAGACTGCCATTAGGTGTTAGTTTAGTTTTAAACACCCACTTACAGCCTATAACATTCATCTGTTTAGTTCTAAGAACTAAGAGCCACGTCTGATTCTCATACAAAGCATCCATTTCATCCTGCATGGCTTGATACCATCCTTTATCAGCTAAGGCTGCTTTGACTGATTTTGGTTCCAAAGGTACTTTATAGTCAGCCAAATTATGCATACTTGGGGTTAGGTTTGATGATACCAGACTTCAATCGAGTTTGCATATGATGGACAGAGGAAGTACCTGAAGAAGTTGCTGTTAAGTTTGGTTGAGCTTGATTAAAGGTAAGCTCTCTTGATTCGGCAATTGGAGATAGAGCATCTTGTTGCTCTGTAGTAACAGAGTTTGATTGTTGCTGAGGAGAAGCTGGTATACGTGGAACACCCTCATATTGTGATGTATGAGTGTGATCAATTGCTATAGAAGGAGGTAGTTGAAATTCTGTTGTATGGTTAGTGGAAGGATTGTCCACTGAGGTTGTGTTTGTGGAATCAAGAAGATTAACCACATCTGCCCATTGGTTATACAAAGTTGTGTACTGATCATTGTCAAATATTACCTTCTTTGTAAAGGGAAAGAAGGTTTCATCAAAAACCACATGGCGACTAACATAAATTCGACCATCAGTAGGTACAAGACAACAATACCCTTTATGCCGTTCACTATAGCCCAGAAAAACACAAGTGAGAGATCTGGGGTCGAACTTGTGTTGAGCATAGGATCGAAGACAAGGATAACAAGCACACCCAAAAACCTTGAGATGGTCATAGCTGGGCTACTTATTAAAAAGTCTGGAATAGGGAGAAGCCATTTGTAGCTTTGGTGTAGGAAGAATGTTGACAATATAGTTAGCTGTTATGAAGGCATCTACCCAGAATTTCAAAGGAACTCTAGAATGATACATCATGGCTAACCCCAACTTGACTATATGGCGATGTTTCCTTTCTGCAATTCCATTCTGTTCTGGTATATGAGGGCAAGACAAACTCTGCTTTATACCACAATTCCGTAAATGATTCTGAAACCTGTTACTAGTAAACTCTCCTCCACCATCACAATGAAACATTTTGATTTGATGATGAAACTGCTTCTCGACTAGTTTCTGAAACATGATAAAGATGTCATAAAAGTCAGACTTTAGCTTCATTGGATAGATCCAGCTGTAGCGAGAGAAATTATCTACAAATATGACATAGTACTGAAAGTTCTATGAAGATTTCACTGGTGAGGGACCCCAGATGTCACAGTGTATCTTTTCTAATGGTATAGTAGATGTAGAATCTGATAATGGGAAAGGTAAAGCTGCACTTTTTGCAATTTGACAGCTGCTACAAATGGATTCAGACTTTGTATTACAGGAAATCAAGTCTTGATTTTGCAAATGCTTCACTATATTGAAGTTTGTGTGAGCCAGTCTTTGATGCCACACATCTGCTGCTATTGCTCTATGTCTTCGAGTAAAGTATGCTGCTGTAGTTTGAGGATCCACATAGTAAAGTCCTCTAATTTTCCTTCCGAGCATCTCTGTTTTGTTGGTTTGGTTGTCCTTTATATAAACACCAATTTTATCAAAAATAAACGAATAGGGATAGTCATCTGTCAGTTTTGAAACAGAGAGAAGGTTCTTTTTGATTTTAGGAACAATCAAGACATCATTTAGAGGTAACGTGTTGTTTTCTGTATTCAACTGAGTATTACCAGTATAAGCAATAGGTAAACAGGAGCCATTACCTATCATGATTGTGTCATTTCCAGTATATTGAGTAGAGTTGAGAAGAATACCAGGATCGACCGATATGTGCTTTGTTGCTCCGTATCGGATACCACTCACTTCCTCTTGGATCCTCTAGATGAACTGCTGCCAAAGCAGTTGGAATTTCTTCAGCCTGATAAGAGTTATCAGATCGATACCAGCAACGAAGAGCATCGTGGCCTGGTCGTTTATAAATCTGACATTCTAACCGAATGTCTTATGTTGGTTTTTCATTTTGCACATGTTTCTGAGGCATCAAGACTTGAGTCGGATAAGATTTGGTATCTTGATCTTTGTGAATAACTTGCATATGGTCGAAATCCCTGTCCAGGACTAGAATAATCAATCCTCTGCTTGAATTGTTGATCTGTTCGTTCCTGATTGAAATTGTTTGGTCTGTAGTATTGATTTCTTCCTGAATATCCATAACTACGGCCTGCATTATTCATTGCACGACCTCGACCAAAAATGCGTCCTCCTCTGTTACTACCTCTTTGACTTCCAAAACTTGAAGTGTGAAAGCTGTATTCTCTTTCAGAATTTTCTGTTTGTTGTCTTTCAGAATTTCTTTGTCCAAAGTAAGCTAGATTAGGATTGAACTGATTCATCGAATATGTCTTTAATCTTGTTTCAAAACGTTCAAGCCGCGCTATCACTTCATCATAATCTGGCTGGGGTTTCAAACAGTAGATAGTAGTTCGAAAATTCTCATACTCAGAACCTAGTCCTTCAAGAACACCAAACATTTTAGTTATTTCATCTATAGGTTTTCCAATCGCATTCAGCTGATCACAAATGGACTTATACTCCCTCAGATAAACAGAAAGAGTTTTATCTTGTTTTTGACATACCTGTAACTTTCCTCTTAGTTCAAACTCTCGAGCTACCGATTTCTGAGTAAAACGATTGAGAAGAGTCTGCCATACCTCATAAGAAGTTTCTAAACCAATGATGAAGCTCAGAATATTCTCAGATACAGCTCCACTAATCCAGGATGAAACAAGCTGATCAATCCTTGTCCAATCTGTATAATCTGGATTTATGACTTCTATTTCACAATCTTCGGTTTCAGTGTTTAGAGTTCGAGGAGGTGAAGAAATTTCACCACTGATGAAACCGAAGAGTTCTCGACTTCGAAGAAATCTATGAAACTCTGCTTGCCACAATAGGAAATTATCTTCAGCAAGTTTAATCGTGACAAAATTGGAGATGTTAACATGTATTGGAAATGGATACTTCTGTGTCCTTCCTGCCATTGCTGCACTTTCAGAGGTTTTATGATGACATAAGTCGATTTTTGTGACTGAAAACAGGATTACCTGTTGATCAAGATGATGTTCTGTTCGTGATACCAGCAAAGTTCAGATCTTACAAATGAACAGTAGAATCGAATACAAAATACTTGTGAGATCTTTCAGCAGATCAACACATGAAGATGATCAACAGCTACTTTGATCTGCTGCGATCATTGAAGTCCAGAGGCCACTATTGATCTTCTGAATCTTCAACACCTTTGGTTTGATTTCACGAACGATTGTGTATTTCATGAAAAACTTTTCAATACAGATGATCGATCACGGCTCCGATACCATGTGAAGATGAGTAAGATCACAGATGAATGCGAAAGAAGAAGACGATTCCTTTATTCTCTTCTGTCTAATGGTGTATTCAACTCAAAAAATATAGAGCATCTTTTCAATGGTGTATTCTCCCTTTCTATTCTCTCTCTAGAAACTGTTACAATGATTCGATCAAGAAGAAGAAGTCTCTCCTGATCTATATACAACAGATGCTTAATGAAGAACAGAATGCCAGCTGTCAACGTAAAATAGAATCAATGAAAGACTTAAACAGAAAAGAACTTATTTCACAAAGGCTGAGCTAACTGAATTAACTGCCTCTCTTTTCCTTATGGGAATTGGTCACGTGATGTCTTCACTTCACCGACTTATCTTCACCACATTATGTAGATACACGGCTGACATTATTTGACAGCATTACTGGTTATTAACTTGCGTATTCTGCTTCTTCCAAGCTTCTCCAATGACAGCCATAGACTTGTCTCTGTTCCAGTCTAACTTCTCTGTTTCAAGCTTTGATGAATGAATGTTCTTAACAATATTTACCTGAGGCGTCTTTCTTATTCGATGGCAGTATTACACCAAATTTAAACTCCATGGATTGGATATGACCGCATGGTAAACTTAGGAGTAGTACGAGGATGGAGATTTCATTCAGAGTATTTTTCTCTACATATGTTAGCAGGGAAAAGTACAAAAAATGTCTTAAATCTATTACATTAGTACCAATTCAATTATAAACTTTTTAATTGAACCAATTTAGTTCTAAACATTTTCTCATTAGTATCAATTCAATCCATTTGGTCAATTTTGGCTGGTTGATGCTGACGTGGACATCGGCCGGTTGACGTGGATGCTGATCGGTGGTTAGATTCTGACGTGGCAAATTTTTAAATAATTTTTCTTTTTTTTTTGAATTTTTTTTCTTTTCTCCCTTCCTCCTCCTTGGATCGTCCTCGTGGTGGCCAATGAGCCTTCGGTGAGGCTGGTCAGCCACTGGGTAAGAGCTGCGAAGCCCTCATTGGCAATTGGTGAGGGTCGCAGCCCTCGCCCAATGGCTAGTCCAAGGAGGAAGAAGGGAGAAAAGAAAAGGAAAAAAAAAGAAAAAGAAAAGAAAAATTAATAAACAATTTGAAAAAAAATGATTAAAAATTGTCACGTCAGCGTCCAATGTCTACATTGGCACCGGTCGATCAAAATTGGTCAGATGGACTAAATTAATATTAATGTAAAAAAGTTTAAGACTAAATTGGTCAAATTAAAATGTTAGAACTGAATTGGTATCAATGCAATAGGTTTATGATTTTTTTTGGCATTTTTCCCTATGTTAGCAACTTGTTTTCCTGAACATGAAGGAAATTACTTCTTCCTATTTTAGACTTTTCTTCTAAAGATGAGAACGTTTTCAATTTAACAAGTATGAAAAAATCGACATGTCAATATCTATTTATTTTGGAACTATATGAAAAGTTTTAGTTTGGGAAAGTGGCAAGGTTTTAAAATTTAAAAGCTTAAGTTTAAGGTAACTCCAAATAAACGTTTAGTTTACTATTTTTTTTTTGTTATAATTATTTTTTAAGCAAATATAAAAATGGGCATTATCAAAACAACCCGTCAACTTAGTTCCCCATGATCAACCAAAAAATAAAAAATTATCCTGCAGTGAGCCCGATTCTCAAGTTCTACCTACACTTAACTTTGTTTCAAGATACCTTGAATTTGATTATTTTGACTCAATAAATTCCCTGTGCTCGTTGGTGAAAATAATTGCCGATTATGAACACACATGCTCGTCATGCGCACATTTCACCCCTGGCGAGGACCCGATTATCCTTAAATTGACCTTACTCCGAATTTCTCAGACATGAGAAGCACCTAATTGTGTTCACTTCAATCCACGATGTTCTCATTACCCTCTGACATTTGTAGGGGTCCTTCGTCCCCAACTAGAAAGGACACTGGTGGAATAGGCTTTCGTGACCTCATCACCTTCAATAGAGCCTTACTTGGAAAGCAGGCATGGCGTCTAATTCATAACCCCAATTCCCTATGGACTAAACTATTTAAAGGTCTTTACTATCATTCTAAGGATTTCTAGCATGCTGATAAAGGTGCAAGACCATCCTGGGGCTGGCAAAGTCTACTAACTGGCAGAGACTCAATATTGGACAATATTCAATGGTCTGTTGGAGATGGGCAACAAATCTCAATCCGTGAAGACAGATGGCTTTCGAGAGGTACCATCGGCGGCCCTGCGCCCCGAGGTGAACCAAAGAAGGTCGTAGCCTTCATCTTACCAGGTCAGTCTACTTGGAATGAACCTATGCCGCGTAATTCTTTTGATGACCAGACAGTGAAAGAGATCCTAGCTATATAGCTTCGTGCCCAATGCACAGCTGATAAGATCTTTTGGAAAGGAACTCAAAATGGAGTATATACAGTCAAAAATTGTTATAACAACCTCAGAGCTATAGCACACAGCAATGAACAAAGCAGTGGATCATCCTCCTACCAAACCCCTCGACACCTTTGGCGCAAGATCTGGAAGATGCAGACATCCCCAAAGATTCATATATTTATGTGGTCTCTATGCCACAATACCCTTCCGGATTCTATGTGTCAGTTATGTCAAACACAACCCGGAGTCAACAGAGCACATATTCTTACTATGTCCATGGACGCAGAAAGTATGGTCTCACCAGCAGATTAACATCGCACCAGAGGCACATAATATACAACGTATTGACGCTTGGTTAACAAATCTATTAGCCAAGAGAACTATCTTACCTGATCTGGCGACACTCGCGCATATTCTGTGGTAGATCTGGAAAGCGAGGAATAACTTCATCTTTCGCAGGGTTCGCCCAGATCCATTACAGGAGGTTCAATCGGCTCTTGCGAACGCCCTTGTAGATCGTCGCCTATATGAAGTGCGCCCGGAATCTCGGCTTCACTCCTCAGAAACAGATCGGGTATGGCGTACTCTGGTTCCTAGAGCTTTGAAAATCAACATTGATGGAGCTTTCATCCCTGCGTCTCACGAAGGCTCGGTGGCTTCAATTACTCGAGATCATTCTGGTCAAATCGTTGCTGGATTTACAAGGCGTTTCAATGCCTCTTCGGCTCTACAGACGGAAACTCAAGCCTTAAATCTCACCCTTCAAGACTTGTTGTAGAAAGGACAAGCAAATCGATCTCTTACCTTGGAATCGGACTGCCAGATCCTAGGAGACGCTGTGAACAACCCTCGTTCAACGCCATGGGAGATCTGAGCACTCATCGCTGAGGCTGCGGCGCTGCTCCGAGGGTTCCCTAATCTGCGTGTGGTGCATTGTAGCAGATAAGCAAATGAGGCTGCCAACTGGGCTGCCAAAATCCATGAGTCCCGAAGCCTACCTCCAAACTGGCCCTCTTCTATTCCCCCCGCCCCTCTTTTGGATATTATCTGTACTGACTTAATGGCAAACGGTGTAACTCATCGTTAATTTTATAAAATATGTCCTTTTTCGATCAAAAAAAATAAAATAACCCTTGCCTTTTATTTCCGATCTAAAAATGGGGTTTTTGTTTGTTTGTTTGTTTTAAGTTTTCGATTGCGCCCAGGAGTGGCATGGAAAAATGTGTTTTATTCATAGGAAAATACCCCTAAAAAGGGCGCAAAATGTGTACATGATGATTGCGAGATTATTGTTGGCCAGCAATCAATATCACCGGACATGAGCTGAGAGAGATAATCGATTCATGACGATCAAAATTAAGGATTTGTAACAAAATCGTAGTCCGAAAAAACTTTGAGAGATGAGACTCTGTAATTTTCCGAGATCGACGGGAGCTGAGATTCTGGCATTTCGCCCCGCTTCCAGGGCTTAGTGCATTCAGACGCTCCTACAAATCTCTACCCAATCTCTCTCAAATTCCTCCATTCTTGAATTTCGGAAATTTTTGGAAGATTTTAAGATTTTCGCATTTGATAAAAATCAATCGAAATCTAAAAGTTAATTTCAACAAATTTGAATTTTTTTTAAAAGTCAATATTTATTACATAATTTGCATGAAGATAAAAAAATAATGTGCGGAAAGTACGTTAAGAGGACCTAAGGGCGGACTATGAAGTATGCATGCCCTCATGTTTGATACGAAGAGGATCTTAAAGAGAATCACACCAATTCATTTATAATTGTGATAAGCAATTTTATACCTATTGCTAATTAGATGTTCCTCATTTCAACAAATCTCTCTACATTTATTTTAATTGAATTATAATATGTGGGACGAACATAGGATTTGATGATACGACATGAACCTAGACATAATTCTTCTAATGGAAATGTGTTAATTCGTGTTGACATACAAAGTTAGACCAGTCGGCAATTCACATTTTGCAATGACGGGTCGTGTCCAACGTTGTCGGAATAATCTCAAAGGATGAAATGGAGCATGCGAACCCTTTGGGGCAGTACTGTAGAACGCCACTAAACACATAAGCTGTGATGACGCAGTGGGGCTTAGTTTCGCACACAAAAGTGGATTGAAAATGGTGCCGCAAGTATTTTGAGGGGCTTCTCAAGAGAGATCTTGGTGAAAGGCTGTTTAAAGTCCGAAAAACTTTGAGAGACAAACCCGGGGATATTTGGAAAATTTCTAGAATCAATTATGGTCCTCAGACGAGTCCGACATCAGTTGCTCTCCACAAATCAGCCAACGTTGGACCCTCTGCGGCAATTTAGAAAGCTCTCTTTCTCTCAATATTGAAGTATTAAAGTATTTTTAGAGAAAGAGTACAATGCCCGCAATGAGAGATCCCTACTATGAATCTGCTCAATTCTTCAAAGTTGTCACTAATCATCACCCAAATAGAGAATTTCTATTTGGGAATTTTCTCTTACGTGAGGGAAACCTGCTCTCTTTTCTTTTTTTATTCTTTGATTCCAAACTCAAAAGAGGGGATGCGAATGTACTTTTCTCTTCCTCCTCCTTTTGCTCTGTTATTCGTAGCATCGAGCCGTCATGAATGCTTTGTCCCTTCATCCTATCTATCTCCTCTTTGTCCCACACATACTGTACAAGTATTGTGAAATAACTTGTTAGATAGTATCTAATTCATTAATAATACCAAGTGCTTTGTTAGATGTGATGTGGCTGAATATTTCACTAAATTAATCATGGATGAGATATTTTTCTTTTGCCATTTAATAAATAAGATACGTTACTTGTATTCATTCACATAATGGTTTTCCAAGTTCAATCATAAAGTTTCGAGTCCGAACACTAATACCCAATTATATTCTGGAAAATGTTTTCTAACTTTTTCAGAGAAAAAAATCATTTTCCTGAATTTAAGTATATGTTTTCCGTTAACCCAAAAAACATTTTCCATTGATTGATTTTCCTAGTGCACCAAATGCCAAAAATTGAGAAAAATATTTTCCCAAAAAATAATTTTCCACTAAGCGAACGGAGTCTAAAAATTGAGTTGTTATTTTTTTTTTATTTATATTTCTGATTGTGCACAAGAGTGGCATGCAAAAATGTCATGCCTCGATTCTCAAGCGCATGCCCATCCCTCAGTGGTTGATAAAAATTTTGCGACTTCCCAGAATGAGTCGCCAACCCTTTCATTTTATTGCATATGCGAAAGCGAATAACAAATTCCCTGATAGTAACCATCTCGAGATAGAAAAGCAAGACATCAAATTCAAAAGCAAAACATGCTGATATAGGCCAAATGAGTCACAAGACTTCCAAAAATCGACTCTCAAAAGGAGCTGTTCTATCTAACCTACACTTCAGATTACCTTAGCTTGGCTTCAGGTCTTCCACCCTACAGTCCTGAAAAATGAAGTCCACGATGGGGTGAGATATAAATCTCAGCGAGTTCACGCTTTAAACCCCGATTAGGAGGGTAATACGCCTATGGCGTCTTAACCACACAATCATACAATTATAGAGACTTACCTTGTCTCAGATCATTCTTGCAGGTCAGCATAGTTCATATCACAATCATGTGTATATAACAAATTCACACACCAATTGGAATGTCTAAATCAATCACTGCTCACACGAGCAAAAATTACCGATACACATCAAAGCAAGAATTACCGACACATGTTGATCACACATGTTGATCCATCAATTCAACTCAACATGCGTTCCAATTAATTAATTATTACTACCCACATGAGTAGTTTTACCCGACACACGCCGGGGAAGAGTAATCACTACTGACACATGCCGAGGAAGGGTAATAACGATCGACACACGTCGGGGGAGGGTAATATCCACCGACACACGCCGGGGACAAGTAATATCCATTGACACACGTCAGGGATGGGTAATATCCATTGACACACGATGATGATGGGTTCTCTTAAGTTGCACATGATCATCAAGCATAAAATCTAGGCATGTCACAAACCAACCTTATATCATCAATTATGCACAAATTGGCAAGCATTGCACCAAGAACCATCACAAAATCATAACCGGCCCTAACCGGCAAAATAGGCCCACTTGCACGTCTCCAAGTTTAAATCTAGAAACCAAATCAAACGAGTTCGGAAAATTCCTAAATTTGAATATATTGTAAAAGACATATAAATGAACATTTTTCATGCTATACCTTAACCCAGATCTTTCTAAATTCGGCACATTAAATCGCTCAATCCAGCACCAAAAACTTGGTCTGTTTCCAGAAAGTCTATTTTCTAAAATCAGTTTGGTTCGAGGTCCAAAACATGCCTGTTTGATCTAAAATTTGATTATGTTAAACTAGAATATGTGATAAACAACTTTTATGAAAAAATCATTTTGAAATTCGACATTTTATAGTTGATAAAAACCCCTAGAATCCTAAAAGGTCACTAGTTCTAGCGAAAATTGAGGTTCTGTTTGAAAATGACGGAGCTAATATCTCCTTCTTTTAAATCCCTAAAAATTTTGAGAAACATATATGTTATAGCCGAGGATGTCTAAAATATTTCTCAAGAAGACATCAACCTCAAATTCATAACCCATTTCGATCTACAAAAATGGCAAACGGCGAGAGTCTAGAAACTTGAACTGAAGGAATTCCACTGGATTCGACTAATCCATCATCAAGGGTGCTAATCTCACTAATTAGATTAACACCAATCCATTCTAAGACTAATCTAATCATCTAGATTATCACTAATCCATACTTAAGCTAATCTAAACAACTATTAAGAAATTTTTTAACCTATTAAGCAAGGTTTAGTGAACAAACTCACTTGATTTAGGATCCGCTTGGATCAAAACAACGGGGACGCAGCGAGGAGCGATAAACTCCAAAGAGGGACCGCCAAACAGAGTCGAGAAAGGCTTGAAAACGGGTTGAATAGAGCTGGTGAGACCCACTAGCTTCAGCTTTTGTTTGGTGCTGGTTTGGGCTGAGAGAGATGGATCGGTTGGCTAGCTGGGCAAGCAAGGACCTGCGGTGGACAAGCGAAGCTTCACGGGCCTCCAGGTGGCTCCGGCAACGGCGTGCGGTGGCTGAACAGCGATGTCTAGTAGTTGAACGACGGTAAGGAGCTCGGGGCAGCGAGTTGGGCGTGAAACAGACGCGATTGGATGTGGTGGAGGCATGAGGCGCGTGCGAGCGAGTGACGGCGTTGCGGTTGCTTGCAGTGGCTCTGGCGAGGCTGCTCGACGGCTTGGGGCTACTGGCTGCTCTCCTTTGCAATTTTTAAAGCTTGAAGAGGCTGGCAAGGGGAGCTGCTCGACCAAATAAGGGGAGAGAGAGAGGGGGGACAAATTGGCTTGGAGATGGCCACATTTGGTCTCTTCTTATCCCTTTTGTTCCCTTGACTCAGCCCCACCACCAATTGGCTTCCTTTGCCCATTTTCAGCCCTCAACACACTTGTAGTAGCCTTTGAAATGGTCCACAAGTTGTGCCCATGGGGGGCATCATTGAATGGACCTAGACTTAGAACCAGGGAGGACGAAGTCAATTTCTTGTAGGTATGCTTTCCCACAGTAGGCGAACTTCCAAGGTCAAGCCCTTCAAGGGACATCCTTTTAGTAGAAAACTCTCAGCCCTTTAGTACAGAGCCTAGAGACACCCAAATAGAACCAGGATGATAACATTTCTAACTATCCGAGTTGCATTTTTCAGAGGATCCTACTAGGCTGGAGAAGAAGGAAGAGTTTAGAAAGCCATTGAGAGATTTCACATGACACTCACTTTACTTCAAGGGACTCTGCCTAACATATTACATCCTCCTCGCCTTTTATAAGCAATAAGAGGTTACACACAAACAAGGACCAAGCTCACGGGTCCTGAAACAAGCAAAGGCTTTCGAAAATCTCAGTAGGGAATTATTTGCACAATATGAATATTGACAGTGAACAGTGATTTCCCTATCCTATTGCTACAGTGAAAGTGAATAGTAACTTACTATAATAAACTTGTACAGACACTGGCCTTGTTCAGTAGTCTCGTCTGTCATGAGCATTGTAGTCATAGTCCGAGTTATCTGGGCTGTGCACTGTTGTTAGAATATGTTCATCATATTTTTGTTCAAGTGCTTCAAGGTCTTCTGGTAAGAGAATATGGTTCAGCTGATATGAGGTGGATGCGGATGCTTCCTCTTTTGCCCAGTCTGTATTGTCGTCGTCTGTAGTGTCAGCAGGAATGCTTGGCTAAGGCCAATTGGATGGCTGTGCATAGAAGGATGTGTCCATGCCTTGAGATGAGGACAAAAGTCCATGATCATAGGGGTCCTGGGAAAGAGGACCTCCCCATTTAGTATAGGGGTCTTGAGAAGACTGTGCAATGTCGCTTGTGTCTGCCATTTCGTGTTCTTGTGATGATGCAGCTTGTCTGAATTCTTCGAGTGCTTCTTTAGCTTCTAGTGCTAGGTCATAATGATCCTATGCAGTGGGTACATTATAATATTATGCATATTCAAGAATTGTTTTATTTTCCCGGCATAGGATTCTCTAGAGTTCTTGATACTGGTGCTCATAGCAACCAATAGGTCCTGGATAAGATTTGTGAATTCGAACTTTTGCACTGTGTGGAACAAGTTTATAGGATGAGGTACCTATGCTCAGGGGGGCATTGATGATGTTGCCATTATTAGTGAGAAAAACCCATGGTCGATGAAAAAACAGAATAGTATGGACTTCAGGGTCTGGCTGTGTAGTTCTCAGTTCTTTTTCTAAGAGTTGCAGTTCCCAGTTCTGGAATCAGAACCGGTTTAGGGCTTCAAAAAGAAGACGAGATCCATTCTTCACGTTCACGACTCTTCATTCAGACCTCACAGTCACGTCATCGGATGCCACTCTGAGTCTCACCACCGGATGCCACTCGCCCTTAAGGCTGTCGCCACCGGACGTCGTTGGACGCCAGTCACCGACGCCGCTCACCCGAACCCTCGCCGCTCGATGCCAGTCGCTGCCCAAATCTAGTTCTACCCGTCGCCGATGCCTTCCCTTTGCCTCTGCCCGTCGTCGATGTCGCTCGCCCTCGACACCACCATCGGATGTCGCAAGCCACGTTGTCACCGCTCGACACTAATCGCTGGACTCGTTTATCCTGAAGCCTGAGGGGGATACGTCGATTCTCGATTCCGCTGAACGCCCTAACCCTCGACGCCGCTCACCCATTAACCCCTGAGTCTCAACGCCCTTGGCCGAGCCTCCCCCGAAGTTGCTCGCTCAACCACATGCTCAGGGCAACTCGACGCCGCTCACCCAGTCACCCCCGATGCCACTCACCAAGCCTCCCCTTAAGCACCTCGCTTCCTGCACCACCTACCGCAAGTCCGATCCTTTCAAGATCGGTCTCTGAAATTGGTGAGTTGGATTGACCCCAAGCTTCACTTTCTTGGAACCTGTACCATAGCACTTGGTGATTTGGTAGTTCGGTTTCCTAATTTACTAGAACCATGGATGAAAATGTCTATGCTTGGTTACGGGATCCTTCTCTATCTGTTAGGAAGAATGCTGTTCTTGTGCTCTCCCATCTCATATTGAATGATATGATGAAGGTAAATGGACAGATCCTGGAATATCTACAATGATATAAGTATTATCAAATTCATCATGATTGGAAATGCCATTACTTGTCCAGGTGAAAGGTTACATAAATGACTTGGTTGTTATGGGTTTTGAATGAAATCTTGTAAATGCTGGATTGATTGCGCTTATCCCTGCAACCCTACTTGCCACAACATGGTTTTTGATCCCAATGAACACCTTGAAGTTAGCTTCCCTCTATTAAAGCCTTCTATCTATTCTTGAAGTTTCATTTGTTATTGGCAAGATGGACTTGAACAATGAAGGGGATACATGATTCTATTTTAGTTTTTCATCAGCACAAGTTGCAGCACCAAAACCGCATGCTGGTCACTCTGTGTAATTCTTTAATGTATGTAGAGTATTGATAGTAATGAATAAGGGCAGCCTTTTAGGAGCTGGTTACACAATGTTAGGCAAAAGTGAATTTTGGATATCAGCATGTCAATGTCCAACATAATCCTCACATTGAAGTAGCTTTTTCACATGTTGCATGATCTCTTTTGGGTCAATTTTGCAGATCCAGAAGTGTCATATTTTGACCTCTCAATGTGGAAGCGATTTAGCAAGACAATCAAAGAAAAGCTAACTTTTCAATGAACGAAAATTTTTATCTCATCGTTAGAATATTTGACATGTATCCTGAAGAATTGTCCATTAGAAGGTCCAAAGCAAAATGACATGAACTATAGTAGGCAATAATCAAAAGCAACGGTTACTTGTCAAAATAGATAAATGAATGTAACATTTCAACTTCCAAGATGAACCAAATTTTAGCTTTTACATGGGATTGGGACATTGAGACATATGTTTGTAGGTAAATCACTATGTTTCCAGATTCCAGCCTTATTGACTGGGAAGGTGGTTGTTCTGATCTCACCGTTGATAAGTTTAATGCATGACCAATGTCTAAAGCTCGCAAAACATGGTGTCTCTACCTGCTTTCTTGGATCTGGGCAACCTGACAATAGTGTGGAAAAGAAAGTGATGGAGGGAAAATATGGTTTGATATATGTTTGCCCATAGTCGGTTTTAAGGTAAGAGTTTGACATGTCATGTGTAGTGGTGTTATCTCTTTTGGCATTTTTTTTACCAAGTGATATGGATCTTCTTACAGGCTGATAAAGCCACCACAAAGTCTTGCAGCAGGCCGAGGAATCACATTATTTGCAATTGATGAAGTCCACTGTGTTTCGAAATGGGGCCATGATTTTCGGCTTGACTACAAGTTAACCCTTTTCTTCTGATTCGATCTTTCTTTGTGCATTACCTAATTTGTTTGGCAGGTGATTAACCATCTTAGACCTAAATACTTAGAAGATGAAACGGACACCTTCCAGGGTGTGGATGATTGGGATGGTATAACTTCTTATTAAAGAGGAATATCTTCAGAATTCTGATTATGGCATGATGTTTCTACCATTGCTGTTTATATATGCTTGTAGGATGTGGAGCAATGGACTTTATGAAAACTTACTCATAGATTGGAAATTGTCTGAAAAATGTGCTAGAACTTATTCATCCTGTAATTTGATGTGCTATTCAATTGGCCCTTGCAGTTCCCTATGGAGAATTACGTGGAGAATCTCCTGATTTAAGCTAGGAGGTATACGGTTCTTTTGAGATGTTTGATTCACCAATGGAACTGGAGGAAAGGCTGAAGCTTCAGCAAGAGCCATTAAATCATGGACCTACTATTATTTACGTCCTTACGAGGAAAGAAACTTTGGCAATTGCCAAATTCTTGGGTGACTTCGGCATCAAAGCAGTAGCTTATAATGCCAAGGTTTCATTCTGTATAATAAATACCCTTTTTAATTGATGTATTCTCAATTTGATGGTTTCATTTTGATATCATTCTTGCTTCAAACTACTCCACATTTCTTTTATGCACGTACGTTATAGTTCAAATCTAAAAAAAAAAAAAAAAAGAATCCGTTGGAATCTGGAACCGACCTTGGAACCTGTGACAGGGTAGGTTCCAGGTTCTTGGTTTTGACTGGTAGGTTCCAGGTTCCAAACGGAATTGAACTGGAACCTGAAACCGATTACCTCTAATTTCCAATGAGTCGGGGGATAAAATCAATTAAGAAAATCTAAAAGGTTGTTGTCATTTTCACTTTCAATGTTACCTCCATCGAGTCCAAATATCCTGGTGAGGTTGGCAATGAACCTTCTGGTTGGAATTTCAATAGCTATTAAGTATTTATTAGTTAAGTACCATAATAACCATTGAAGTTGATCAGGGAAATCATCTTCTCTCTAGATTAGAGGATGTATGAATGGAAAGTCTGCATTTAATCCAAAATGATAAAGAGTCAAACCTCCATTGAGTCTGAACAGATCTGTGTGACATTGCCACATGAGTTTATCTAGGTTTTCAGTGAGCCTGTCTTTTTGGATTTGCTCAATGATCTCTTGGCGGTATCGCCAACTTGGCCAGTCTTTGATCTTCTCAATCTTATATTTCTCATTGTGATGAGAAGTATGGAAAGCATGCTTCATGATATACATGTTGATTTCTACTAGTGCTTTTGGTCTTGACAGGAAATTAGCAAGTACATTCTTTTCCCCGGCAATGTGTTTGGTTTCAAAAGAATATTTTGAAAACCATTCAGCCCATCATAGCAGTTGAGAATTTGGAACTTGCTTTTGTTTGAACTTGGTCATCTGAGGGAAAGATGCCATATCCAATTCTACTAGGAAGTGATGGCCAATGAGATGGAACTCGAACTTTTTCATCCCATTCTTTATCGCTAAGATTTCTTTGAAAGTGGAATGATAACGCATTTCAGCTTGGGAAAATTTTCCACTTTTGTAGGCACATATACTTCAATTTTCATCCAATTCTTCCTTGAATTAATCCAATTCGGCTTCGATAAATTCCAATATCGAGTCTTCGATCAAATTGATATTTTTCCTTACCAATTGAACCTACTTGCATCCCAATTGTGCGATTAAAAACGGTCCCTGACATTTTCTGGACAAAAAGGCCCTACCTCGACTTTTTCCCAAAATGTCTCGATTTGCAGAAAAATCTTTAGAGACTAAGTCGATGTTCCTAAAATGACTTGTGACATGATAGAACTTTCAATTTCTGAAATCAGATTCAAATTCATGCTTAATTTCAATTTGGCGCGATTTGAGTGTGATCTAGACTACCCGGTAGTTTTCAGAAATTTTTAGTGCAAATGACCCATGGTTGATTTTCTTCGAGTCATAATGAACCGCTTCGACACATTGGCGACTCTTGGTGGTCGTGAAAATTTTGAGATTTCAAATACGGATACAGGGTATCAAAACGACAGAAAAATTAGTTAGTGCCTATCCACAAGAATTTTTCAATTTAGTGGAATCACCCACGTTTAATCACACATCTCAGTCGAACCAACCTATCTCTGATTTCTAATCGATCTTACTATGCCAAAATGATCTCTGCAGATGAGCACGGTCGAGTAGCCGATTCCTAGTCGAATCCTCAAGTCTATTGCATTAAAATCTCTTAATGACTTCTCCCAATAGTCTAGTTATTTCACGAGTGATCGATTATGAGAATAGCACTATAGGCATGTTGATGAAATGCCCGATTTATTCAATTGAAAACAGGATTGAAAATCCAGGATGTCACAACTCTTCCCCTCTTATAAAAATTTCATCCTCAAAATTTAAACCTTTACCAATCCTAATGAAAGGTGGGGGTACCTTTGTCTCATCGGGTTTCACTTTCCCACGTTGCTTCTTCAGTTTCGTGGTGTTGTCATACCACTTTGACCAAGGGGACCTTCTTAATACACAGAATTTGATCTTTCTGAACCACAAGCTGAACCGGATTTTCCACGTACGACACTCTGTTGTCCACGTCCAATTCTTCGAGATTTAGCACGTGGGTCGGGTCAGGCTCACACGTTCTCAATCTCGACACGTGAAAGACGTCATGCATTCGCGCCTACTTTAGCAGTAATGCAAGACGATACACTACGATCCCAATTCCCTCTCTAGAATCTCAAAGGGACCTATGTAACTCGGTTTCAGTTTCATAAAGATGTAATAACCAATTTGGAACTCTAAGGGCCTTCGATACTCAACGATACAACTTTTCCGGTGGCTTTGAGCGGTCTTTAATCTGTTTTTGATCACGGCAACTGTAATCACTGACCGTTGAACTGACTTTGGGCCTGTGATCTTTCTTTCCCTGACTTCATCCTAACACTTTGGTGCTTTGCACACTCTACTATGCAATGCGTCAAAAGGCACATCTGATTGTTCTGCTGAAACTGAGAACCTCGGGTCTGGATTTGATATGATCATTACCGGCACTCCATGCAGATGAACTATTTGACACACATACAATTTTGCATGCCTGTCCAAATCAAGGTCCTTTCGTACTGCGATGAAGTGAGCCGATTTCATTAGTTTGACGACCACTACCCAAATGGAATCGTTACCTTTCTGACTTCTTAGTGAGTCCATCACAAAGTCCATCATGATGTGCACTCATTTCCACTATGGGGGTATCGAGAGGTTACAAGAGTCCTCTTGGCTTACAAAGCTATTCCTTCACTCGCTAACACGCCGAACACTTAGCGACATGATTGGTGATGTCCGTCCTCATACCGGACCACTAATAATGTTGACACAAATTCTGATACACCTTCGTATTGCTAGGATGAATGTTGCAACTGTTACGATGAGTTTCTGACAAGATCTCTCCCTTGAATGTTGCATCATCAGGTACATACAATCATCCTCGGAACTTCAGGGTACCGCCTTCAAAAATCTGAAAGTCATCTTTTCTCTCAGCGGTGTCTCTTGCAGGATCTTCTAAATCTTTAGTCTGTCAATTGAAAAGTCTTGATTCTAATATGAGCATTCGGCACAATTCTGCGGGTGGCTATAAGATTTGGAAGGTAGCCTACCTTAAATTTGAAGACTAAATCTCGAGCTTCCACAAGTAAAGTCAATTCTTTAACTAGCATCAGCGCAACTGAAGACTCCTGACTCAGCGAATCAACGACCTCGTTCCCCTTCCCAGGGTCATACAAAATATCACAATCCTAGTCCTTCAAGAGTTCTAATTCACAACACCATCTTGTATTCAACTCCTTTTGCAAGAATAGATACTTAGGACTTTGATGGTCTATGAAGATCTGGAATATTTTCCCCACATAACTAGTGTCTTCCAATCTTCAGAGCAACAATAATTGATGCGAGTTCTAAGTCATGCGTCGGGTAGTTCAGTTCATGAGGTCTCAATTGATGGGACACGTATGCAACAACTCTACCATGTTACATCAATGTGCAACCCAGTCCTCTAAATAACGCATCACTATAGATCTCGTATCCTCCAAGACTAGATGGGATGGTTAGCACATGTGCGGTGGTCAGCTTCTGTTTAAGCTCTTGGAAACTATGCTCGCACTTGTCTGGCCACATAAACTTTTCTTCATTCTTCAACAGTCGAGTCAAAGGCGAAGTTAATGTTGAAAACCTTTCCATGAACCTTTTGTAGTATTAAGCTAAACCCAAAAAGCTTCTGATCTTTGACACTGATGTCGGTCTTGGCCAACTGATAATTGCTTTGATCTTGGTAGGGTCCACAGAGATTTTCGCCTGAAATCACGTGACCTAGGAAAGCAATACGAGTCTACCAAAACTCGCACTTACTAAACTTAGCGTACAATCCATGATCTCACAGAGTCTGAAGTACTGTCCTCAACTGTCTTTCGTTCTCCTCAACTGTCGTATCCACGACAGTCGCCATGTAACCTTGACAACCCCCTTCTAACAAACGGGGACATTGATAAAATTGTTATGGGGACATTGCCCATCCTATCCGATGCACAACTTGATTCATCTATGAGTTGGCGGCCTATTTAATCTACCATACTGTGCATTTTGCGGCGCAATTCCTCGGTTCTAACCATCTATAGTGGTGGCGGTAGCTGTTGCAGCCCCATTGGTCTTCGGGGACAATTCCTAGCTATGTGACCCCGCTGGCCACATTCATAACACGTACCCATCTCAAAATGGCATAGGGCTGGTTCGTGTCGCCTTCCGCAGAAGTGACACATGCCATTTTATCTAGGCGCTGAGTTACCGATCCCACTCTTCTTGTTGAGCAGAATAGGATACATTCCTGCATACATAGGTCTCTTCCCAAACCTATTCCCATCTATGTTAGATCCGAACTGTGACTCAGAGGTAGCGGCTCACTCGTTTAGATTTCTTTCTAACAGCTGGGCTTGATTATACACCTTGCGATAGTCCTTTAGATCAAACGGCACCAGCGGTTGCTTCCGCTCTAGCTGAAGGCCATTCTTGAACCTTCAAGCTTTATCCTCTGGATCCTCGATCAACCCCGAAGCATACTGAGAGAGCTCCACAAACTTGACCTCGTACTAGTCAACAGTCATCGTCCCTTGGCAGAGACGCTGGAATTCTTCCATTTTTTGTTCTCGGGCGCTTCCTGAAAAGTATTTGTCTTTGAAGGCTATGAGGAAAGCATCCCATAGCGGGACTACTCCTCCCAAAAACAGTATGTCTCTGGTAGCTTTCCACTAGGTATTGGCATTGCCTTGTAGTTGATAGACTGCCAGGATTGCTTTCTCCTCTTCGTTGCACCTCAGAAGTGCAAACACTTTATCCAAATCTTGTATCCAAAGAGAGGCAGTCTTTGGATCTCTAGTACCTGTGAACCTCGGCAGGTTCAACTTCAGGAATTGTTCCACCAACTTGTGGAGGTCTCTCCCTATCCACAACTATGTTCCCAGCCGGAACTTCGGTAGGTGTGGCGACAGGTGTGGTAGCAGCTGTAGCCTCAGCAGCGACGGTAATAGCAGTAGTAGCAGCAGCTTGAGTGGCGACTGCAACAGCGGCAGTGAACGCGGTGGCTTGGTTCTAGGCCTGTTGCCCATCAGATCTCTCATCGCCTCTAGTGCCTACATGTCCCAACAGTTCCCGAATCATTAGGTGCTGTTACACCAGCATTGATTGGAGGCAGTGCTACTCCACTTGCGCTAGCCTGAGTTGGCGCTCTACCACGACCTCCTCGGGTACCGACCCTTGTCGGCGTCCTACCCCGAGTTGCAGATTACAATGGTACGCTTCCTAGGAGTCCTTTGCTCCTGATCATTCATAATGTAGCCTTTCTACAAAACTTGTTCCCAATTCCATACAGAATTAGAAACTAAGTGATCCATGTAAACAAATAATTCTACCAATCAGTTATCAAAGACATGCACCAGCATGAAATAAAGGCAAATCCTACTAACTATCCCAAGGACCCATCACACCTTATCACTCCATAGACAGACCTAAGCTTTGTACCACTTAAACGAGGATGTCACGCCTTGATCCTCGAGCGCGTGCCCATCCCTCAGTGGTTAATAAAAATTTTGTGACTTCCCAGGACGAGTCGCCGACCCTTTCATTTTATTGCACATGCGGAAGTGAATAACAAATTCCCTAACAGTAACCATCTCGAGATAGAAAAGCAGGACATTATATTCAAAAACAAAACATGCTGATATAGACCAATTGAGTCATATACAAAAGGAGTAAAACTGATATCTTGATCTTTAAGGCTTAAGATCAATTTATCGATTTTATTAGCGAGATAGTCAAGTTTGAATTTCAAATTGAGTGATGGATAATATTCTTGACGATCGTGGTTGGTTTGATGTTTATCTCTTAATTGTCCTATTTATCCTAAAAATGCAAAAAAAAGATTGCATTTGCATCCCATGTAGATTAGAATTGATTGCATGATAGGCTAGTTTTTTTTTTTTTTTTGAAATGCATGTTTAGAAGGCATTTAGAATAGATAGCATTTAACTCTATTTTTCACTTTAGTTAGATTTTTATCTTTATTAATTTTAATTAGGAATTTTTCATAAAAAAAAAAAATCATGCATGTCATGTAGGATTAGATTCATGAAATGCCCGTCATCTAGTGATCATCACAAGACTTCAAACGACCGATTCTCCAAAGGAACTGTTCTATCTGACCTACACTTCAGATCACCTCAGCTCGCTCCAGGTCTTCCACCCTAGGGTCTTAAAAAATGAAGCCCACGATGGGGTGAGATATAAATCTCAGCGAGTTCATGTTCTAAACCCCGATTAGGAGGGTAATACACCTAGAACGTCCTAACCACACAATTATACAATCATAGAGACTTACCTTGTCTCAGATCCTCCCTACAGGTCAGCATAGTTCATATCACAATCATGTGTATATAGCAAATTCACACACCAATTGAAACATTTAAATCAATCACTGCTCACACGAGCAAGTACTACTGATACACATCAAAGCAAGAATTACCGACACACGTTGATCTATCAATTCAACTCAACATGCATTCCAATTAATTAATTATTACTACCCACACGAGTAGTTTTATCCGACATGCACTAGGGTCGGGTAATATCTACCGACACACGTTGGGGATTGGTTCTCTTAACATTTAACGTCCACTGACACATGCCAAGGATGAGTTCTCTTAAATTTCACACGATCATCAAGCATAAACTCTAGGCATGTCACAGACCAACCTTATATCATCAATTATGTACAAACCGACAAGCATTGCACCAAGAACCATCACAAAATCATAACTGGCCCTAACCGGCAGAATAGGCTCACTCGCATGTCTCCATGTTTAAATCCGGAAACCAAATCAAACAATTTCAGAAAATTTCCAAATTTGAATATGTTGTAAAATACACATAAAAGAACACTTTTCATGCGGACCCCATGACCCAAATCCTTCTAAATTTGGCCCAATAAATCGTTCAATCCAGTACAAAAACTGTGTTTGTTTCCAGAAAATTTGTTTTCAAAAATTAGTTTGGTTCAAGGTCCAAAACATGTTCATTTGATCTGAAATTTGAGCATCTTAAACTAGAAGATATGAACAACAAATTTTTG
Source organism: Eucalyptus melliodora (assembly GCA_004368105.4). Taxonomy (NCBI): domain Eukaryota; kingdom Viridiplantae; phylum Streptophyta; class Magnoliopsida; order Myrtales; family Myrtaceae; genus Eucalyptus; species Eucalyptus melliodora. The sequence continues at coordinate 3,304,405 of CM023402.3, read as the reverse complement.
TGATAAACCATTTTGAAATTCAAACCCTAAGAGTTGATAAAAACCCCTAGAATCCTAAAAGGTTACCAGTTCTAGCAAAGACTGAGGTTCTATTTGAAAATGACGAAGCTGATATCTCCTTCTTTTAGATTCCTAAAAATCTTGAAGAAAATATATGTTGTAGCTGAGGATATCTAAAACATTTCTTAAGAAGACATCAACCTCAAATTCGTAACCCACTTTGATCTACAAAAATGACAAATGACGAGGGTCCAGAAACTAGAACTGCAGGAATTCCACTGGATTCAACTAATCCATCATCAAGGGTGCTAATCTCACTAATTAGATTAACACTAATCCATTCTAAGGCTAATCTAACCATTTAGATTATCACTAATCCATACTTAAGCTAATCTAAACAACTCTTAAGCACAATTAACCTACTAAGTAAGGTTTAGTGAGCGAACTCACTTGATTTAGGATCCGCTCGGATCAAAACAATGGGGACGCGGCGAGAAGCGATAAAATCCAAAGCGGGACAGCCAAACAGGGTCGGGAAAGACTTGAAAATGGGCTGAACAGAGCTGGTGAGACCCACTAGCTTCAGCTTCTATTTGGTGCTGGTTTGGGCCGAGAGAGATGGATCGGTTGGCTGGCTAGGCAAGCAAGGACCTGCGGTGGACAGGCGGAGCTTCACGAGCCTCCAGGCAGCTTCGGCAATGGCGTCCGGTGGCTGAATGGTGATGTCTGCAGCTAAACGATGGCAATGAGCTCAGGGCAGCGAGTTGGGCGTGAAATGGACGTGATTGGACGTGGTGGAGGCGGAGGGGCGCGCGCAGGCGAGCAACAGCGTCACGGTTGCTTGCAGTGGCTCTGGCGAGGCTGCTCGATGGCTTGGGGCTGCTGGTTGCTCTCCTTTGCAATTTTTGAAGCTTGAAGAGGCTGGCAAGGGGGGGCTGCTCGATCAGATATGGGGAGAAGGAGAGAGGGGGGACAAATTGGCTTGGAGGGGGCCACCTTTGGTCTCTTCCTATCCCTTTTGTTCCCTTGACTTAGCCCCACCACTAGCTGGCTTCCTCTACCCATTTTCAGCCCTCAACACACTTTTAGTGGCCTTTGAAATGGTTCAAGAGTTGTGCCTATGGGGGGCATACGAATTTGTACATGTTGCACTTCAATTTTCATCCAATTCTTCCTTAAATTAAACCAATTCGACTTCGATAAATTCCAATATTGAGTCCTCGATCAAATTGGTATTTTTCCTCACCAATTGAACCTACTTGCATCCCAATTGCATGATAAAAAACAGTGCTATGAATTTTCTGGACAAAAAAACGCCCTACTTCGACTTTTTTCCAAAAAGTCTCAGTTTGCAGAAAAATCTTCGGAGACTGAATCGACGTTCCTAAAATGACTCGTGACATGACAAAACTTTCAATTTTTGAAATCGAATTCAAATTCGCGGTTAATTTCAATTCGGCACGATTTTAGCGTGATCTAGGCTACTGGGTAGCTTTCAGAAATTTGTAGTGCAAATGACCCGTGGTCGATTTTCTTTGAGCCACAATGAAGCTCTTCGACACATAGGCAACTCTTAGTGGTTGTGAAAATCTCGAGGTTTCAAATACAAACACAGGATACTAAAATAACAGAAAAATCAGTCTAGTGCCGATCGACGAGAATTTTGCAATTTAGTGAAATCACCCACGATTAATCACACATCTCAGTCGAAGCAACCTATCTCTGATTTCTAATCGATCTTACTGTGCCAAAATGATCGTTGCAGATGAACATGGTCGAGTGGTCGATTCCTGGTCGAATCCTCAAGTCTATTGCATTAAAATCTCTTAATGGCTTCCCGAGATATTCTAGTTATCTCATGAGTGATCGGCTCTGAGAATAGCACTATAGGCATGTCGATGAAAGGGCCGATTTATTCAATTGAAAAGAGGACTGAAAATCCAAGATGTCACAAAAAATGTGTTTTATTCAAAGGAAAATCCCCCTAGAAAGGGCACGGAATGTGTGTATGATGAACACGTGATTATTGTTGGCCAGCAATCAGTATCACCAAAGATGAACCGAGAGAGATAATCGATTGAAATTGATGAAATTCTAAGATAATTTGGAACAAAGTCGAAATTCAAAAGAACTTTGAGAGACTAACCCAGGAAGCTTTGGAAATTTTCCAAAATCGATTATGATCCTCAAACGAGTCTAACATTGGTTGCTCTCCACAAATTAGCCAACGTCGGACCCTCTGCGACAATTTAGAAAGCAATCTCTTTCTTTTTCTATCTCTGTCAAAGCATTTTTAGAGAAAGAGTACAATGCCCGCAATGAGAGATCCCTACTATGAATCTGCTCAGTTCTCCAAAGTAGAAACTTTATTATCACTCAAAGAGAGAATTAAATTTGGGAATATTCTCTTGAGTGAGGACAATATGCTCTCTATTCTTTTTTATTCTTTGATTCCAAACTCGAAAAAGGAGATGTGAATGTACTTCTCACTTTTCCCACCTCCTTTGCTCTGTCGCTATTTGGGGCTTTGAGTTGTCGTGAGGGCTTTACCCATTCAATCTATGTAACCATCTCCTCTTTGTCCCACACGTCATGGACAAGTACGATGATATGGCTTGTAAGATAATATCTAATTCATTAAGAATATCGAGTGCCGTGTTAGATGTGATATGACCAAATATTTCATTAAAATAATTATTGGTGATATACTTTTCTTTATCATTTAATATATGAAATACCTAATTTATGTTGTACCTTCTTGGATTTTTGAACATATTTTTTCTTCTAACAAATAAGCAAGGAACAATCTCAACACGTGTGTATATATTTCCCATTGTTCCTCCGATTCAAGGCAAAATTGTATAGAGAGGAGTGAAAAAAAAAAAAATTAAAACTAAGCAAAAGCATGACATTTAGCTCCATTTCCGATCTATGGAACAAATGGAACATTCGAGGCATCATTATGTTGAGCCTCTCGCTTCAGGTCTTTCTCATTTTATGTGCACCCCTTAGAAAGAAAATAGTAAACCCCCCATCATTTTCCTCTTGTGGTTGGCCTATTTGATAGCTGATTGGGTAGCTGCATTCGGGATCAGGCTCATCTCTTTCAACCGAGGCAATTTGTGTGCTCGTGCAACTGAAGTAAACATAGCACTTAAAGCATTTTGGGCCTCATTTATGTTGTGATGACACCTATTTTAAAAACAAAAAAAAAACAAAAAAAACCAATTTTTTTTTTAAATAATTAATTAGTTAAAAAAAGAATTTAGGGGTTGGGTTGGGCCGGATCCGGCTTTGGCTCGGCCTGCCCCTCTTCCTTTCTTCTTCCCCCCCGTGTGCCCCATTTTCTTCCCTTCAGCCCGGCCCGCACCCCAGTTGCTCCCCACCTTCAGCCCAGCCAATGATGAACCGGTCTTCTCCATCCTTGGCGACCCTGGCACGCACAACCTGCAGCAAAGGGAGAAAAGACAGCACAGAGGAGTAGGGGTAAAGGCCAGAGCAGGGAAGAGTGGAAGATAGGAGAAGATAGGAGCAAGGAGAGTAGGGGTAGAGGATAAGGGGCAATCGGAGAGAGAGAATGTCACGCCCCGATTCTCCGAGCGCGTGCCCATCCCTCGGTGGTTGATTAAATAGCGACATCCCAGGAAGCGTTGTCGACCCATTCATTTTAATGCGCATGCGGAAGCGAATAATTAAATCACCAGACAACATGAAAATGGGATAAAAAAATAGGACCATAATTTTGGAAAACCACATCACCTTTATACACATCAAACTAAGTCATATATAGTATTAACTGATATATACAAAGTCTACAAAAAGGGGAGGGTAGAGGGCTACAGATCCTCTAAGCATTCAAGTCTTCAACTGAATACTTCAGGGACTCTGTGACATCCCGAATTTCGATCCCGTTTTGAATATATGAAATGGGCATTTCACCGGCACGCCTATGGTCCTTTTTCTCTGAGCTGATCACTCACGAGTTAACCAATCTATTGGGTGAAACAATTAAGGGATATAACCGCGATAAAATCCCTAAAAGCTACCCGGTAGATCGGATCGGACTAAAATCGGGTTCGATCAATTTTTAACCACGAAATTGAATTCAGTTTCGGGAATTGGACGTTCGGGCATGTTACGGTTCAATTATAGGATGTCGTCTTATCTTTTGGAATAATTTCGTTGAGTTCGAGATTTTTTGGAAAACTGATTCGGACGTTGCAAAAAAATAACAGAAATTCGGACGGGCCGATTGGAAGTGAAATTTGGACTTCTAAACTGAACTATTGGATGATGGGAATTTGTGGAGATGTGTAGGGTTTTTCTTCGATGAAATTGGACTTCGAATTTGAGAAATTGAGGCCAAGAAAGTGAAAATTCGGAGCTAGGCATAGGGGGTGCAACATTTGTCATCAAATTGGAATTTTTGTGGATTAATTTACAAGATTTAATTATAGGAGACAGGGAGATAATTATGTGGACTTGTGGGGCCAAGCTATGATGATTTGGATATTTTATCTTGACTATTCAGCAACTTTTCCAGCACGCCAAGGCCGCCGCTCCTCTCCTTTGGTTTTTCTCTCTCGCATGCCAAGCTGCTTCTCTTCCTCTTTCGTGCGACGAGCTCCTTCTCTCTCGGCCAAGTCTTGCTTCTGCTTCTTTTTAATCTTCCTTTGAAGACTGCCAGCCGTCCTCCTTCAGTCTCTGCCGCCCGCTCCACTCCATCCGCATGAAGCCTTCCACCGAGGCTGACTTCATGTTCTGTTGATCGAAGCAGCTCGACACCAGTGAAGCCTCCCCACGTGCAGCCTCTGCAGTCGCTGTCTCCCCTCGTCAGCGTGTCTTCGGCCCAAAATCCCAGCAGGAAGTCCAGGAATTCGGTCCAGCTTGCTCGTGTCTTCATCTCCACCGGTCAACAATCCTCTCCACCCAGCTCTTGGTTGACCCTGCAGCTGCCCGTTTGTTCATCAAGCAGCCAATGAAGCCCACATCTCCTCTGGCTGTCCACGAAGACTGAAGCTGCCTCGATTTCTTCAATTTTCCTCCACTTAAGCAGTTGAGTAGTCCAGCGTCTTCATCCAACGATCCGTCGAGGCTGCTGCTGTTCGTCCATCCCCACATGGCCCGCAATCTAATGAGTCTTCATCCTCCAGCTCACGTGAATTTTTAGCCTAGCAGTGGGGCCCATCTCCAGCAACTTCAGCAAGCCCATTTCGGTGAAGTTCAGTCCAGCAGCCCAGTTTTTTAGGCCCGCTTCAGCTTGGTCCAATTAAGTTGTAGCCCATTTTCAGTCTTCAAGTTCAGCCCATCTTGGGCCCGTGAAGCAAGTCGGCCCAAGTTCAGCCCAAGCCCAGCATTTTGCTGTGGGTTTGCAAGGCCTTTGGGCCCGGCCCGAGTGATCGTCGACGTCGCTGAAAATTCAGATTTCGGCTGCCGTCGCGTCACCATCGCGGTGTTTCGGTCTTCGTTTTGCCAAGTGAGTAATCTCACTAATCCTTGCTTAGTAGACTAATAATACTTAAGGGTTGATTAGATTTAATTAAGTGCAATTAAGTGGTTATATTAGAATGGATTATTGATTATTAGTTAATTGCATTGCATATTAGTTAGGTGGTTAGTGTACTTAGCTAGAGAACTCCCTATACTATTTATTGAATGCATCTTGGGATTTTTCCCGACCCTTATCGGGCTTCAATTAGGCATTACGGGCCTAAATTGGATATTTAGTATTTATTTATTAATTTTTGAAATTAATTATTCAATTAATTATTTTTCAGAAATTAGGCAAGGATAGCCGACGACCGAAATTTCGTGCTGATTGTCGTGGCACAGTCCGTTTATTTATTTGAGCTCTACGTTGTGATTAATCAAATTAATTGTGCAATTTGAGGAATTATTCCTTAATTGACTAAAATTGAGTGAAATTAAATGATTGATTGGTGGATGACCGAGTATGGTTATTTAGCATTGACAATGCTTTGATGAGTTGTAAAGTAGAGAAAATTGTGAGATTGAATTGAGAATAATTTTGGCTGAGATCGATTAGGTATGAGGTATAGACATACGTGGTTTGGTGATAAGGAAATCACTGATGAAAATGGCGCCTTAAAGAACGCACGGGTGCTGTCTATTACTTGCATCAGTATAGATATACGTGGTTCGGTGATTAGGAAATCAATGGTGAAAACGGCGCCTCAAAGTACGCATGACTGCTGTCTACTGCATGCCTCATTACAGACATACATGGTTCAGTGATTAAGAATATCACTGGTGAAAACGGTGTCTTAAAGAACGCATGAGTGCTATCTAGTACATATGTCACCTTGGCAAAAACAACACCCGAGAGCATTATTGTAGCTCTGTGACTGAGAGTGCAAATGGGAGGTTTTATATTGAGAAGTGATTTGACTTGGAAATGGTCCGATTGACATGTAATCAACTAAGTCGATTAATCAATGATTTGATCAGTTGTTGTGAATTGACTGACTGAGTGGAAGTTACTTTGAATGGTCCGATTGACATGTAATCGACTAAGTCGATTGATCGAGATATCGATCTGTGATGTGATTGCTAGGGTGCTTATTGAATTGTGCTAATATGCAGGTAGAATCTGATGCCAAGATAAGTCCTATGACCCGTGCGTGCATAGGCAGCCCGGATAGCGTATTGGTTTCCTAATCAAGTCTTAGTGAGGTAGAACTTATTGAGACGTAGTCTCATCCCGGTTGTGGGACAACATTTCAGGCCCATAGATGAGCCTGTGAAGAAGGAACCAGAAAAGGACGATGAGCCAGAAAAAGATGAAGAGATTGAAGAAAATGAGCTTAGTGAAGAAGAGTCAGAAGGGGATCAGGATGATCTTGAGTATGACCCAGATGAGGACGGAGATCCTATCATCTTTTGTGAATCCTGTCTAAACATGAATAGTGTGAGACTAGAAAGTTATGAATAATCTTGTGAATAGACTTTGAGTTATGCCATGTATAAAGGTTCGGTTGTGAATTTCAATATGAAAAATATGGCCTTACTTTTCTATCCCATTGTTTTATTGTCTGGGGATTTATAACTGCTTCCACATGTGTTTAATAAATGAAAGGGTCGGCGATACTTAGTTCTGGGATATCGTATTATAAAATCGACCAAATAGAAGGATGTGTGCGTGCCTGAGGATCGAGGCGTGACAGACTCTAGATCCGAAAGATTCGGGTCTACCATTGAACCACCAGGAGGGTCAGTCGTGCCCTTGCTAAAAGCGATCTCCAACACTGACTTAGGAATCTCAGACTCCAAAAGAGGGCATTCTCTGGGTCCATCTCGCTCGTAACAATACCACGATCTGAATTGATGGGGTACATTCTGGGGTAGACTCACATCAACCCAGACAATAGATTTCATGAGCTCGTATACACAGGCTCCTTGGCTCCTAGGGAGGGAAATTTGAGAGTGTTGTTCGGTAATCTTCTTTGGCTAGCCAAAACGTTCAGGAGGTACAACCATCTAAGGATCTATAAATGTTAGCCCATGACGGGGTGAGACAACGTCTCAGCAAATTTATCCCCTAAATTCCGACTAGGAAGGAAATATGCCTAAAGGCTACCAAGGCACACACAAGACATATGACTTACCTTTATCTCAGTTCTTTCCTGTAAGTCAGTATGATTCAATACTCAACCAATCACTTCAGTTCAATCAAATCATTGATCAATCAATCCATTCGATTCCATACCATTAATACTCCATAAAATTTGATCAATTCAAACATTCCTCACTCTAAATTGATAATAGATGGTATAGCTCACCAAAGCTGATAGATATATAATAATACTGCTCACCAAAGCTTCTATATATCTATATTGCTCACCAAAGCTGTGCGGTACTTAATATGCCCCAAAGCCATTAGAGTATATTGCTAACCCTAAATTGATATATCAAGGCCCGCAAGCTGATGTAGTATACTATTCCCATCAACTGACAATTCACCGTTTTTATGATACACAGTAAAAATAATCGTGTGTGGGTACACGATCGGCCTTAGTCAAAATACCATAATTTCTTTTTTTATTTAAATCCCACCATTTAATATAGTCCATACAGATATTTTTGGCGTTATAAACCGATGCTCGGTATTTCGTGATTAAATACTTAAATTACTCAATTTTGAGATAAATTCCCAAAATTACAAATATCACTCAAATAGCACAAATTAGCATTCAATTAAATAAACTAATCACACCATTGTAATAAGCACGAAATTTCGATCACTCGCTATCCCGGTATAATTTTTGAAAAATAATAAATAATAAAAAAATACCAAAAATAATTAAATAAATACAAATAAATGCTATAAATGCAAACTTAGGCCGGAAAAAGCCTAATTAAATACTAAAACAGGCTCAAAAAATTTTCAAACTTATCTAGATAAATAATACAACATATCTAGTCGCTAATTAAGTCAATCTAACCACCTAACATGAATAAACGAGTAATTAAATCACTAATTCGTTCTAACTAACCACCTAAGCCATACTTAGCCTAAACTAATCAACCCTCAAGCATAATTAACTCCATAATGAAAGATTAGTGAATAAACTCACCGGTTTTGAAATCCGATGAGTTCACGGCGACGGCAAGGTGGAGATGAGCAACAAACTTTGTAGCAATGACACCTTTTGAGGCCTGAAAGCGGCCTAAAATGGGCCAAATAGTACATAGCTGGTTGAGGGCTGCTCGGTTATATTCTTGGGCCAAGAGAGCGGCTTTGACAGTTGGCTTGGGCCAAAACGACGAGGGTGAGGCGGACGGGCTATGGCGGGCTTGGCGTAAGTGAATGGCGGCCGTATGGCGACGGAGCGGCGACGACGAGGCTTCGGATGGGCTTAAAGGGCACGGGGGGAGGTGGCCTGGAGTCACGAGACGATGGAATGGCGCATGGGATGAGTGGTTGGCGTGCGAGGCGCGATTGTGATGTGGCGGGGGCAGGTGGCTTGGCGAACGGTCAACGGTGAGGGAGGGGTTTGGCCGGCGGTTTCTCTGCACTTCTTGTGCTCCAAAATGACTAACGATGGAGAAAGTAAATGCAGAGGAAGAAGAAGGGGACAACTAAGCTTGGAGGGGGGCCACATCTCTTCATTTCTATCCCCACCATGGCCGGCTGGCTTCCTCAGCCATTTGCAACTACCAAGGCTTCCTTGGCAAGCTTCCTAAGGGTCCAAAGGTTGAGGACTAAGGGGGCTACGAATTTACACATTTTCCCCCAAATTGGACCAAATCCTAATTAATTAAAGCCAATTTCGGCCCTATAAAATCCATTGCGGTGTCCGCGATCAAATTGACATTTTTCCTTGCCCATAGAACCAACTTACATCCCAACAATGCGATAAAAAATAGTCCTCTGAATTTTCTGGTTGAAAACGGCTCTAACTTGAATTTCTGTCAAAAATCTCGGTTTGCAGAAAAATTTTCAGAGGATGAGTCGACATTCGAAAAATGACTCGTGACATGACAGAACTTTTAATTTCTAAAATCATATTCAAATTCGCGGTTAATTTCAATCTGGCGCCATTTTAGTGTGACTTAGCCTACCGGGTAGCTTTTAGGAATTTTTGGTGCAATTGACCCGTGATTGATTTGTTTCAAGTCACAATGTATCTCTTCGACACATTGGCGACTCTTGGTTATCGTGAAAATCTCGAGATTTCAAATACAGACATAAATACTAAAACAATAGAAAAATCATTCTAATGCCAATCGACGAGAATTTTTCAATTTGGTGGATCACCTATACTCAATTACATATCTCAGTCGAATCGACTTATCTTCAATTTCTGATCGATTTTTAACTGTGTCGTAATGACCCTTGCAGACTAGCATGGTCGAGTAGTCGGTTTCTGGTCGAATTCTCAAGTCTATTGCATAAAAATCACTTAACAGCTTCCCCTGTTAGACCAGTTATCTTATGAGTGATCAGCTCAAAGAATAGCACTATAGGTGCGTCGATGGGGATAAGTACACTAATGGTGCCATAAGTTGTGTACGGTGATCACTTTGGTGCCAAAAGTTTCCGTTGGATCACTTAAATGCCAAAAAATTTGAAAAACGCTCACTTTGGTGCCAACTCTGACGAAATTGGCCGGAAATCTGACGTGGCCTTTTTTTTAATTAATTTTTGACGCCGAAGTGGCTCGTCGGAGAGTTGAGTCAGCATCCAAACACCAAAACGACGTTGTTTGGCATCTTTCCCCCAACTTTGAAACCCTAATCCCCAAATTGAGAGAGAGGGAAGCTCGTCTTCGTGTCTTCTTCTTCCTCGAAGACCCACACCAGCAACGGCACCGGCACAGCACCAGCAACAGCACCGGCAGCACACCAGCAATGACACCAGCAACGCACCAGCAGCAGCAGCGCACCAGCAGCCCCTTCGACCCATCTTCTTCCTCCTCCTCCTCCGCCCTCGCCTTCGATTTTTCCTGCAACAATCTCAGTCTCTCCTCGGTCACCTGGTCGAGCAACTACAATGGTGGCTGAGCGATGGTGGCCGAGCAACGATAGTGGCCGAGCAGTGATGGTGGCCGAGCAGTGACGGTGGCCGAGCGACGGCGGGCGAACGACGGTGGCCGAGCAGCGGAAACCCTAATTTTTCCCCATGTGAGCTAAACGGCGTCATTTCCATGAAGCCATCCACGTAGGACGGCAAAACGACGTCGTTTTCTTAAGGAGGACCGAAAACGACGTCATTTAAAGGCTTATCGATTTTTTATTTTTTTTTTATAAAAAAAATCATTTTGGCCAGAAACTTTCGTCGAAGGCCGGAATCTTTCACCGGTGGCACCAAAGTGAGCGTTTTTCCTCCAATTTGGCACTTAAGTGATTCAACGGAAACTTTTGGCACCAAAGTGAGCGCCGTACACAACTTATGGCACCATTAGTGTACTTATCTCTGCGTCGATGAAAGGCCCGATTCATTGAATTGAAAACAAGGATGAAATTTCAAGATGTCACCGAGAAGGAGAAGAAGGCACCACATAGAAGGAACATGAGGGAGAAAAACAAAACACACCAAAAGGAACGGAGGGGGAACGAGGAGAGTGAGAGAGATGCTATCGCCACCGACGTGTCTTTAGGTCACCGCTACTACTGTCGACGCGTCTTCGAGCCACTGATCGACGCCGACCGTTGCAATCTTCGCCTGAACCCCAGGTAGGCATTTCGCTAAACACCTGGTGTGCCTGGCATGTTATCGAGCTAGCCGGGGCTTCCCTCGATTGTTTCGAGTGAGCTTCGGCCTCAGTAGGTCCCCCATAAGTTGCCGTTTGTTGTTGGTCACTTGCTAGAGAACCCTAGGCCCACCTCGAGTCTCGGTTAGGTCGGAAGCCTCTCGGTTCACTCGTGCCCACCACCTGCTCACCAAAATGCCTAGTCAAAAGATGTTTTTGTTTCCCTCACTTAGAGATTCGGCGCGATCAATAGGCCATCGAAAGGGACGCCCTGGTCGGAGGAGGAGCGTCGTCCTTCCCTCCATTTGAGGCAGTGCCGTCGTGCCCGAGCTGGAGAACCACTTGGGCACGGTGCCACCTCCTCTGGTCCCGATTGGGAAGTCGCAAACCAGCGGAGATAGGCCGAACCGGGCCAGATCTCGCCCACTCGGCCCCCTTCTCGCCCCGCAGGCCGACGGCCTAGAGACAGTCTGGGTCGTGGGCCTGCAGGGAAACCTTTTGCAAAAAGGGTTGGGCTCGTCAAACGGGCCCAACCCACAATTAGATACAAGCCTGACCATCTGGTTGGGCCTTGCCCTTTTTGGGTGGGTCAACCGATCCTCCCCCCAATTGGGCTGGACCCGGGTGGGTTTGATCAACCTGCTCAACCAGGTTAGACCCGGGTCCTGTTAGACTAGACTCGACCCGGCCCGGCCAAAAAATGATAATAATAAAATATATATTTTTTGAAAATAAAAATTAAAAATTTCGAAAATTATAAAATGTAGGGCTTTACTAGGAATTGTCATGTCTTGCATTCTTAGTGCAATTAGGCCCTTATTTGCTCGTATATTGATTATATCGCATGTTTAATTTGCATATTTAATTATGTTTAATTACATGTGCTCAATTTACTGCAATTAGGCTCTTGGTTGCTAATTGTTATTTTAATGATTGCGTGCCCACATGATCACTTCACATGTTGGTGGATAGGTATAAAATCAATCCAAACTGCCTGACAAAAATCATTTCTTTTAAAATGAACAAGATTAGGTACCAAAAGAACATTAATTGGTCAATTAGTATAATTAAGTCCCTGACCCTAAATTCTTTGGTTGAGTAGGAAGTGAGGTACACTCCCATGCTTCATTTGATTTCTAGCTAAGCAGAATAGGTTAGTGGCAACTCCTTTTTGCAAAATTCTTAAAAATACCCCAACGTCATGCGATGTAATACCCCTAAATCTATTCTCTCCCCCCCCCCCCCCGAGGGGTAGGTTGCGACATGTTGTTACATCTTGTTGGTTTGGACACCATTATTGCATTCTCTTTAGAAGACAGTTCACTTTGGCAACGGCACCTGCTCAATATCATCTTCCAAGTCACTATTGCTATCTATGGTTTTGTGCAAATATTTCCTAGTGACAAGTCACTAGTGATCCCAACAATGCTAGTGCTTCTTGCCGGGATCATAAAAAATGCGGAGAGGATACTTGCACTTTATGTAGTATATTGTTAGATATGATATCACCAAACATTTCATTAAACTAATTTTAGATGAGATACTTTTTTTTTCCAGCCACTTAAGCACAAGATACCTTGCTTGTGTTCATCATAGAATGAATGGATGTGCGATTAGAATTAATATTAACCCAATTTGATGATAAAACATTAACTTGGTGCAAAGCAATACCTCGCTTGTTTTCATTTGCAGAATGGTTGGTTCACAATCATTTTGACCTTCTGACAAACAAGCAAGGAACCTTCTTAACATGTATATATAACATCCCCACTATTCCTCCCATATAAACCAAAATTATATAGAGGAGCGATAAAATTCACATTAAGCAAACACATGGCATTTAGCTCCATTTGGGACCTATTGAACAAGTGAAACATTTGACGCTTCATCATACTAAACTAATTATGTTCTTTTACCAATTAATGCATGAGATATCTTACTTGTGTTCATTCAAGGATGATGGTTTATGATTCTTTTACTTTCTTGGGCTTTTGAATAGATTCTTTCTTCTAACAAACAATCAAGGAATCATCTCAACATACATATATACATTTCCCTCTATTCCTCCTATACAAACCGAAATTATATATGTGACATCCCGATTTTACAATTCTAGTTTCAATTGAATAAGTTGGTCATTTCATCTTTGCGTTTATAGCTCTCTTCTCTGAGTTGGCCACTCATGAGATAACTAGTCTATCAGGTGAAGCCGTTAAGGAATCTAAATGCAATAGACTTGAGAATTCGACTAGGAATCAACTGCTCGACCGTGCTAATCTGCAAGGGTCATTATGGCACAGATCGATTAGAGACCGAAGATAAGTCGACTCGAAAAAGGCATGTAATTAAGTGTGGGTGATTCCACTTGATTTCACAAATCTTATCGATTGGCACTAGATTGATTTTTCTGTCGTTTTGGTACCTTGTGTCCATATTTGAAACCTTGAGATTTTTACGACAACGGAGAGTCGCAATGTGTTGAAGATGCACTTTGTGGCTTGAAAATAATCAACCACATGTCAATTACACTAAAAATTCCTAAAAGCTACTCGATAAATTAGAATGCACTAAAGCCGCGCCGGATTGAAATTAACCGAGAAATTGAACGCGATTTCAGAAATTGGAAGTTCTGTTATGTCACAAATCATTTTAGGAATGTCGACTCATCCTCAGAAGATTTTTCTATAAACCGAGATTTTTGGCGGAAAAGCAAAGTAAGGCTGTTTTTTATCGGGAAAGCCAAAGGACTGCTTTTGATCGCAGCTTTGGCCATCAAGTTGGATAAATTAACAGGGAAAATTCATGAGATGGATGAGGATACCTTGATGGATTTAATTGGGTTTCAATTGGATTTGTTTGGTTGAGAATTGAGTGAAATTGATTGAGATTGAAGTGGGAAATTTAAGAAATTCGTATGCCCCATGGACCCAACATTTTGGACTACCTAAAAGCTTCTAGAAGGGGCATATTTGTCTAGAAATTGTTAGTGGAAGACAACTCTTTTGGTGGGCCATATTTGAGGGATTAAAGAAAGAGAAAAATGAGAAAAGTGGTCCCCTCCTCCTTCTCTCTCCTCCCTCTCTCTCTTCCGTCGCCTCTCTCCTCCCTCTCCCTGGGGTGCGAAGACCTCAGTAGGCCAAAGGAACTGCCGAGGAGCCCCTTTGTCGCTCAGCTCATGTTAGAACGCCACCACAAGCCCATCGGAGGCCATTGCACGTCTAGCCGCACGCAGCTCCGCCCCTCTCTCCCTCCTGCTGCCGTCAACTTCTTCTTCTCCTTCTTGGTGCTACCCGACATCCCAGCAAATTTGGGAAGATGCCAGAGCAGCCAGCGAGCCGTTGGACTAGCCGCGATGCCACCGCCTTTTGCCGTTCGCTACCATGCTGTCGTCCTTGCGTGTCATTACTGCCGCGTGTCTCTGCCTCCCTCTTGCTGTCGTCCTTGCTTCAGCCAGACATTTAAAGACCAAACCAACCCATAGCCCCACCCCTTTTCTCAACCGGCCCACGAAGCCCAAGGAGAAGTTGCCGTCGACCCAAGGCTGGCCCAAGCCCATGAAGGGCTGTTGTCGCACGAAGGAGGGGGGGAATCTGGTTTGCATGCCCTCCCCCATTTGTCCCATGGAGATGGCCAAGTGTCACCCACGCAAAAAAGTGATGATGGCTAATGATGATGGGAAGGAAATTAGGGGAAATGATGGCCGGTTTAAGCGAGAGAGGGGGAGAGAGAGAGGAGGGTTCGTCTGAGAGAGAGAGAGAGAGAGAGAGAGAGAGAGAGAGAGAGAGAGAGGAGACAAAGAGAATGAAGAAAGGAAGAAAGGAAGAAGGGAAGAAGGAAGGAGGAGGAGCCATGCATCACCGTCCGTCGCTGCCGTGTCCCGCCGCCATTGTGCTCGCCATTGCTCGGTCTAGAGGCAAGTGGGATCTCTTGATCTACTCTTGCATGCTGTGCTTAGTGTGTGTGATTGAATGGTAAAAATTTCGGAGGTTTAGAATGTGAAAAATTGAAGTTATAAGGGTGGTGCTCTAGCCTAGTGTACTGTTCTTGAGAAAACAGCTCGACCTTGGATGTTCTAGTGACTTGCATGTGATGGTCAAGTTGGATTTTGGCTTTGAATTATAAATGAAATTTGTTAAGGACTTCTTGGAGTATAACATGCTCAAATTTGGGACAAAACAAACAAGTATAAGTGGGTGAAATCGTTATTCTTTGGAAAGACTGGATCTGGAAATTTCGGTACTAGGAACAGGGGTTTCAACCGTCCATATTTAATTACCTAAGACAAATCTGACTTTGAAGTCTTCATGAAATATCTACCTTATGGTCTTGGCTATCACATAGTCGAATTTCATAATTTTTGAAGGTCATTTGGGTATTTAATCGGAAATGTTTCTAAAACTGTGCAATCTGATGTGTTCGGACCTTGTAAGTTGCAATGCGTGGACTATATCATTTTGTATGAGGTCCTTTTGGAAAAGTTTTCTGCATGAAATATATTTATTTATGTCTTGCCTGCAACATATTCAAATTTCGTAATTTGTTAAGTTCATTTGCCTATTTAACCAAAAATGTTTCAAAAACTGTGCAAGTTGAACTGTTAGAATAGTAGTGCTGTGATGCATGGTCTATACCGAATTATATAGGAATATTTTGGTGTAGTGTTCTTGAAGAAATATATGCCTTTATGTCTTGACTATCACATGTTCAAATTTCATAATTTTTGAAGTTCATTTGGGTATTTAATCGAAATGTTTTCTGAAACTGTGCAAACAGAATTGTTCAAATTTCGAAATCTGCAATGCATGGACCGTACTCAATCTTGTAGAGTTCTGTTGGCATAATGTATTTACGAGATAACTGCCTTTAGGTGTTGATTATAATCTATCAAAATTTCATAATTTTGGAGTTCGGTTATGCATTAAATTGGAAGTATTTTTGGAAATGTGCATGATGCTTCATCCGGACATTCATATATTTTCAGAAAAATAAAAGAACTTGTTTCATGTGATGTGATGTATTGTGTTGCATATATGATATCATATAGCATGGTACATAATGTCAAAAGTTGAAATAGACCTTGTTGTCATCACGTCATGTGCCATGTTGATATTGAGACACAAATGTGAATATGAATTATGATGAATGAGGAGACTGTCGGAGGTGTGAGCTGACAATGCCCTAGGAGTGTCAAGATGCCCGAAATGGGGGGTGCTGGATGCCCGGAATGTGGGAGTGCCGGATGTCCTCGGGAGTTTCGAGATGCTTGGAATGTGGGGGTGTCGAAAGCCTCAGAGGTGTGTGTTGGGGGATACCTCGTGATGCCAGTTGGGGTACAAGATGCCCGGAATGTGGGGGTACCGGATACCCAGAGGTGTGTAGCGGAGGTTCCTCGTAATGCCAAGTTGGGTGCGAGTGATAAAATGTGGGATGCAATTACTGATCCCAGGGAAGAAAAAAATGTGGTGACCCGATTGAAAGATAAAAAGTTGAAATTGAATCATGCATGGTATGGTGACATGTATGCATGGCTATATGATAAAATATGATGAGTGCATGGTGGTATTGCACATAAGGCATGGATATGCATGAATGCTTGATGATGAGTGCATGGTTGTATATGCACATATGGCATGATGGTATATGCATGAATACTTGATGATGAGTGCATGATGGTGTATGCACATATGGTATGATGACATATGCATGGCTGCAAGATAAGTTATGCTTGGATGCGTGAATGATATGTACTCTACTATGATGTCATGATTGTTCTGTTTGATGCATTGAGTAGTTTAATGGATCTTTTACCTGCTGAGTGGTTGTACTCACCCCTTTGGGGATCAACATTTCAGATTAGAAATATGTCTCTCCCTCTGGTCACGCGGGGTACCTTTTATGGCCTTCCATCTGACGTGGAGGTCGATTGTATGGAGCTCGATAGTGTCACCATCCCTGGTTTGACGTTCATACGGGTTCGTGTGTTGGTGATGTATGATGTGGGCCTGGCTGGGGGCCCGGTCATCCAGGAGTTCTTGTCTATCTACGTCCGTTGTGACGGAGTGATGTGGGAGATGTTGCTACTGCCACCGCTCGATGCACCAGGATGGGTGTGATGGCCCGCATGAGGAGTGGAAGCTGATGTTTTTTGGGATAGCCGACACTTGTAGATGGAGGGTTATACATAATCAATGTAGGGGGTCGAGATCTCTCTTTTGAGCTGTAGCCAAGTTTAGCTAAAAGTCTTGGCTTTTTTGGTTGTACCAACCCAAGATGTCCATCTTTAAAACATAAATAAAAGTGGCTCGGCTTTATGTTTTCCTTCGAGGTGTAGTTGGTGTGCATTGGACCATCATTAAGAGAGTATAGGGATGGTGAGACTTGTCTTTAATTTCGCTATGAGCTGCGCTAAACTCTTTTCAAAAAAAAAAAAAAATGCCTAAGGACCTCGGTCCTTCTTTAAACCCCTTTATATCAAAGACAAGTAATGGGTATCCAATAGATAGAGCAATATGTATCTGTGGTGACCTTAGCTGTTTGGGGATGCCACACTGAGCCCGTGCCCATCCCTACTTGGTCAATAAAATAGCAATGTCTCAGGACGCATTGCCAACCCATTCATTTTAAATACGCATGTAGAAGCAGATATAAATCCCCAGACAATAAAACAATAGAATAGGAAAGCATGGCCAATTTTTTTTTTTTTTAAAACCATAGGTCTTTTATAAACAAATGGGTTTATACACAAGACTAGGCTGGTTACAAAAAATGTCGGCTCAACAAAAAGGAACTGTTCTATGAGTAACTAGTCATACATGTTCGCCGATTATGCTTCTTCTACCTTCCCAAACTCTGGGAATTCTGGCTCTCCATGACCATCACCTAGGGACCTGAAAATGTGATCCCAGAACAGGGTGAGATGATGTCTCAGCAAGTTTTACCCCTTCTATGATCCGATTAGGAAGAAAATTACACCCTAAGGGCTACCTAAGCACAATCAGGTATCATAGGACTTACCTTAGCCTCAGTTCCTTCCTATAAGTCAGCTCAAATAATAAATACTGACAATTATATCACTCAATTCAATAAGATCGAATCATCGATCAATCGACCCAGTTGATTACATGTCATAATGACCATCTCTTGGTTGGCCCATTCAATACTATTTATGAATCCGATCAAAATCCAGGACTCCTCATTCTAAGTGAAATATAGATAGTATACTATTCTATCTCTAGATGATGTATAGAGCCATTGAGCGGATATGCATAATGTTCTTTCTCCAAGACGACAAATAGAGTCATCGAGCCGTTATAATATACCGTGCATAACGTTCTTTCTCCAAGACGACATATAGAGTCATCGAGCCGTTATAGCATACCGTTCATTCTCTAAAATGATAGGAGAGTCATCGAGCTGCAATAGTATAATGTCCATTCTCCAAGATGACATACGAATCATCAAGCTGTTATAGTATATTGTTCATTCTCTAAGATGACAGGAGAGTCATCGAGCTGTTATAGTATAATGTCCATTCTTCAAGATGACATACGAATTATTGAGCCGTTATAGTATATTGTTCCTTCTCTAAGGTGATAGGAGAGTCATCGAGCTGTTATAGTATAACGTCCATTCTCCAAGATGACATATGAATCATGAAGCCGTTATAGTATATTGTTCCGATGATACAATCAATTTTCCCTTTATATCATACTTGATAAAAATACACGTGTGTGGGTACACAGCCGGTCTCAGCCAAAATACAAGGTTTTCACTTTTGAACCTCCCACTATTTTCAGCAGTTCCAAAATAGATTTTTGGTGCTGTAGATCGACGCCCGGTAATTTTCCACTTAATTATCAAAATTATCCATTTTTGGATATTAACACCCACAAACACCAATCACAATCAGTTTGCACAATCAGATACTCAATTAAATAAATAGAGAGCATCACTGCAATCAGCACGAAATTTTGGTCACCGACCATCCCGGTTTAATTTTCAGAAAATAAATAAATAATTAAATAATTACGGAAATTATTAAATAAATGCAATAAATAGCATAAAATCAAACTTAGGCTCGATAATGCCTAATTGGAAGCCAAGACGAGCCCTGAAAGTTTCCGAACCATTTTAGTTAAATACTAGAGTTTGTCTAGGCTCTAATTGGAATAACTAACTACCTAATATGCATTGGCAAGTAATTAAATTTACTAATCTGATCTAATCTAATCACATAATCCATCTTAGCCTAAACTAATTAAACCATAAGTATAATTAACCTACTAAGCGATGATTAGTGAGTTAAACTCATTTGTTAAGCGATTCGAGCGGTTCAAAACGTCAGGGACACAACGGGGCTCGATTCTCTCCAAAGTGGGCCTAGCTTTAGGGGTCGGGAACAACCTCAAAGTGGGCCACGAACACTGCTGGAAACCCACTTTGTTTATTGATGTTCTTGATTGAAACAGAGGGCAACAAGCTCGGTTTAAGGTGGGGATGGACCGTGGAAGGCTGAAAAGGTCAAACCGGGCCTAAGCGGGGACTCATGGAGGTCGAACGAGGGCTAAACGGCTCTGGCTGAGCCTCATGATGCTGGATGGCAAGGTTAGACAGCGGAACAGGCGGCTAGAGAGGCGAGCTGAGCGTGGTAAGGCGGAAGGCACGCATGCGGGTGGCGGGGTGCGTGAACAACGGATGGCTCTCCGGCGTGGCATGCGATGGCGATGAGCGTTTCACGGCTGGTCTTCTGCTTGTTGGGCACCGAGCAGTATAAAAGGAGAGGAAGATGGGGTTGGTTGACCAGCCTTGGAGGAGGGAAGAGGAGAGAGGAGAAATGGGGGCCACTTGGTCTTATTTTTTCCCCATTTGTCCCCTTGACCTTATCCTACATGGTTGCTGTCTTCTATGGCCACAAATCAGCCACCGTTACCCCTTCTAGAGGACTTGAGATGGTCCAAAAGTCATGGGGGTGGGGGACATACGAATTTGCTTGGCTTCCTCTTTAATTGGACCTCGATTCCTTCTTAATTCAACACAAATCGGTCTCGATAAATTCAACTGACACCTTATTGATCCAATTAATATTTGTCCTCACCAATTGATCCCACTTGCTTCCCAATTTCACAATAAAAAACGGTCCCTGACTTTCTCTGGACAAAAACGGTCCTATGACGAGTTTTTTCCAAAAAGTTTCGGTTTGCATAAAAATCTTGGGAGGCTAAGTCGACATTTCTAAAATGACCCGTGACATGACATAACTTTCAATTTCTGAAATCGAATTCAAATTTGCAGTTAATTTCAATCCGGTGCGTTTTTAGCATGACCTAAGCTACCGAGTAGCTTTCAGAACTTTTCTAGTGCAAATGACCCATGTCAATTTTTTTCGAGCCACAATGAACCCATTCGACACATTGGTGACTTTCGATGGTCGTGAAAATCTTGAGATTTCAATTATGAACACAGGATACCAAAACGATAGAAAAATCAAACTAGTGTCGATCGATGAGAATTTTGCAATTTAGTGGGATCATCCACGTTAACCACGCATCTCAATCAAACCGACCTATCTTTGATCTTTAATCGATTTATATCTGTGCTGTAATAACTCGGCAGATGAGCACGGTCGAGTAACCGATTTCTGGTCAAATCCTCAAATCTATTTGCCTTAAAATCCTTAATGGCTTCTATAAATAGTCTAGTTATCTCACGAGTGTTCAGCTCTGAGAATAGCATTATAGGCGCGTGTATGAAATGTCCGATTGATTCAATTGAAAGAAGAATCGAAAATCTAGAATGTCACAAGTTGCATTCACGATTGGCCTCATCTCTCAAAATCAAGGCAATTCATACAATAATGCAACTGATGTAGATGGAGCTCTTCAAGCATTTTAGGCCTCATTTCTTTTGTTACATCTTGGTGGTCTGGACACCATTACTGTCTTCTCTCTTGAGGGCAATTCGCTTTGGGAATGGCATTTGCTCAGTCTCATCTTCCAAGTTGGTATTGCCATCTATCTTCTTGTGCGGATATTTTCCAACAAGAAGTTGCTAGTGATCACAATCTTCTTGTCAGGATCATAAAAAATACCGAGAGGACATTGGCATTTAATCTCTCGAGCTTCTTGAGGCTTAGGGAATCAATACACCCATCCGTTTTGAGTGAGACATGGTATCAATTGGATAATGTTCTAGAGGATGTAGATGCAAAATTCGCTAAGAGCAGTGTGGTGAAGGATGTGACATCCTGAATTTTCAACCCTGTTTTTTATTTAATAAATCGGGCAGTTCATCGACGCGCCTATAGGGTTTTTCTCAGAGCTGATCACTCTCGAGATAACTAGACTATCCAGGAAAGCCATTAAGGAATTTTAAGGCAATAGACTTGAGAATTCGATCAAGAATCGGCTTCTTAACTGTGCTCATCTTTAGAGGTCATTATGGCATAGTTAAAAGTCGATTTGGAATCAGAGATAGGTCGGTTCGATTGAGATGTGTGGTCGATTGTGGGTGACTCAACTAAATTGGAAAATTCTTATCGATTGGCACTGGTTTGATTTTATAGTCGTTTTAGTACCTTGTGACCATAATTGAATCCTCGAGATTTTCACGACAATCGAGAGTTGCCAATGGGTTGAGTGGGTTCATTGTAGCTCGAAGAAAATCGACCACAGGTCATTTGCCCTAAAAATTTCTGAAAACTACCCAGTAGCCTAGTTTACGCTAAAAAAACGCGTCAGAGTGAAATTAACTGCCAATTTGAATCCGATTTCAGAAATTGAAGATTCTATCATGTCACAATAAATTCTAGGAATGTCGACTCAGTCTCAGAAGATTTTTCTGCCAACTGAGACTTTTTGGGAAAAAGTCGGCATAGGACCGTTTTTGTTCAGAAAATGCTGGAGGTTGTTTTTTGGTCGCACAATTGGGATGCAAGATGGATCCATGGGTGAGAAAAAATGCTGAGATGACCGATGTTGGCTTGATTGAATTTATAGAAGTCGATTGAGATTTAATCAAGTGAATTGAGGAGTCCAATTGAAGTCAAATACTTACAAATTCGTAGCTCCCCCTTCACCTTAGCCAAATGAACCATTTCATGGGTTGTGAGGAGTGTATGTGTGGCTCATGGATAGCCAAGGGACAACGCTTGGCCAAGGATGGGTCAAATGGACAAAGACTTGGAAAAAAATTGGCATGTGGCCCCCTCCATCCTTCTCTTCCTCCTTGCTTGGCCGACCACCCCTATCTTCTTCTCCATTGTGCATTTTTGAACACTGCAATAGTTGAAGAAGACCAGCAACTCATCGGATCCAGCTAGCTAGCCGCCGTGAACTGCATGCCTCGCTGTCGCAACCGTTCGCCTCCTCGCGTCCCCGCCTATGCGCCGTTGCCTTGCCGCGCGACCTCACAATCCCAGCCTCTGTCCAGCAAGCAGTCGAGGTTGTCTAAGCCACCTCGGAGCCAGCCAAGGCCACCGGAGTCCCCGCCTTAGCCCTTGATCACCCAAGCCGCCTCCACCAACCTTGCTTACACTTAATCACCTTGTTTCCTTGTCTTTGCAGCTCAAAACAGGGGCTAAAAAATGGGTATTCAGCCACCTTCCAAGCCCATTTTGAGGTGTTTCTGGGCCTCGGATCTTAGGCTCGCTTTGAAGAAAAACGTTCCCTGCAATGTTCTCGAAGTTTCAATCCGAGCGGATTGTTAAACAGGTGAGTTTAGCTCATTAATCCTTGCTTAGTAGACTAATGATGCTTAATGATTGATTAGTGTTAATTAAGTGTGATTATGTGGTTAGATTAGTTTAGAGTAATTAAATCAGTGATTTAATGATGCATGTTAGGTGGTTAAACATAGTCATTAGCAAGTAGAAGTCCTAGTATTTATTGAACGATTCTCGGGATTTTTCCCGGTCCGTTTTGGCTTCCATTTGGGCATTATAAGCCTAAATTGTATTTATTGCGTTTATTTAATAATTTTTGTAATTAATTAATTAATTATTTTCTTGAAATTAGGTTGGAATAATCGACGATCGAAATTTTATGCTAATCATTGTGGTGTAATCTGTTTAATTATTTGAGCGTTGATTCATGCTTAATTGATTTAAATATAATTTTAGGGTTTTATTCCTAAACTATTTTATTTTAGCAATCAATTGGTAAATGACCGAGCATGGGTCTATAGCACCAGTAATGTTTTGGTGGGCTATATAAAGTGATGAGAATTGTGAGAGTGAATTAAGTATATTCTTGGCTAAGACCAATCGGGTACGATTTCATCGAGTATGATAAAGCTGAGAAAGAGAGTTGTATTACGTGGCTCGGAGATCAAGAGTGTCGTCCTAGAGAATGCATGTTACTTGTGGATGAGATAAATCACCTTTGAATGGCACGTGGCTTGGTGATTAGTATGGCACCTTAGAGAATGCATGTGGCTCGGTGATTTGGTATATCACCTTTGAGAATGCACGTGGCTCAGTGATTGGTACGTCACCTTAGAGAATGCATGGGGCTTGGTGATTAGACATGTTACCTTAGAAAATGCACAAGACTCGGTGACTAAGTGTGTCACCTTAAATAATGCACATGGCTCGGCGACTAAGTATATTATCTAGAGATTGAATATTATGAATTGAAATAACTGAGAGATGGTCTGGCTGACATATAATCGACTAGGTCGATTGATCAAGGCTTTGATATGATGTCATGAATTGATTGAATTGATTTATTGATGTGATATGAGGCATCTGTAAATAATCTAGACTTGTAGGATGGAATTGAGGCCAAGGTAAGTCCTCTGACTTGTGTTGTGCATAGATAGCCCTAAGGTGTATTTGCTTCCTAATTGAGTCTTAGGAGGGTAGAACTCGCTGAGATGTTGTCTCATTGGTTATTGTATAACCAATTTCAAGTCCTTAGATGGCAGAATCTCCACCTCCCCCTCCTCTTGAGCAGTTTGGTATTCCTGAGAGCATTTCAGAGGAGGCTACTCATTTCCACATTCACCTTGACCCAGAAGGATTAGAGTACGTCTTGATAAAATCTACCGTTTGGGTTGACGTGGGTAGAGATGACCTGATGCACCATGAGTACATATTGTGGTATCGTTACTACCATGATGGTTGTAGAGTGGGTCCCATACCGAAAGATGATGTGCCACAGTATGTCTTAGAGGAAGCGTTCGGAGAAGGGACTGCAGATCTTGAGGACGGACTGGTAGCTAGGGATCCCGCGCTTGGGAGTGAGCCAGCTTCTCCAGTGTACACAGTTGAGGATGCCAACTGGAGTGAAGAGGAAGGGGAAATAGTCGAGCAAAAGGAGGGACCAGGAGTGGGAAGAGCCAAAGGAGGAGCCTGAAGAGGAAGAACCCGAAGAAGAACCTGAAGAAGAGTCAGAGGAGGATCTGGATGATGATCTAGAGTATGACTTTGATGAAGATTGAGACCTCCCCTGTTTTGCAAACCTGGTGTTTGTATGGATAGGTGTTAGATCAAACTTTTTGTGAATAGTACTGTAAAATATACTGAAAGGTTTGTATTGTATAAAAGTGTGGTTGTGAATTTTAGTATAATTATGGCCCTACTTTTCTATCCCATTGTTTGATTGTCTGGGGATTTATAATTGCTTCCAATGTGCATATTAAAATGAATGGGTTGGCGATGCGTCTTGGAATGTCGCTATTAATTGACCAGCCGAAGGGTGGGCGTGTGCCCGAGGATCAAGGTGTGACAAAAGATGCTTACCACTTCTTTCAAATCTTTAAGGTCTTCATCGTAAATCTCATCTTCACAAATGCCCAATGCGAAGAGAGTCTCCAATATTTCCGTTAAAGTTTCTCCAATGCATGCATTGAGGGTGATATCAGTTGAACTCCAATTCATGTACGAGATGCTCCACACAAAAGCATTGGCAATATATTCCAAGTGGGGCTACATTTTTTGCTTCATAGTTTTAAATGTCCTTGTAGTGGCTTTCATCTTGTTCAATCGCTTGAATAAGCATCGGTTCTTCAAACTTGATATAAAAATTACTTATTCCCTTCTTTTCGGAGGGATAACTCTTGATGTGATAGCTCTTTTCATGCTCGTTTTCTCCGATTGGACTATTGTTGAAATCAAGTGCCATAGCCCATCCTAATCTAAACTAGATTCATTTCTCCACAAGTTGGTATCTGCCACCGATTACTTGAGGAAGGCCCGATTCGCTACCTGGGAAGTAAAGCCTAATGTGAATTGTACTTATGCGATCTTAGATACACCATAAATATTTCAAAAGTGGTTAGAATCCATATCTGCTTGCAACATTTTCTCCAAGTTATGGGAGGAGAGTTTGAGAAAGATATATAAGCGTGATCAAAGTGGGCCCATCATTGTTATCCATAGCTTTCTATTTCATATGGCTGAAAAGATCATCTCTTCTT
Organism: Eucalyptus melliodora; assembly: GCA_004368105.4. NCBI lineage: Eukaryota > Viridiplantae > Streptophyta > Magnoliopsida > Myrtales > Myrtaceae > Eucalyptus > Eucalyptus melliodora. The sequence goes on along the minus strand of CM023402.3, from coordinate 3,278,777 downwards.
TCTATCAAGCTCGTGAGAAAATTGTTGAAGCCTGTTGTCCGAGGAGCACATCATTGATTTTTCATACAAAATATGTGACCACGATTCCTTTTATTAAGAACCTATGGATCTTTATCTTTGAGGAGGTGAAGTGTAAATCTGAGCACCTAGATCATCAGACAAATGTGAGTGAGATATTTGAGACTGGAGGTGATATGTTTCTTCATAGTACACTAGAGGGAATTGATTGCAAAGATCTTTTAGAGTATGTCATCTAGGCTAATTATGACTGCCATTTTATGTTGGCATATTGCTACTGAATTGGGGGATAACATAGAGCAATCCTGAATAAGATATGAGGAAAGGGAATTTAGCAAGATTCTCTCCGACTACATGTCGTAACTTTCTGCTAATCAGCCTAATGTGATGTTTGCTATGGTGGGTAATGCTAAAATCACATTACGGGAGACATTGGAGATGCTGCGTCTCATCACTGGGCGTGCCCAGGATGTGAGGAAGCGATGCATGCGCTACTTGTTTGAGGATCCTCCGAGATCGCAACTTCTTGGGTGAAGTTCAGGATCCTCAGTCACCCGGGGGTTCAATCTAGCCCGAGAGATGAGAAGTCTAGGGGACATGAAGTGGAAGGTGATGAGTGGAGTATGGGTTGAGATGTTAACATATGTGGCAATCCATATTAGGGGAGAGACGCATGTGCGGGTGCTGAGCAAAGGTGGAGAGCTTCTCGCCTTCGTTTGGCTGTTAATGGCTCATTTGGGTTGTTTCTACAAACCTCCATGGGGCCTGTATTATGATGCCTACGATCTTGGTGAATCAATAATCGTCTAAATTCCAAGTCTTCATTAGCAATTTACGATTTGGTAGGAATCTATTGATTCGATCAATTCATATTTCTTATATGTTTACATTTAAAATGATGTAAATTTCTGTTATACTTTATGATGGAAGCTACTTTTCAATAGCTATAGAATAATTCATACAACATGCAATTTATATCTGTAATTTATGTTTTCATGTAATCTACGTACTAATAAAATGATGAGTGGCCTGTGGGAATGAAATGGATATTGCACAACGGATGAAGATCGTGTCGAGATACCAAAGCGAAGCAAAAAAGTGGTGCCTGATTAGAACAAAATAGAAAAAATAGATCATAATAAATATGACAATGGAAATCAAGAGGAAGACGACAGAATGGTAAAAACACAACTCTTATAATTAATTAAAACTTGAAAGAGGAGAGATGCGAATGTACTTTTCCTCTTCTCCCACCTTTTCTGCTCCGTCGCTATCCGTAGCTTGTGCCGCCGTGAATGCCTTATCCATCTCATTCCTCTTTGTCCCACACATCATTTGACCCATCAATCAAGCATATGAAGATGATTTTTATGTTTATTAGGACATGGCCAGAAACATTAGTCATGCCTTGTACTCAATACGCCACTTCGTACACTTGTAATAATTCAACCAATTCTTCCTTCCTTGATCTTGATCAAATGGATAAATCCCATTTTAGACCGACTAAAGCATTGAATGATTATTGTTTGATCTCCCAGTTTATGATTTGTGATAGACAATGTGAACGAGACATTACATAGATCACATCTTCGAAGCGGGTATGTGATCTCGTTGAACGTTTTTCTTTGTTCTCTGAAGAATAAGATTGGTAATGGAGCTATTTCTAGAGCCAAAAGAATGACTAGTCAAGGCTCATAATTTTCTTGATTTGAAATTCAATCAATTGATCAACAAGTCGACCTTTTCAATCTGTGTTGTTCTTCTCCGTTTATACCTTAAAATCAGTGTTTTAGAAACATTTTGCACTGGGAAAAAAGGAACAATTAAATTGTCTTCGATAAAATATTGTCTTATAAGTTCATTTTCTGCTTCTTCTAATACATAGATTGGAGGCCCAAAGGTCCTTAGAAAAAATATGAGGTGTTTGGCAAAGAATTTTGTTATATTTTTCTGAGGGGTCTTTCTTATTCGATGGCAGTGGTACACCAAATTTGAATTCTAAGCATGGGACATGACTGCATGGTAACTTTGATAAAGTACAAGGATGGAGATTTCAATCTCATTTCATTTTTATTACGTCATCATCAATTCGGTCCTAGTCCTTGCGGCTAAGAAAGATCTAGGTCGTCGACATGGGTAAGTGGGATTTTTCTCTACATATATTTCAAACTTGTTTTCCTAATCATAGAGAAATTTACTTTTTACTATTTTAATCTTTTTCTGGCACAGATAAGAATGTTTCAACTTTTAAAATATGAAGAAATTGACAAGTCAATATTAATATATTTTGGGATATTATCAAAAGTTCTAGCTCGGGAAAGTTGCAAGGATTTTAAAAATTAGAAGTTAAAATTTAACGTAACTCCAAATGCACCCTTAATGTTTGTTCAAGAAGATCAAATGATGGCGTTATCGAAACATAACAAATTCTCGTGCAGTGAGATCAATTTTCAAAGTGTTCCTAGATTTAATAAGTGTTCCTAGATTTTATAACTTCACTAAAATCTCATCACGAACATCTGTTTGTCATCTGTACATTTCGCAGCTAATAGGCATCTGCTTACTTCAAATTGACCTTACCACAAACTTCTCGCAAGCAAGAAGCGCCTTGCTGTGTTCACTTCAGTCCAGAATGTTCTTATTGCAGCTCTCCTTGCACAGTTGCAGCGGCCTTTCATCTTCAATATTTTAATTAATGTAAGGGAAATCCTAACCCTTTCTTTTCGATCCGAAAAAATGGGACCACATTGAGGTTTTGTTTATTTTTTTATTTAAGGTTTTCGATCGTGAACGGGAGGGGTATGGAGGAAGCATTTTTTTCGCGGGATGAAATTGCCCCTAGAAAGGGTGCGAAATGTATATATGACGAAATTTCCTGGAGATGAGCTCATGGAGATAATTGTGTCAAAGTGATCGAATTAGGAGACATTTTAAAACACGATCAAGTCTGGAGGAACTTCTAAAAAGGGACTCCACTTCAAGAGGATTTTGGAATTTTCTCAATTAGCCAATGTTGGACCCTCCGCTACAATTCAGAAAGCTCTCTCTCTCTCTCTCTCTCTCTCTCTCTCTCTCTCTCTCTCAGTTTATTAATTGAAGTATTCTTAAAAAGAAGAAGAAAAGAATACAATGTCTGCAATAAGAGATCTCTACTATGGGAGTGCTACATTGTTCTTTTTTCCCTTTGTCGAAAGCTAAATTATTTTTCTCCTCTCTAAATATTTCTAATGCTCAACTCTTCAAATTGGAACTAGTCATCGCCAAGACGAAAATAAAGGATAATTTTAATTTGGAAATTTTCCCTTCCGTGAGAAGAACATGCTGTCTCTTTTCCTTTTTATTATTTGATGCCAAATTTTGAAGAGGTTACGCGAATGTACTTTCCTTTTCTCCCACACTCTTTGCTCTGTTGCCTTGAATGCCTTCATCCATTCATTCTATGCAACCCTCTCCTCTTTGTCCCACACAACAGTTGACCCATCGATCCTGTCAATGAAAATGTATGTTATGTTAATTAGGAAACGACCTGATATGGACGATAACCTACTTATCTTACACAAGTATACTCGTATGATTTGTTAGATAGTATGTAATGTTGTGGCTAAAATTGCAACCCAGAGAGAGTGAATAGGTTGATAATCAAATATTGATATATTTTTATGGAATTATTAAAATCAAGTTTGACATATACGGATCAGTTTAATATATGCAAGAATAAGCAAATGATGTCAAGTAAAATATCCTTCTATCATATAAATATACAGATAAGTAAAGAGATAGCATATGTTTCATGCGGATCTTATAGCAGTTCCGTGTAGATCAAGCTTAGGTCTATTCTTCCGGACTATATGTACTGGTAATCCTTTGAGTAGCAACAATGCAGTGTGCGCTGTTCTACCTGAAGCTAGGAGATCACACTACCAAATCTCATGCACTACTGCAACATTCCTACACTTCTCAAAAGAGATTAAAATAAATAACAAGTACTCTGAGTAAATGAACTTCTCAATCACAGCACAACAAGAGCATGAATGTATCAAAATGTGAAACTTTCTCCGTTCGAGTCGTTCTCATCTTCTTCAGCATTCGTTGATCTTCTTATATAGTCTTCAATCTTCGAATTAGACGTTGGATAATCTTCAAAATATTCAATTTAGTTGTTGAAAATAATCAACACAATCACCAGGGGATCTAGCCGCTCATACAATCAAATATTCCAAGAAAGAGTGTAATTTTCACAAATAGAGTTGGCTATATTAGGAAATAATACTTTTCACAAGTTATTGACGATTGATTGGATCCTCCTTCATTTGCTCTTTCTGGAGTTCTAGGCCTGAGACTTATTGTTAAAATTTCTTGAGACTTAGATTGATAGCCAAAAGAATATCTAGGTCTTATATTCAAAATGCATAAACACGTGCACCGCAAGTTCTTCTCACATGATATAGAGAGAGCTGCTGGTATCAGCGATACGTGAGCCTATCCAAGTTTTCCGTTGGTAGTTGACTTACGTACAACTTTTCATTTGATTATCTTCCTAACTTGTTCACCCTCTATAAAAGTCCATCTAGCGTTCATAGCCTTTCCACTTTATACTTTGGATTATATCGATGGTGATAGAGCATTGTTAATATCATTGTTACCTGAAATAAAACATATATAAATTTATCGATTAACAATAAGAAATAAATGATTTTGTCAATTTCAAAATATCATAAGTGGTCTTTGCGACATCTAATTCATTAATAATATCGAGTGTCTTGTTAGATGTGGTATCACCATACATTTCATTAAATTAATCATCGATGGGATACGTCTCTTCTGCCAATTAAACACAAGATCCTCGTCTGCGTTCATTTGCGGAATGGATGGATGTGCGGGTAGAATTGAGATTAAACCAATTTGATGATAAACATCAACCCAAAGCACTACATATATTACGTTTTTGTTCTTTGAAGAATAAAATTGGGAATGGATTGAAATGGAGCTATTCCTAGATCCAAAAGAATGACTAGTCAAGACAGTTTTCTCTACTGAAATTTCAATCTATAGGATCAACTAGTTGAGCTTTTCAATTTGTGTTGTTTTTCTCGGTTTATTCCTTAGAATCAATATTATAGAAACATCTTGCATGGGGGAAAAAAAGGAACAATCAAATAGTCCTCGACAAATTCTTGTTCTTTATGTTAGATCTTTCGCATCTTATAAGTTCATTTTATGCTTCTACTAATTTATGCAAGACTTTCTAACCCAAAATCCTTGAAAATTGCAAAAATATATATTTTTTTGAAATATTGATGATATTTAAATTAAAAAAAGAAAAACCTTGTTACTTTTTATTGAGTGCAGACGAACTAGCCCAAAATCACTCCATTTTGCTAATATGATAAATTTTCTATTTAACTTGCATTTCAGTACAAAATTCATTTTGAAAAGAAAATAGAAACCGAATCACCTTTCTTATACCAACAAATGGAAAGACAAGTAATGTGACATCCTGGATTTTTCACTTCTACTTTCAATTAAATTAATCGGGCATTTCATTGATGCGCTTATAGTGCTGTTCTCAGAGCTGATCACTCATGAGAAAACTAGATTATCTAGGGAAGCCATTAAGGATTTTAAGGCAAATAGACTTGAGGATTCGACCAGAATAGGCTGCTCGACCATGCTCATCTGTCGAGATCATTACGGCATAGATATAAATCAATTAGAGATCAGAGATAGGTTGGTTTGATTTAGATGCATGGCTAAACGTGGGTGATCCCACTAAATTGCGAAATTCTTGTTGATTGGCACTAGTTTGATTTTTCTATCGTTTTGGTATCCTGTGTCCGTATTTGAGATCTCGAGATTTTCATGACCATTGAGAGTTGCCAATGTGTTGAAGAGGTTCATTGTGACTTGAAGAAAATCAACCACAGGTCATTTGCCCTAAAAAGTTCTAAAAGCTACTCGATAGCCTAGGTCACGCTAAAAATGTGTCGAAGTGAAATTAACCGCGAATTTGAATCCGATTTTAGAAATTGAAGGTTCTGTCATGTCACAATAAATTCTAGGAACGTCGACTTAGCCTGTGAAGATTTTTCTACAACCCGAGACTTTTTGGGAAAAAGTCTTCCTAAGGCCATTTTTGTCCAGAAAAAGCCAGGGACCATTTTTGATCGCGCAATTGGAAAGCGAGTGGGATCAATTGGTGAGGAAAAATACCAATTGGATTGTTGAGGTGTTGGGTGATTTTATCAAGGCCGGTTTGTGTTGATTCAAGGAAGAATTGATGGCCAATTGAGAGGAAACCAAAGGAAATTCGTAGCCCCCCTTCCACCACAACATTTGGACCACTTCAAATGGGTTCTAGAAAGATTTGAAGGCTGAAAATAGGTGGTGAAAGACAGCCATGCAAGGGGATGAGGTCAAGGGGACAAAGGAGGAGAATATGTGACCAACTGGCCCCCTCTTGCCCTTCTCTCCCTCCAAGTTGCCGTCCACCCTCTTTGCCTTCTTCATTGTGCTTTGTAAGCTTCCAAATCTGTAGAGAGAAGCCGCCAAAGCCCCTCAACCGCACCGAACTGCCCTCGACGCCACCGTACACTGCCGATGCTGTTTTCGTCCTTGTCTGCGTGTCGTGCACACCATTGCCTCCCTCTCGCCCTCACGTCGTCCCAGCAGTGTTCCCCGTCGTTTAGTTGCTACCTTGCCCTATCTAACCCCTAGCAAGCACCGGAGCTGCAATGAGTAGCCGTCGAAGGCTCGTCGAGTCCCGTTTGGACCTGAGACTAGTCCCCACTACCTTCCCCGATCCTTGCCACCCCTACCAGCTTTGTTTCCTCTATTTTGCAGCTCAAAACATAAGCTAAAATAGTGGGTTTCCAATAGGAGGTTTGGCCCGTTTTGATGTGGTTTCTGACCTCGTATGCTTGGCCCGCTTTGGGTTAAGTCGAGCCCTGTTGCATTCTAGACGTTTTTAACAGTAAGGATTGCAAAACAGTGAGTTTAACTCACTAATCCTTGATTAGTAGGTTAATGATGCTTAGTGGTTAATTAGATTAGACTAAGATGGATTAGGTGATTAAATTAGATTAGGTTAGTGAATTTAATTAATTATCAATGCATGTTAGGTGGTTAGTTATTGCTAGAGCCTAGACAAGCTCTAGTATTTAACTAGAGTGGTTCAGTAATTTTCAGAGCCCATCTCGACTTCCATTTAGGCATTTCCGGGCCTAAGTTGATTTATTGTATTTATTTATTAATTTTAGTAATTATTTAATTCTTTATTTATTTTTCGTAAATTCAACCGGGATGGCCAATGACCGGAATTTCGGGTTGATCTCAGTGGTGCTTTCTGTTTATTTAATTGAGTATTGGTTTGTGAAAATTTAGTGAATTGATGATTATGGGGAGAGTTTTCTCAAAATTGAGAAATGTTGGTGTTTGATGGGAAAATGAACCCGAGAAGTTGTGAGTGGACCTAGAAAACCGTCGAAGTATGGTCGTACCCAATCGGGCCGTGATTCACCACTTGATAGAGGTCGTGCCTATTAGGGCCGTGATTTACCATCATATTTGGGATCAATTGTGCCTACTGGGCCGTGATTTACCACTTGTTAGAGGTCGCGCCCATCGGGTCGTGATTCACCACTTGATAGAGGTCGTGCCCATTGGGTTATGATCTGCCACCTATTAAAGGTTGCGCCCATTGGGCCGTGATTACCACCTAAAGATAGGTTATGTTCTTAGGACCGTGATTCGGATTTGAGAATTGAGATTGGATAATTGAGATGACCTGGGAGTGGTCTTGATGACATGTAATCGACTGAGTCGATTGATCAATGAGTCGATCCAATTGATTGAATGACATGATTGTCAGTGTTTTTGAATTGAACTGACTTGTAGGGAAAGACTGAGGCCAATGTAAGTTCTCTGACCCGTGTTGTGCTTAGGTAGCCTTAGGGCGTATTGGCTTCCTAATTGGATCTTAGGGAGTAGAACTCGCTAAGACATCGTTTCACCCTGTTGTGGGACAACATTTCAGATCCGTAGATAGCAGCACCTCCAGCTCCTCTCGAGCATTTTGGTATACCTGAGGAAATCACAGAAGTATGTTATCATATTTCGATACACCCCCACTTAGAAGGATTGGAGTATGTAATTGTGAAATCCACTATTTGGGTTAACATGGGTAGACCCGAAAAGGTGCCTCATAAGTACCGGTTATGGTATCGTCACTATCATGACAGGCGAAGGTAGGGTCCTATGCCGGAATTTGATGTACCTCGGTACGTTTTAGAGGTTGCGCTCGGGAAGGGTACAACAGATCCTAAGGGTGGATCAGTAGTGGATGCCAAGGATCTCAATCTGGAAGGCGGTTATGATTTTTCGGTGTACTCAGCTGAAGCCGCCAATTGGAGTGAGGAAGAAGGGGAGATCGTTGAGGACGAGGAGGTGGAGCAAGAAGAATTTAGCGATGATGAGTAGTCGTGGTTGTTAGACCCCCGCCCCCTGTTTGAGAACCTACTGTGATGTATATGTTTTTATTACCCAAACCAACTTGTATTATATATGACATGGTCTACTATGTATATGTATGTATGTGTGTGTGTGTATATATATATATATATATAAGTGTGGTTGTGTTAGTTTGAAAAAGATGGATCTGCTTTCCTATCCCATTGGTTTATTGTCTATGAATTATTTATATCTGCTTCCGCATGCGTATTTAAAATCGAATGGGTTAGTAATGCGTCATGGGATATCGCTATTATATCGACCAAGCGGGGATGGGCACATGCTCAGAAGACCGGGATGTGACATCTCGGTTTAATGGTATTAGAGCCAGGTTATGAGAAATGGGAGTGATAAGGTGCGAGGGATATGGAATAGTAAGTAGAAAGGCCTTTAAATTTATGTCTGGTGCATGTTGATGGTAGTTGATTGGTAAGATTGTTTGCCGTGTGTGGGTTGCTTAGGCCCTGTTTGGTAACCATCCAAACAGGACCAAATTCTGATTCTTTGTTCCCGGAATCAGTTTCGGCCTATAATTGCGTTTGGTAAAATTTTTGTTCCCGGGAACAGATTGGGAATAGAATCAAGAACAAAAAAAAAATTGATTCTTGTTCCGGGAACGAATTTGAGAATCAAAATCAAGAAATTTTCTTCTTCCCTTCGGCCATCTTGCGACCGCCGTCCACCACCGCCCGCCACCGTCCGCCGTCCGCCGCCGCCGCAGCCCGCTGCCCGCCACCGCCGGCCGTCGTCCGCTGGTCTGGCGAGCTCGCCGGAGGCAAGCCCAGCACCGATGAGCTCGCCGGAGGCTTACCCAGCCATCGGCGAGGCTCGGCCTCCCCGGATCTGCCGAGGCCGCGCCTCCCCGGTGGCTAGGCCGGCCTCGCCGAGGCTGAGCGAGGCCGAGCCTCGCCGGGGCTGGGCAGGGGCTAGGCAAGCCTCACGACGCCCAGCCCCACCGGTGGCCAGGCGAGGCTCGCCCAGCCCTGCCGTTGGCCTGGCAAGCCTCGCCCAACCCCGACGAGGTCGACTTGGCCACCAACGGGGCTCGGCCTTGCCGGATCTAGCGAGGCTGAGCCTCGGTAGGGCTAGGCAAGCCTCGCCCAGCTGCCAGCGAGGCTCGGCCGACGAGGGCCGGCCTCGCTGAGGGCTGGCGACCGGCCAAAAGAAGAAGAAGATGATGAGAAAAAGAAAAGAAAAAAGGAAAAAAAAAAAGAAAAGAAAGGAAAATGAAAAGGAAAATGAAAAGAAAAAAATGAAAAAAATGAAAAAAACAAAAGAAAAAAAGGAAAAAAGTAAAAAAATTATTTAAAAATTAAAAGAAATTGATTTGGAACAGAATTAATGAACACGGTACCAAACACAATTCTATTCAAGAATCAGAAATTTTGGACAATTACCAAACGGCTTAAAATGCTTATAATCAATTACCGGGAACAGAATCGTTACCAAACGCGCCCTTATCTTCTAATCCAATGTGGATTTGGAAGACGGGTATCAGTATAAAGATTGAGTCATGAGTGAGCAGGAGCAGAGAACTCAGAGTAAGCGAACTGTTAGGCCTACAGCTCGAGTTAGGACGCCGACTAGGGTCTGTACACGAGGAGGCCGAGGTAGGGCACTCGCATAGGCTAGTGTTAGTGAAGTAGCACCACCTCCTGTTGGCGCTGGGGTAGTAGCCCCTGGTGATCCCAAGATTGAAGGAATCACGTGGGTACTAGAGGTTATGGGTAATCGAATGGACCAGCAGACTCAGAATCAAGCCACCATTATTGAAGCCACTGCTTAAGCCACTGCTACTGCTACTGTTGTTGCCGCTGCTACCGCACCTATCGCTGCACTTGCCGTCGCCCCTGTTGAAGTTCCACTTGGGAATATGGCCGCTGGGAGGATGATCCATAAGTTAGTGGAACAATTTTTGAAGCTGAACCCACCAAGGTTCATTGGTGAAGGAGACCCTGAAGTCGTATGACTTTGGATTCAGGACTTGGAGAAAGCGTTTGCACTGCTGATGTGCAACGAAGAGGAGAAGGTGGTACTGGTTGTGTACCAACTTCAGGGCAATGCGAACATCTGGTGGAGAGCCACCAAGGATACAGTATTCCCGGAAGGTGTGGTCCAGGTGTGGGACACCTTCCTCAGAGCTTTTAATGATCAATACTTCTCAGGTACTGCCCAGGAACAAAAGATGGAGGATTTCCAACGTCTCTGCCAAGGGAGTATGACAGTTGACCAATATGGGGTCAAGTTTGCGGAGCTTTCACAATATGCTCCGAGATTGATAGAAGACCCTGAAGAGAAGGCCCAAAGATTTAGAAATGGTCTTCGTTCAGATCTGAAACAACCTCTACTATCGTTAGATTTGATTGATTATCGAGAAATCTATCGTCGATCTCAGATGATAGAAAGAGGATTGAACGAGCAAGCTGCCTCGTTAGGATCAAGGTTTAGTTCTTTCAAAGAAGGAGTCCGTCAGGGAAAGAAGCCCATGACGGGAGGTAGATGCCAGATACCACCCAACAGCAAGGGTGGGATTGGAAAATCTAGATCAAAACAGATTGAGTTATGTCACACTTATGGAAGGCGACATGGAGTGAACCAGTGCCCCCGAAGGACGGGCGCCTGTTTTAAGTGTGGCCAGCTGGGTCACATAACCAGGTACTGTCCCTGGAGATTGGTGAGACCTCAAAGTTGTCACCACTGCCACCATTGAGTCAAATTAGAGGGAACATTACTCAGAATGCACTGCAAGGATGACAGCTTAGACCTCCAGTTCAAGGCACGATGTATGCCATTACTAAAGGTCAGGCAGAGAATGCGCCTAAAGTGATTACATGTACGGTTTCACTGAACAACCATCCTGCCTATGCTTTATTTGATCCAGGAGTAACACATTCCTTTATTACCGAGCAATTCGTTAAGTTGATAGGAGTGAATCATGAATTATTGGAATCTGTTATTAGCATATCTACACCATTGAAGGATAATGTATTATCTGCTTTGGGTTGTTCTGGTTACAAGTTAGAGATTGGTGAACGAGAGGAGAAAATAGATATGTTAGTCCTAACCATGTATGACTTTGATTTAATAATTGGTATGGACTAGCTTACCAAGCAATAAGCTAAAATAGACTGTTATCGCAAGTCAATTTAGTCTTACCCATTAAAGGGTGAGAGTTTCGAGTTTGTAGGAAACCGAGGAGGACTCTTGATTTCCCTAATTTCATCGCAAGAGGCAACCCATTTGTTATATGGGGGTTGTCAAGGTTACCTGGCAACTGTCGTGGATACGAGAGTTGAGGAGCTGAAAATTGAGGATATTTCAGTTGTGCAAGAATTTCCTGATGTATTCCCGAAGGAATTGCCAGGATTGCCGCCAGAGAGAGAAATTAAGTTTATGATTTAGTTAGCACCCGGGACAGAGCCAATCTCTAAGGCTCCTTACCGGATGGCTTTATCAGAATTTAAAGAATTGAAGGTGCAGATGCAGGAATGGTTGGATAAGGGATTCATATGTCCCAGTGTATCACCTTGGGGAGCACCAGTTCTATTTGTAAAAAAGAAAGATGGTTCGTTGTGCTTATGCATCGACTATTGTCAACTCAATCAAGTGACAATCAATAACAAGTATCCATTCCTGAGGATCGACGACTTGTTTGACCAATTGCAGAGAGCATCGATATTTTCGAAGATCGACTTGAGGAGAGGATATCATCAACTGAGGATCAGGAGAAGACATTCCAAAGTCAGCATTTCGTACTTGGTATGGTTATTACGAGTTCACTGTGATGCCATTCGGGTTGATGAATGCTCCAGCTACTTTCATGGATTTGATGAACCGAGTATTCAAGGAATATCTAGATCAGTTTATGATCGTGTTCATCGATAATATCCTGGTGTATTCAAGAAGTGCTGAGGAGCACAGGAATCATTTGAGATTAGTGCTCCAGACCTTAAGGATTCATCAGTTGTATGCTAAGTTTAGCAAATGCGAGTTTGGGCTGACGCGTGTTGCATTCTTAGGTCACGTGATTTCTAGCGAAGGAATCTCTGTGGATCGTCTAAGATTGAAGAAGTGATCAACTGGTCGAGACTGACTACCATGATTGAGATCCAAAGTTTTTTGGGTTTGGTAGGTTACTACAGACGGTTTATGGAAGGATTTTCAGCTTTAGCGTCACTTTTGACAAGACTTTTGAAGAAGGACAAGGAATTCGTATGGTCAAATAAGTACGAGTGTAGTTTCAAAGAGCTAAAGCAAAAGCTGACTACCGCACCTGTGTTGACGATTCCATCTGGTCTTGGAGGGTACGAGATCTATAGTGATGTGTCGTTCAGAGGACTGGGTTGCGTGTTAATGCAATATGGCAAGGTTGTTGCATTCGCCTCTCGCCAGTTGAAACTGAACTACCCGGCGCATGACTTAGAACTTGCAGCAATTATATTTGCGTTGAAGATTTGATGACATTACTTATGTGGGGAAAGATTTCAGATCTTCACGGACCATCAAAGTCTCAAGTACTTATTCTCTTAGAATGAGTTGAATATGAGACAACGCTAATGGATGGAATTGCTAAAGGACTATGATTGTGATATATTATATCACCTAGGAAAGGCGAACAAGGTTGCCGACGCTTTGTGCCGAAAGTTGTCAATTGCTCACTTATTAGTGAAGGAGTGGAATCTAATCGAGCGAGCTCGAGATTCGATGTTCAAATTTGAGGTAGGCCACCTTTCTCATCTTATGGCCACCCTCAAAATTGAGCATGATGTGCGGATCAGGATAAAACTACTGTAGCCGACAGACCCAAAACATTTAGAAAAATTTACAAGAGGATATCGAAGATAGGAAAGTTGACTTTCAGGTTTTTGATGATGGGACACTAAGGTTCCAAGGACGTTTAGTTGTACCTAACGATGCGAAGCTTAAAGAGGATATTTTATCAGAAGCTCATCGTACTAGTTACAATATTCATCCTGGAAGTACCAAGATGTATCAGAAACTGCGTCAACATTACTGGTGGTCTGGTATGAAGGCGGATATCGTTAGGCATGTCGTCAAGTGTTTGACGTGTCAATAGGTTAAAGCTCAGCATTGTAAATCGGGATGACTTTTACAACCTTTTGAGATCCCAGAGTGGAAATGGGAACATATCACGATGGACTTCATGATCGGGTTACCAAGGAGTCAGAGAGGTAATGATTCAATTTGGGTAATAGTCAACAGGTTGACAAAGTCAACTCACTTTATTGCAGTGTGAAAGGATCTCGACTTGGATAAACACGCTGAATTGTACGTGCGTCAGATAGTTCGACTGCATGGAGTGCCGGTTACGATAACTTCAGATCAAGACCCGAGGTTTATCGCCGCTTTTTGTAAGAGCTTACAGAGTGCCTTAGGTACCAAGCTGCAGTACAGTACGTCATATCATCCTCAAATGGATGGCCAGTCTGAGAGGACAATTCAAACCCTTGAGGATATGCTACGAGCTTGTGTACTAGACTTCAAAGGAAGTTGAGAGGAACAACTTCATCTCATGAAGTTCGCTTACAGCAACAGTTATCAGCAGAGCATCCGGATGGCTAATTTTGAAGCGTTGTATGGCCGATCGTGCAGAACACCAGTGTGTTGAGATGAAGTTGGGGAAAGAAATATTACAGGTCCGGAGTTGGTTCAACAACTAGTGGATGCCGTGGCAGTTATCATAAATAGACTAAAGATCGCTCAGAGTCGTCAGAAAAGCTACGCATATAACATCGAAGGCTATTGGAATTTCAAGTTAGTGATCATGCTTTTATGAAGGTGTCACCAATGAGGGGAACTTCGCACTTTGGCAAGAAAGGAAAACTGAGTCCGAGGTACGTAGGTCTGTTTAAGATTCTTGAGAGAATCGGGACCTTGGCGTATCGTCTCGCGTGGCTGTTGAGATTGGCGCAAGTGCACAACGTTTTTCACGTATCGATGTTAAGGAAGTATAAGCCTGATCCAACCAACGTGCTCAATTTCAAGGAATTGGACGTGGATGACTGTGTGTCGTATGTTGAAAGCTCGATTCAGATCGTGGACAAAAAATAGTAAGTTTTGCGTACAAAGACTATTTTGATGGTCAAAGTGGTCTGGCAACACAACGATATTGAAGGAGTAACCTAGGAGACTGAAGAGTCAATGAGACGTTTATACCCCCACCCTTTTGCTCAAGTATTGTAAGGTTCAAATTTCAAGAATGAAATTTTTATAAGAGGGGAAGAGCTGTGACATCCTGGATTTTTCACTTCTGCTTTCAATTAAATTAATCGGGCACTTTATCAATGCGCCTATAGTGTTGTTCTCAGAGTTAATCACTTCTAAGATAACTAGATTATCTAGGGAAGCCATTAAGGATTTTAAGGCAAATAGACTTAAGGATTCAACTAGGAATCGGTTGCTCGATTGTGCTCATTTGCCGAGATTACTACGACACAGATATAAATCGATTAGAGATTAGAGATAGGTCGGTTTAATTGAGATGCGTGGTTAAACGTGAGTGATCCCACTAAATTGCGAAATTCTCATCGACCGGCACTAGTTTGATTTTTTTGTCGTTTTGGTTCCCTGTGTCCGTATTTGAGACCTTGAGATTTTCACGCCCATCGAGAGTCGCCAATGTGTCGAAGAGGTTTATTGTGGCTTAAAGAAAATCGACCACAAGTCATTTGCTCTAAAAAGTTTTGAAAGCTACCCGATAGCTTAGGTTACGCTAAAAACGTGCCGGAGTGAAATTAACTGCAAATTTGAATCCAATTTTAGAAATTGAAGATTCTGTGATGTCACAATAAATTCTAGGAAAGTTGACTCAACCTCTAAAGATTTTTTTGCAACTAGAGACTTTTTTTTTTTTTGTGAAAAGGTCGTCCTAGGGCCGTTTTTGTCCAAAAAAAGGTAGGGACCATTTTTTATCGCAAAGTTGGGAAGCAAGTGGGATCAATTGGTGAGGAAAAATACCAATTGGTTTGTTGAGGTGTCGGTTGATTTTATCAAGGCCGGTTTGTGTTGATTCAAGGAAGAATTGATGGCCAATTGAGAGGAAACCATGGAAATTCGTAGCCCCCCATCCACCACAACATTTGGACCACTTCAAATGAGTTCTAGAAGGATTTGAAGGCTGAAAATAGATGGTGGAAGACAGCCATGCAAGGGAATGAGGTCAAGGGGACAAAGGAGGAGAATATGTGACCAAGTGGCCCCCTCTTGCCCCTCTCTCCCTCCAAGCTGCCGTCTACCCTCTTTGCGTTCCCGACTTAGTAGTTTAATGATGCTTAGAAGTTATTTAGATTAGACTAGGATGGATTATGTGGTTAAATTAGATTAGGTTAGTGAATTTAATTAATTATCAATACATGTTAGGTGGTTAGTTATTGCAATTAAAGCCTAGACAAGCTCTAGTATTTAACTAGAGTGGTTCGGTAATTTTCGGAGCCCGTCTCGGCTTCCATTTAGGCATTTCCAGCCCTAAGTTAATTTATTATATTAATTTATTAATTTTTGTAATTATTTAATTAATTATTTATTTTCCGGAAATTCAACCGGTATGGCCGATGATTGGAATTTCATGCTAATCTCAGTGGTACTTTCTGTTTATTTAATTGAGCATTGGTTTGTGAAATTTTAGTGAATTGATGATTATGGGGAGAGTTTTCCCAAAATTGAGAAATATCGGTGTTTAATGGGAAAATGAACCTGAGAGGTTATGAATGGACGTAGAAAGCCACCGAAGTATGGCCGTGCCCAATTGAGCCGTGATTTACCACCGAATTTGGGATTGGTTATGGCCACTGGGCCGTGATTTATCACCGAATTTAGGATCGGTTATGCCTACTGGGCTATGATTTATCACCTGTTAGAGGTCGTGCCCATCGGGCTATGATTCACCGGCTAATAGAGGTCATGCTTATTGGGTCGTGATCTGCCACCTATTAAAGGTTGCGCCCATTGGGTCGTGATTACTACCTAAAGATAGGTTGTGTCCTTAGGACCATGATTTAGATTTGAGAATTGAGATCGGATAATTGAGATGACCTGAGAGTGGTCTTCATGACATGTAATCGGCTAAGTCGATTGATCGATGAGTCGATCTAATTGATTGAATGACATGATTGTCGGTGTTTTTGAATTGAACTGACTTGTATGGAGAGACTGAGGCCAAGGTAAATCCTCTAACCCGTGTTGTGCTTAGGTAGCCTTAGGGTGTATTGGCTTCCTAATTGGGTCTTAGGGAGTAGAACTTACTGACATGTCGTCTTACCCCGTTGTGGGACAACATTTCTAATCTGTAGATGGCAGCACCTCCAGCTCCTCCCAAGCATTTGGGTATACCTGAGGAAATCACAGAAGAAGGTTATCACATTTCAATACACCTCCACCCTAAAGGATTGGAGTATGTTATGCTGAAATCCACTGTCTAGGTTGACGTGGGTGGATCCGAGAAGGTACCCCATAAGTACCGGTCATGGTATCGTCATAATCATGACAGGCGAAGGGAGGGTCCTATGCCGGAATCTGATGTACCTCGGTAAGTTTTGGAGGTTGCGCTCGGGAAGGGTACAACAGATCCTAAGGGTGGATCGGTAGTGGATGCTAAGGATCCCAAACTAGAAGGCGATTTTGACTCTCCGGTGTACTCAACCGAGGGCGCCAATTAGAGCAAGGAAGAAGGGGAGATCGTTGAGGACGAGGAGGTGGAGCGAGAAGAATTTAGCGATGATGAGTAGTCGTGGTTGTTAGACCCCTGCCCCCTATTTTAGAACCTGCTGTGATGTATATGTTTTTGTTACCCAGACCAACTTGTATAATATATGACATGGTCTACTATGTATATATATGTAAGTGTGGTTGTGTTAGTTTGAAAAAGATGGCCCTGCTTTCCTATCCCATTGGTTTATTGTCTGGGGATTATCTATATCTGCTTCCACATGTGTATTTAAAATCGAATTGGTTGGTGATGCATCCTGGGACATTGCTATTATATCGACCAAGCAGGGATGGGCACGTGCTTAGAGGATCAGGACGTGACAAGTAAAATTGATCCTTGTGCTCTTTGATTCAAATCAATTTGGTTTTTCTTCTTTATAGTTCTAATTGATTATAACCGAATCAATTTCAATCATTACTGATTTCTCTCAATTGTTGCCAAAAGCCTAGCTTCACTCTCTTTTCCATTCTACGCATCTTGTTTCTATTGACAGCTAGATTTCTTGATTTCTATTAGACTACCATTAATTATTATTAAGGGTACAATTAATTATTCTTCTCTTCATTGAGAAGAATTTGGTCTCTTTCCTTTTCTTTGATGCCAAACTTGAAAGAGGAGAGATGCGAATGCACTTTTCTCTTCTCCCACCTCCTATGTTGTGTCGCTATTCATAGCTTGTGCCGCCGTGAATGCCTTATCTATTCATCCATTCATTTCTTCCATCACTTAATGTACAATATCTTATTTGTATTCATTCTTGAGTTTTTGAATAAATACCATCTTCTAACAAACAAGTAAAGAACCATCTCAACATTCTATATATTTTGTTGTAACCAAAATTATGCCAAATAAGAGTAGTAAAATTCAAACAAAGAAATAAATGACATTTATCTCTATTTGAGATTTGTAGAACATATGTAATATATGAGGTTTCGTCATATTGAGCTTCTTGCTAGGGGTGTCAATGGGTCGGGTCGGGTCGGGTTTTGTTGTTACCCGACCCGACCCGAAACACAATCGGTCACATATTGTGACCCGACCCGAACCGACCCGAAACACATAAAATTGTCTAACGTGTTTCGGGTTGGGTCGGGTCAGGTCGGGTTGGGTTATTGGGTTTCTTGCTTTTTTTTTTTTTTTTCACCTTTCTTTTCTTTGGGGTTTGGGTTAAAACTCTGCAGCAATCATCCCATCCTGATCCCATTTTTATGCAAACAGGTTATTACAAGAACCTGATTTTAACATCCATTCTTGCGAGTGATCAATCTAAGTCTTTTTAACTGATAAAAACTCAATAGCAGAGCACCAAGTAGAAGAACAGAGAGCAGCGAAGAAAAAATCCCAAGAAACCTAAAGCTTTGGCACTTCAACCTGTTGGGCAGGTTCCATATCCAAAATAAAACTGAGTTTTTTTTTATCAAACTCACCCATAAGACCACTGCAAATTCCTTTTCGATTCTCATGATTTATGAAGAGACAATTACATTTTGCAATAGTAAGGATCATTCCAGTAACACCTACCCAACTGGCCACATTAATGAAGTGCTGAATTGCAGAATTCAACTTAAGTTCATGAAAGACCAGCTACATAGGACTAGCGAGCCACTACTCGTGCTCCACTCTAGATACTCCAAAGAAACATACCAACCTAATACTGCAGTGATGAAGCTGCTTCATGCTAATCCACATTGTTCAATTTCTTTTTCTTTCTCAAAGGTCTCAAAGTACTGATAAATGATGGTGATGGTGAGAAGAATCCTGGTCCAAAGGCAGACTTGACAGACATTTTTCAACTTGCAATAATTCCGGCAAATTTCAGTTTTCTTGCATCTAGCATATGCACCTGTTCTATATACAAAGTAACGAGCGATTGAATCAAAATTGGTAAAACAAAGCACGCCAGTGACAATTACCCATGCCCTTATCGCCAACAATGACAAGCTTGAAGCCCGGGTGATTGAACATCTGCTGATTCAGCAAAGCCTGAAAGAGACGCAAGGGAAACAACAACAATTAAAACAACAAACCAAATGAGATAAAAAAAATCCAAACTTTGCGATCACGTAACCAGATCGCTCAGCTCCAGAACCACAAAAGAAACAGCATCTGACCAGGACCCAAAAGCTCGAGAAGAATCACAAAAAGAATAGAGATTCAAGAAGACCCAGCAACAACAGAACACGAGCTATTGATATAAGAATGGACGCGCAGAAAATGGAATGATGAAAAGGAAAGAATGGACCGTCAGCGAGCGAAACTTACTGAGAATGGACCGATTCTAATACCAAAACCAATGAACCCGAAGAAAATTCAATCACTCAAGATAAACAGAGACCCAAGCAGCATCACCGACACCGTTGGTCCAACCGAAGTCTCCCACAGGAATACAAGGCAAGAAGCCAATTTCCTCTTAAAACCCACCACATTATCAGCAAAAAATGAAAGCCACATTCCAATTTAAAGGAACAACAAGTGCCCAAAACGCCCATCCTTTGCCACAAGAGAAAAAAGGAGGGGGGCAAAAAACGCATTTACCACGTTGTGTCGGTGGGGGACTTCTGGATAGCGAGGCGGGTCCAGGTGACGACCTTCCCGCAGGGCAAGTCCCTGGCCTCAACGAGCGTCGAGACGATCCCGATGAGCTGGACGGAGTTAGTGAGCTCCTTCCTCCACTGGATCTCCTGGGGCCTCGGGTACGCGGCTGCTTGGAGGGAGCACCTCTGCCGGGCGTTGCGGGTCAGGTGCTCGACGGTCGGCGCGAACGAGAGGAGGAGCGAGTTCGGAGAAGACCCGGAAGGGATTTGGGAAGGGGAAGGGGAGGGGTTTTTGGCGACGGACGACGACGATCGACTGATTCGGCGGCGGCTAGGGTTCCGGCGTTGAGACGAGGGGTGGCGACGACGACGGAGGGGCGGAGGTGCGTCGATCGGAGGGCAGTAGCGGAATCCACGAGAAGGCGCAGTAGTCGGAGAAGCAGCCGAAGGGGAGGGTTTTCCCTTTTCAGCGACGTGTTTGAGTGTTTGTGTTTGGTTGGCTTGTTTGGAACAGGTGTTAACGTGTTTCGGGTCTAAACAATGTTCCAACCCTGACCGGACCCGAAACATATTTTGTTACTTGTTTTATGCCTATTACCCGAACAATTTTAAGACCCGAAACACGTTCTCAACTTGTTTCGTGTTCGGGTCGTGTTCGGGTCGGGTTGGTTCGGGTTGGGTCGGGTTTTTTGACACCCCTACTTCTTGCTTCAGGTTTTTCTCATTCTATTTGCATCTTTTAGGAAAAAAAAATAGCTAATGACTACATTGTTTCCCTCTTATGGTTGGTCCATTTGATGGTTGATTGGATAGTTGCATTCGCTATTGGGCTAATCTCTCGCAACCAAGGGAATTCATTTGCTCGTGGACCTAAAGTAAATGGAGTAGTTCAGGCATTTTGGGCCTCATTTTTCTTGTTATATCTTGGTGGTTCGAACACCATCACTACCTTCTCTTTGAAGGATAGTTCGCTTTGGTAGTGGCACCTGCTCCATCTTGTCTTCCAAGTCAGAGCTACCATCTATATCTTTGTGTAGATATTTTCTAGCAAGAAGTCGTTCATGATCCTAATGATATTGGTGTTTCTTGTTAGGGTCATAAAAAAATGCTGAGAGGACACTGGCACTTAATGTCTTTAGCCTTGAGGGAATTGATGAACCAAATTATGATAATAAAGAATTTTGTTATATTTTCCTAAGGCATCTTCCTTATTCGATAGTAGTGTTACATCGAATTTTAACTCCATCATTGGATATGACTGCATGGTAATTTACAAAAAGTACAAGATTGAAGATTTCGTTCTCAGTATATTTTCTCTACTTATGTTGTCACGCCTCGAACCTCGAGTATGCGAACATTCCTCAGCGGTCGATTAAAAATGCGATATCCTAGGACGCGTCACCGACCCATTCTTTTTATCTTTCAATTAAATACATGCGGAAGTGAATTAAATTAAACACCTAGTCAATCAATAAAAGTAGGGATGGTAAAAACACAACTACGAGTTCTCACAAACTACGATTTATTTATTAACAGGCTAACTTAAGGAGTTCGATATATAAAGGCCTACTACAAAAGCGACTCATACACGACCTACTAACAAAAAGGGTCAAGGTCAGGGTTAACTTCCACTTTCACAACCTATACAAGCTCCTACAAAATCCGCTTTGATATCCATACCTAGGCCCAGCCAAGAAGTCGGGCATGTCGCTAGGTGAGCACGGCTCCCTGGGCCCTTCTGGCTCGGAATTTGGATCTATTACGACACCATCAGAGATGTCAATATGGGTCATTGTCCTGCTCAACCTCATTTCCTACTAGGGGCCCATCAAAACTGTGCATGGGACCCTCCCGGCCGCCGTTCGATTCTATAATAAACTATGCTTTAAAATGGTGGGGCACCACATTCACGAAACCCTCATCTACCAAAACCATTGTCACTACCAACTCCCGTAATCAGTTGGTCTTGGGGATAGGGTAGAGGGTAGTCTCTACCTCCATATCCCAAGGAACCCCGAAACGGACCAGGTGGATCTCCATTCTATGGACATGAAAATGGTTGTCAACGACGGGTGAGATAAATCTTAGCAAGTTAAAATCCCTAAGCCTCAATTAGGATGCGAATTCACATCGAAGGTGGCTTAAACACACCCCACACATAAACTCACCTCACCTTGGCACATCCCTGCACATTAGCACTTCTTGCACAACAATAATAGTATATTGTGCATAAAGAATAATTAGAACACATACGAGAATTTCATGCGCATTGTCGACGCATGTGTTCCAATTATTACGATCCCTCGGGCCACGGCCAAAATAAGTGTCGACGGTCTTCCAGCGTAACCGGGCATCGTCCCGCCCTATCGAGCAAGGAAACGTCTAGAACCCTCGCCTAGACGGCATTCCATAAAGAAGCATCGGTTCGGCCTCAAGCGCGACTCGGCTTTTGGACCCCCGCTGGGCATCTAATAAAATTGGGCATTGCCCCCAAACTCCCATTAGGTGACGGGTTCAATTACGTGACCACTCCAGCACACTATCAATCGAACCAACTTTTAAATGGTAAACTTGGGTATCCCTTTTTTTTTTCTTTCTTTAAAACTCTCTGAAATAAATTCGTACGGGGTCACATATTTGAAATCAACCCGTCAAACTTTGCACGCACCTATTTTAAAACCTCATTGTTTTATTGCGGACATAAAATTTGGTATCCAAACACGACACCTCATTTTTTTTCCATTTAATTGCCCATAAAGCCAAGTTTTGTATTAACAATCGATAACTACCATAGAACAATCAATTGCATAATCTCATATGTACAAACCATCAATCACACATAATCTCATCCAAGAAAATGAGCATAAAGTTTTACATAACAACTAATCTGTCACTAATTACGCTAATTGTGATTAATTAAATAAATTACGATTAATTAAAGTAAACTCAATTAATTAAACTAACCATGATTAATTAATCTAATTGTAATTACTTAGACTAATCGCAATTAAAATTAAGCTAAACCATTCTTAATCTCAACTAAACTAAACCAAACTTAATTAATACTAGACACTATTAGTGCTAATATAATCACTCATAAGTGTAATTAATGGCCTAATCAACGATTAGGGAGTTAACTCACAGGTTTTCGACAACAGCAGGCTTGTGGCGACGGCAATGCGACAGCGTCAAGGACATGCCACTCTCGGATTGAACAGGGCTTAACGGCAACGGTGGCGGTCCTTCCAAGATCCCGGCTAAACGGGGGGGGGGGGGGCAATGTCACGTCTCGATCCTCCAGACCCATGCCCGTCCTTGCTTGGTCGATATAATAGTGATGTCCTAGGACACATCGCCGACCCATTCATTTAATAGACGCATGCGGAAGCAGATATAAATCCTCAAACAATAAATCAATGGGATAGAAAGCAGGGTCACAAATTTTTAAAACCACAACAAGTCTTTTATAAACAAACAGGTTTATACACAAGATCAGGTTGGTTACAAAAATGTCAGCTCATCAAAAAGGAATTGTTCTATGACTAACTAGTCATACAGGTTTGCCGATTATGCTTCTTCCACCTTACCAAACTTCGGGACTTTCGGTTCTCCACGACCGTCACCTAGGGACCTAAAAATGTGATCTCACAACGGGGTGAGACTATGTATCAGCAAATTCCACCCCCTAAGACCCGATTAGGAAGAAAATATGCCCTAAGGGCTGCCTAAGTACAAATAGACGTCAGAGGACTTACCTTGGCCTCAGTTCCTTCCTTCAAGTTATTTCAATTAATAAATACTGACAATCATAACACCCAATCCAATCAAATTGAATCATCGATCAATCAACCCAGTCAATTATAAGTCATCACGACCATCTCTTGGTTGGCCCATTTAATACTATCTATAAGTCCACTCATATTAGGACTGCTCACTCTAAGCTGATAAATAGATAGTATAACTCTCTTTAAGCTAATAAATAGTGTACTGCTTTCAATCTAAGTTGACATATCAAATCCTTGAGTTGATATAGCACACTAATAATGTTCTCTCTAAGCTGATCAAGTATACTGCTCACAATCTAAGCTAACATATCAGAGCCCGTAAGATGACATAGTATGCTGTTAATGCTCTCTTTAAGCTGACATATTAGAGCTTGTGGGTTGATATAGTATATCGGTATACTGCTCTCAATGTAAGCTGACATATCACCCTTAGGCCTGAACCATACAATCAATTCATCATTTTTATCATACACGATAAAATACAAGTGTGTGGGTACACAGCCTACCTTAACCAAAATACAAGATTTTCACTTTTGAACCTCCCACTATTTTTAGCAGTCCCAAAATATATTTTTGGCACTGTAAACCGACGCCCCGTAATTTTCGACTTAATTACCAAAATTATCCAGTTTTGGAAATAAATACCCACCAACACCAATCACAATCAATCTGCGCAATCAAGTACTCAATTAAATAAATAGAAAGCACCATTACAATCAGCACGAAATTCCAGTCACTGGCTATCCCGGTTTAATTTTTGGAAAATAATTGATTAATTAAATAATTACGGAAATTAATAAATAAATGCAATAAATAGCATAAAATCAAACTTAGGCCCGATAAAGCCTAATTGGAAGATCTAATCTAATCTAACCACCTAATCCATCTTAACCTAAACTAATCAGCCCCTAGGCATAATTAACCTACTAAGCGATGATTAGTAAGTTAAACTCACTTGTTAAGCGATACGGTCGTTCAAATCAACGGGGACGCAACAGGGCTCAACTTTCTCCAAAACGGGCCTAACTTTCAAGTCTGGGAATCACCCCAAAACGGGCCAACAAGCTACTAGAAACCACAGACTTTGCTCTCTATTCTTGGTTGCAAAAGAGAGGAAACAAGGCTGGTTGAGGCAAATAGGACCAATGGAGGTAATAGTGAGGTCGAGTGGCCAACAACAAGGGCTCACAGTGGTTGGAGGCAGCTCATGGTGGTCTGAGCTGGTCAAGATAGCCCCACAAGCCACGGAACAACAATTGGGACGATGGGACAGGCGAGAGGGAGGCGGAGGCACCGGTGAACGGTGCGGGGCAGCGGCGGCACGCAGGTGGGGTGGAAACGACGGCGGCGGCGTGCGGTCCGACGATGAGGCTGGCTTCAGTCGGTCTCTTGGCCTGCTGAGGTCTTCAAACAGCAAGAACAAGGGGGAGGAGGGTGGTGGACGGGAGGTGAGGGAGAATGGGAGAGATTGAGGGAACAAAGGGGGGCCACCAAGCCTTATCTCATCCAATTTGGTCCCCTTGACCAATTCTTAACCTCAGCTGGCCTCCATGGACCAAAATCAGCCACCAAGGCTCACTTTGCAACCCTTGAAATGGTCCAAAAGTCCTTAAGTGGTGGGGGGTTACGAATTTCATGGATTTATACCTCAATTGGACACCAATTCTCTCTTGATTCAATCCAATTTGGCCCTCATAAATTCAATTAGCACCTCAATGATCAAATTAGTATTTTTCCTCATCAATTTATCTCACTTGCTTCCCAATTGCGCGATAAAAAATGGTCCCTGACTTTTTATGAACAAAAACGGCCTTATGACGACTTTTTCCCAAAAAGTCTCGGTTTGCAGAAAAATCTTCTGAGGCTGAGTCGACATTTTTAAAATGACCTGTGACATGACAGAACTTTCAATTTCTGAAATCGGATTCAAATTCGCGATTAATTTCAATCCGGTGCGATTTTAGCGTGACCTAGGCTACCGGGTAGCTTTTAGAACTTTTTAGTGCAAATGACCCGTGGTCGATTTTCTTCGAGCCACAATGAACCCTTTTGACATATTGGCGACTTTCGATAGTCGTGAAAATCTCGAGGTTTCAAATATGGACACAGGGTACCAAAACGATAGAAAAATCAAAATAGTGTCGATCGATGAGAATTTTGCAATTTAGTGGGATCACCTACATTCAACTATGCATTTCAATCGAACCGACCTATTTCTAATCTATGATCAATTTTTAACTATGCCATAATGATCTCGACAGATGAACACGGTCGAGTAGCCGATTCTTGGTCGAATCCTCAAGTCAATTTGTCTTAAAATTTTTAATGACTTCCCTAGATAATCTAGTTATCTCACGAGTGATCAGCTCTTGGAATAGCACTATAGGTGCATCGATGAAATGCCCGATTTATTGAATTGAAAATAGAGTCGAAAATCTAGGATGTCACAACCCTTCCCCTTTTATAAAAATTTCTTCCTTGAAATTTAAACCTTACACACTTTAAACAAAAAGGTGGGGATGTAAACGCCTCATCGACTCTTCAGTCTCCCAGGTTACACCTTCAGTACTGTGGTGTTGCCATACTACTTTGACCATCGGGATGGTCTTTGTACGTACAACTTTCTCTTTTCTGTCCACAATTTGAGCCGGACTTTCAACGTATGACACTCAGTCATCCACATCCAATTCCTCGAAATTGAGCACGTGGGTCAGGTTAGGCTCATACTTCCTCAACATCGACACGGGAAAGACATCGTGCACTTGCGCCAATCTTGGCGGCAACGCAAGATGATACGCCAGAGTTCTGATTCTCTCAAGAATCTTAAACGGACCTACGTACCTCGAACTCAGTTTTCCCTTCTTTCCAAAGCACGAAGTTCCCCTCATTGGTGACACCTTCAGAAAAACGTGATCACCAACTTGGAATTCCAAAAGCCTCTAACGCTTATCTGCATAGCTTTTCTGACGACTCTGAGCGGTCTTTAATCTGTTTCTGATCTTTGGCACGGCATCCATTGATTGCTGAACCAACTCTGGACTTGTAATCTTTCTTTCCCTAACTTTATCCCAACACACCGGTGTTCTGCACATTCGGCTATACAATGCTTCAAATGGAGCCATCTGGATGCTCTGCTGATAACTATTGTTGTAGGCAAATTCCACGAGATGAAGCTGTTCTTCCCAACTTCCTTTAAAGTCTAGTACACAAGCTCTTAGCATATCTTCAAGGGTTTGAATTATCCTCTCATACTGACCATCTGTCTGAGGATGATATGCCGTACTATACTAAAGCTTTATACCTAGAGCACTCTGCAAACTCTTCCAAAAAATGGCAGTAAATCTCGAGTCTCGATCTGAAATAATCGTAACCGGCACTCCATGAAGTCAAATTATGTGGCGCACGTACAACTCAGCGTGCCTATCCAAGTCAAGATCCTTTCGCACTGCAATAAAATGAATTGACTTTGTCAACCGGTCGACTATTACTCAAATTGAATCATTATCTCTCTGACTCCTTAGTAATCCAGTCATGAAGTCCATCGTGGTATACTCCAATTTCCACTTTGGGATCTCGAGAGGTTACAAAAGTCCTCCCGGCTTACAATGCCGAGCTTTAACATATTGACACGTCAAACACTTGGCGACATGTCTGGCGATATCCGCCTTCATATCAGACCACCAATAGTGTTGACGTAGATTCTGATACATCTTGGTACTTCGTGGATGAATGCTGTAACTACTACGATGAGCTTATGATAAAATATCCTCTTTAAGTTTCGCATCGTTAGGTACAACCAATCGTCCTCGAAACTTCAGTGTCCCATCATCAGAAACTTGAAAGTCAACTTTCCTTTCTTCAATATTCTCTTGTAAAATTTTTTGAACATTTGGGTCTATCGACTGGAGTAGCTTGATTCTGACTTGGACATCCGGCTCAATTCTGAGGGTAGCCATAAGATGAGAAAGGTAGCCTACCTCAAATTTGAACATCAAATCTTGAGCTCGCTCGATTAAATTCCACTCCTTAACCAACAAATGAGCAATTGACGACTTTCGGCTCAAAGTGTCGGCAACCTTGTTTGCTTTCCTTGGGTGATATAAAATATCACAATCATAGTCCTTCAGCAATTCCATCCATCGGCACTGTCTCATATTTAACTCCTTCTAAGAGAATAGGTACTTGAGACTCTGATGGTCCATGAAGATTTGAAATTTTTCCCAACATAAGTAATGTCTCCAAATCTTCAACGCAAATATGATTGCTACGAATTCTAAGTCATGCGTCGGGTAGTTCAGTTCATGAGATCTCAACTGAAGGGAGGCATATGCAATAACCTTACCATATTGCATCAACATGCAATTCAATCCTCTGAACGATGCATCACTATACCCTTCAGGACCAGATGGAATCGTCAGCACAGGTGCGGTAGTTAGCTTTTACTTCAGCTCTTGGAAACTACACTCACACCTATCTGACTAGACAAATTTCTCGTCTTTCTTTAGGAGTCTTGTCAGAGGCGACGCCAAAGCTGAAAATCCTTCTACAAATCTTCTGTAGTAGCTTGCCAAACCTAGAAAACTTCGGATCTCTATCACTGTTGTCGATCTCAACCAGTTGATCAAGGCTTTAATCTTGCTCGGGTCCACGGAGATTCCTTCTTTTGAAATCACATGACCTAAAAACGCAACACGAGTCTACCAAAACTCACATTTGCTAAACTTAGCATATAGCTGATGAATCCTCAAGGTCTGGAGCACTAATCTCAGATGATCCTCATGCTCCTCAGCACTTCTTGAATACACTAGAATATCATTGATAAACACGATCACAAACCGATCTAGATATTTCTTCAATACTCGGTTCATCAAATCCATGAAAGCAGCTGGAGCATTTGTCAACCTGAATGGCATCACAGTGAACTCGTAATGACCATACCGAGTACGAAATGCTGACTTTAAAATGTCTTCTTTCTTGATTCTCAGCTAATGATATTCTATCCTCAAGTCGATTTTCGAAAATATCGACTCTCTTTGTAACTGATCGAATAAGTCATCGATCCTCGGCAATGGATACTTGTTCTTGATAGTCACCTTATTGAGTTGGAAATAGTCGATGCACAAACACAACGGACCATTTTTTTTCTTAACAAATAGAACTAGTGTTCCTCAAGGTGATGCATTGGGATGTACAAATCCCCTATCCGACAATTCTTGCATTTGCACCTTTAGTTCCTTCAATTCTGATAACGCCATCTAGTAAGGAGCCTTAGAGATTGGCTCTGTCCCGGGGGCTAACTCAATCACGAACTCAATTTTTCTCTCTGGTGGCAATCCTGCCAAATCCTTCAGGAATATATCTGGAAATTCTTGCACAACTGAAATATCTTCAATCTTTAGCTCCTCAACTGTCGTATCCACAGGTAACCTTGACAACCCCCGTCTAATAAATGGGTTGCCTTTTGCAACGAGATTAGGGAAATCAAGAGTCCTCCTCGGTTCCCTACAAACTCTAAGCTCTCACCTTTTAATGGGTTAAACTGAATCAACTTGCGATAACGGTCCATTTTAGCTCGTTACTTGGTGAGTCAGTCCATGCCAATTATCAAATCAAAGTCATACATGGCTAGGACTAACAGATCTATTTTCCCCTCTCACTCACCAATCGCTAACTTGTAACCAAAACAACCCAAAGCAGATATCACTTTATCCTTCAATGGTGTAAATATGTTAACAACTAACTCCAGCAACTTAGGACTTAATCCTATCAACTTAACGAATTGCTCAGCAATAAAGGAATGTGTTGCTCCTGGATCGAATAAAGCATAGGCAGGATGGTTGTTTAGTGCAACCGTACCTGTGATCACGTCAGGGGCAGCCTCTGCTTAACCTTGAGTGACGGCATACACCGTGCCTTGAATTGGAGGTCTAAGCTGTCCTCATTGCGGTGCATTCTAAGGCGCATACCCTCTGATTTGTCCAATCGGTGGCGGCAACGGTAACTACGGTTGTCCTCTTGTCTTTTCTTGGACAATCCCTGGCCATGTGACCCTGATGGCCACATTCAAAACAAGCGCCCGTCCTTCGGGGGCACTGGTTCACTCCATGTCGCCCTTCCACAAGCGCAACACACCTCAGTCTGGTTTGATGCAAAATTGCCAACTCCGCCCTTCCTGTTGGGCGGGATCTGGAATCTACCTCATGTCATGGGCTTCTTTCCTTGACGGATTCCTTCTTTGTGAGAGCTAAACCTCGATCCAAACGAGGCAGCTTGCTTGTTCAATCCTCTCTCTATCATCTGAGCTCGACGGTAGACTTCTCGATAATTAGTCAAGTCCAACGGCAGTAGAGGTTGTTTTAGTTTAGAATGAAGGCCATTCATGAACCTCCGGGCTTCTTCTTCAGGGTCCTCAACTAACCTCGGAGCATATTGAGATAGCTCCACAAACTTGACCCCATATTAGTTGACAGTCATACTCTTTTGGCGGAGGCACTGATACTGCTCCATCTTTTGTTCTCGGGCAGTACCTGAAAAATAATGATCGTTAAATGCTCTGAGGAAAGCGTCCCACACCAGGATCACACCTTCAGGAAATACTGTATCCTTGGCGGCTCTCCACCAAATATTCACGTTGCCTTGAAGTCGATACACAGCCAATACCACCTTATCTTCTTCGTTGCACATCAAAAGTGCAAACGCTTTTTTAAAGATCCTAAATCTAGAGTGACGCAACTTCAGGGTCTCCTTCACCAATGAACCTCAGTAGGTTCAGCTTCAAGAATTGTTCCACTAGTTTGTGAATCGGCCTTCTAGCGACCACATTCCCAAGTGGAACTTCAACGGGGGCAACAATGGGTGCAGCGACAGGTGTGGCAGCAAGGGCAGTTTCAGCGGCAATGGCAACAGTAGCAGTAGCAACGGCTGCAATAGCGGCGGCTTGATTCTGGGCCTGTGGCCCAATCAAGTCCCTCATGGTCTCCAACGTCTGCAAGATCCCATCTACTTTGGGATCTCCAGGGGTTGCTACCCCAGCACCAACAGGAGGTGGTGCTACTCCATTGGTGCTAGCTTGTGCTGGGGCCCTACCCCTGCCTCCTCGGGTACCGACCTTGGTCGGCGTCCTACCCTGATTTACAGGTCTGACAGACCTCTTACTAGGAGTTCTCTGTTCCTACTCATTCATGGTTCAGTCTTTTATACTGAAACCTGCCTCCCAAATCCACACTAGATTAGAAGCTGAGCGATTTGCACACAACAATAACTCTACTAAACAATTATCACCGACATGCACTAGTCATGAATTTAAAGGCCAATTCTACTTACTATCGCATATCCATCGCACCTTATCACTCCAATTTATAACAACCATGCTCTAATACCACTAAACTGGGATGTCACGTCCCGATCCTCCGGACCTGTGCCCATCCTTGCTTGGTTGATATAATAGCGATATCCCAAGACGCATCACCGACCCGTTCATTTTAATATATACATGCAAAAGCAGATATAAATCCCTAAACAATAAAATAATTGGATAGGAAAGCAGGGTCACAAATTTTTAAAAACACAACAAGTCTTTTATAAACAAATGAGTTTATACACAAGACCACGCTGGTTACAAAAATGTCGGCTCATAAAAAAGGAACTGTTCTATGACTAACTAGTCATATATCGATTATGCTTCTTCCTCCTTCCCAAACTTTGGGACTTCCAGCTCTCCACGACCGTCACTTAGGGACCTAAAAATGTGATCTCAGGGGTGAGACTATGTCTCAGCAAGTTCCATCCCCTAAGACCCGATTAGGAAGAAAATATGCCATAAGGGCTGCCTAAACACAAACAAGTGTCAGAGGACTTACCTTGGCCTCAGTTCTTCCCGCAAGTCAGTTCAATTAATAAATACTGACAATCATAACACCCAATCCAATCAGATCGAATCATCGATCAATCGATCCAGTCGATTACAAGTCATCGCAACCATCTCTTGGTCGACCCATTCAATATTATCTATAAGTCCACTCATATTAGGACTGCTCGCTCTAAGCTGATAAATAGCTAGTATAACTCTCTCTAAGCTGATAAATAGTGTACTACTCTCAATCAAAGCTGACATATCAAACCCTTGAGTTGATATACCGCACTAATAATACTCTCTCTAAGCTGATCAAGTATACTGCTCGCAATCTAAGCTGACATATAAGAGCCCATAGGATGATATAATATACTATCAATGCTTTCTCTAAGCTGATAATATTGCTCTCACTAAGCTGACTAGGTATACTGCTCTCACTAAGCTGACATATTAGAGCCCGTAGGTTGATATAGTATACCGGTATACTGCTCTCAATCTAAGCTGACATATCGCCTTTAGGCTGATATAGTAGACCATCCTGAACCATACAATCAATTCATCATTTTTATCATACCCGATAAAATACATGCGTGTGGGTACACGAATGGCCTTAGCCAAAATACAAAGTTTTCACTTTTGAATCTCCCACTATTTTCAGCAGTCCCAAAATATATTTTTGGTGTTGTAGACTCACACCTGATAATTTTCCAGTGAATTACCAAAATTGTCCATTTTTGGAAATAAATACTCACAATACAAATCACAATCAATTTGCACAATTCGGTACTCAATTAAATAAACAGAGAGCACCACTGCAATCAGCACAAAATTCTAGTCACCAACTATCCCGGTTTAATTTCCGGAAAATAAATAAATAATTAAGTAATTACGGAAATTAATAGATAAAAGCAATAAATAGCATAAAATCAAACTTAGGCCCGATAAAGCCTAATTGGAAGTGGAGACGTGCCCGGAAAATTTCAAAACCACTCTAGTTAAATACTAGAGCTTGTCTAGGCTCTAAATGCAATAAACTATCCACCTAACATGTATTGACAATTAATTAAATTACTAATTTAATCTAATCAAACCACCTAATCCAACTTAGCCTAAACTAATCAATCCCTAAGCATAATTAACCTACTAAGCGAGAATTAGTGAGTTAAAATCACCTGTTAAGCAATCTAGTCAGTTCAAATCGACGGGGACACAACAGGGCTCAACTTTCTCCAAAACGGGCCTAACTTTCGAGGCCAAGAACCACCCCAAAACGGGTCAACAAGCTGTTGGAAACCATTGATTTTACTTTCTATTCTTGGTTGCAAAAGAGAGGAAACAAGGTTGGTTGGGGCAAACAAGACTAGTGGAGGTAACGGTGAGGTCGAGCGGCCAACAACAAGGGCTCACGGTGGTTGGAGGTAGCTCACGGCGGTCTGAGCTGGTCAAGATAGCCCCACAAGCCACGGAACAACAATTGAGACGACGGGACAGGCGAGAAGGAGGCGGAGGCATGGCTCAACGGCACAGGGTAGCAGTAGCACGTAGGTGGGGCGAAAACGGCGACGGCGACATGCAGTCCAACGGCAAGGCTAGCTTCAGCTGGTCTCTTGGCCTACTAAGGTCTTCGAATAGCAAGAACAACGGGGGTAGGGTGGTGGATGGCAGGTGAGGGAGAATGGGAGAGATTGAGGGAACAAATGGGGGCCACCAAGCCTTATCTCATCCAATTTGGTCCCCTTGACCAATTCCTAACCTCAGCTGGC
Source organism: Eucalyptus melliodora (assembly GCA_004368105.4). Classification (NCBI taxonomy): domain Eukaryota; kingdom Viridiplantae; phylum Streptophyta; class Magnoliopsida; order Myrtales; family Myrtaceae; genus Eucalyptus; species Eucalyptus melliodora. The sequence continues at coordinate 3,245,595 of CM023402.3, read as the reverse complement.
CTCCATGGACCAAAATCAGCCACCAAGGCTTACTTTGCAACCCTTGAAATGATCCAAAAGCCTTAGGTGGTGGGGGGTTACGAATTTCATGGATTTATCCCCTAATTGGACACCATTTCTCTCTTGATTCAATCCAATTTGGCCCTCATAAATTCAATTAGCACATCAATGATCAAATTGGTATTTTTCCTCACCAATTGATCCCACATGCTTCCTAATTGCGTGATAAAAAATGGTCCCTAACTTTTTCTAGACAAAAACGGCGATTTGCAGAAAAATCTTCGGAGGCTGAGTCGATGTTCCTAAAATGACCTGTGACATGACAAAACTTTCAATTTCTGAAATTAGATTCAAATTCGCATTTAATTTCAATCCGGTGTGTTTTTAGCGTGAGTTTAGTGTGAGCTAGGCTACCGGGTAGCTTTCATAACTTTTTAGTGCAAATGACCCATGGTCGATTTTTTTTTAGCCACAATGAATCCCTTCAACACATTGACGACTCTCGGTAGTCGTGAAAATCTTGAGATTTCAAATATGGACATAGGGTACCAAAACGATAGAAAATTCAAACTAGTGTCGATCGATGATAATTTTGCAATTTAGTGGGATCACCCACGTTTAACCATGCATCTCAGTCGAACTGATCTATCTATGATCTCTGATCAATTTTTAATTGTGCCGTAATGATCTCGGCATATGAGCACGGTCAAGCAATTGATTCCTAGTCGAATCATCAAGTCTATTTGCCTTAAAATCCTAGATAGTCTAGCTATCTAACGAGTAATTAGCTCTAAGAATAGCACTATAGATCCGTCGATGAAATGCCCGATTTATTAAATTGAAAGCAGAGTAAAAAATCTAAATGTCATAGGGGGGAGGCTTGGCTTGAAGGCTGGTCTCGGTGGAGGTGGTGGTGTAAGGTGATGGTAGCTAGACGTGGAGGTAGGACGGCGGTGGAGCTGCGGCTGTGGTGTGGTGGTGAAAGCGTGAAGCGCGGGCGGAGATGGGTGTGTGAGATGAAGGTGACGAGGGCATTGGGGTGGTGTTGGCGCGGTGCCGTTGGTGGCTTGCGGTTCTGGAGTTGCGGTGATGTTGGTGGAGGCGTGAGGGTGCTAGGATGCAAGTGGCATGAAGCTGGGACGTCGGTGGTGTTTGCTGGCGGTGAAGCTGGATGTAAGGTGGGGCTGTGGTGGAGTTGCGGTGCTGGCAAAGATGGTGGGATGATGGTAGTGTGGAGGCTTGCGGCAACACAAAGATGAAAAGAAATGGAGAAGGGGGTTGGCGTAGAACTGGGTTGCTAGCGGTGGGAAGAAGAATGGAGGAGAGAAGAGATGACGAAGAAGGGAACGTGGGCAGAGGAAAAAAAAAATCAGTAGAAGGGGAGAGGTTGTTCACACATGAGAGAGGGAGGGAAAGAGAGAGAAAGAAAGAAACAAGGGTAGCCAATCACAAACCTTAGGAAAATATCTCAAATTTCAATCGTCACATAAGCCTCAAAAGTCCTATGCTCATCCTTGGTCACCCAATCACAATTTTAACTCTAATTTCCCAAATTAAAGCCTTTTGGGGTAGAAAAATCCAATTTCTCATCCTTATCCGAATTTCATTTCCATTTTCTTTTTGTTCGAAAATCATTTTTCCGCAAAATTTCAGACTCGTCAAAAATTTGCCGAAAGATGAGATGACATCCAATAAATAAATCATGATATGCTCGAAAGTTCGATTCCCGAAACTGAATTAAATTTTGTGGTTAAAATCGATCGAATGCGACTTTAGTACGACCTAATCTATCTGTAGCTTTTAGGCGTTTTAGTGCGTTTGACCCATAGTCAATAATTTTCAACCCACGTTTGTGCATCTTCGAATCGTAAACGACCCTTAGTTGTCATGTAATCATGAGGGTTCGATTACGTATCCCGAATATAATATCGATAGAAAATCGGTTTATATCCGTTCGATGTGAATATTGTAATCGTGCAGAACCACTCGCAATTCGACTATGTATTTCTATCGAATTGACTTGTATCCGTTTACTAATCGATTTATAACGATGTCGTATTGACCCTTGCCGATTATTATGGTCGAGTGGTCAATTTCTAATCGAATTCTCTAGTCTATCACATTTATATCCCTTAACGGCCTCACCTAATAGATTAGTTAACTTGTGAGTGATTAGTTCCGAGTAAAATAACCATAAGCACGTTGATGAAATAACCATTTCATATATTCGAAACAGAGGCCAAATTTCAGAATGTCACAACTCCTCCCCTCTTATAAAAATTTCTTCCTCGAAATTTAAACCATTACAACTCTTCTACAAAAGGTGAGGGTATTGACGTCTCATCGACTTTTTGCTTTCCCACATGGCTCCCTCCATTCTGTGGTGTTGCCAAACCACTTTAACTAAAGGGATCATCTTGTTGCGAAGCACTTGCTCTTTTCGATCCACTATTTGAACTGGTCTCTCCATGTACGACATTCTCTCATCCACATCTATTTCCTCGAAATTTAGCACGTGGGTTGGATCAGGTTCATACTTTCTCAACATCAACACATGGAAGACGTCATGCACTTGAGCAAGTCTCGGTGGCAACAAGAGACGATATGCCAAAGTCTCGATTTGTTCCAAGATTTCAAAGGGATCACTGTACCACGAGTTTAGCTTCCCTTTCTTGCCAAAGTGCGAAGTACCCCTCATCGGTGACACTTTGAGAAATACGTGTTCACCTACTTGGAACTCCAGTGGTCTACATTGCTTATCTGCATAGCTCTTCTAATGACTCTAAGAGGTCTTGAGTCTTTCTCAAATGACTTTGACAGCGTCGACTGACTATTGAACCAATTCAGGGCCCATAATCTTACGTTCTCCAACTTCATCCCAACAGACAGGAGTCCTGTAGGCCTTGCTATACAACGCTTCAAATGGTGCCATCCCAATACTCTACTAATACTGTTGCTGTAGGCAAACTCAACTAGATGAAGCTATTCCTCCTAGCTTCTTTTGAAGTCCAATACGCAAGCTCACAACATATCCTCAAGCGTTTGAATGGTCCTCTCAGACTGGCCATCCGTCTGCGGATGATAGGCCGTGCAGTACTGCAGCTTCGTTCCCAATGCAATTTGTAAACTTTTCCAATAAGCTGTCATAAACTTTGGGTCTTGATTTGACATGATCGTCACTAGCACTCGATGAAGACGAACTATCTGTCACACGTACAATTTGACATATCTGTCTCATTCAAAGTTCTTTCGTATGGTGATAAAGTGAGCAAACTTCGTCAACCTGTCAACTATGGCCCATATGGAATCATTACCTTGCTGACTCCTCGGTAATCCCATCACGAAATACATTGTGATATGCTCCCATTTCCACTCGGGAATCTCAAGAGATTGTAAAGGTTCTCCATGCTTGCAATGTTGTGCTTTTACTTGTTGGCACGTCAAACACTTGGCAACATGTCTAGCAATATCCGCCTTCATACTGTTCCGTGTTGGTGTAGATTCAGATACATTTTTGTACTGCTCGAATAAATACTGTAACTATTACGATGGGCTTCTGACAAGATTTCCTCCTTAAGATCCACATCGTCGGGTACGCACAATCGCCCACGAAACTTTAGTATTCCGTCCTTAGTAACTTGAAAGTTGACTTTCCTCTTTTCAGCACCTCATGCAAAACTTTCTGGATTTTAGGGTTTGTCAACTGTAACATCTTAATCTTTATCTCTACTTCCGATTTGATTCTAAGGGTGGCCATGAGACTTGAAATGTGGCCTACCTCAAACTTGAAATCCGAATCTCGAACTCCTTTGAGTAGGATCCACTCCTAAACCATTATTTGTGCAATCAACGACTTTGACTTAACGCATCCGCGACCTTATTGGCCTTTCCAGGATGATACAAGATGTCGCAATCGTAGTCCATGTTCAATTCCTTCTCAGAGAATAAATACTTCAGGCTCTGATGGTCCGTAAAAATATGGAATTTTTCTCTGTATAAGTAATGTCTCCAAATCTTCAGAGTAAAGATGATCGCTGCGAGTTCCAAGTCATGCGTAAGATAATTCAACTTGTGAGGCCTCGGCTGACGGGACACGTATGCAACAACTCTCCCATGTTGCATTAAAATGCAGCCCAGTCCTCTGTACGACACATCGCTATAAATTTCATATCATCCAAGTCCAGACGGAATCGTCAACACGGGTGCGGTAGTCAACTTATGCTTGAGCTCTTGGAAACTACACTCGCACTTATTTGTCCATTTGAACTTCTCTTCTTTCTTTAGCAATCGTGTTAAGGGCATGGCTATCGCAAAGAATCTTTCCACGAACCGTCTGTAATAGTCTACCAATCCTAAGAAACTTTGGATCTCAATCACCATTGTTGGTCTCAGCCAGTTTATAACAGCTTCTATCTTGGTCCGGTCCACGGAAATCCCTTTGCCAGAAATCACGTGACCTAAGAAAGCTACACGAGTTAGCCAAAATTCACACTTACTAAAATTGGCGTATAGCTCGTGTTCTCGCAGGGTTTGAAGTACCGTCCTTAAGTGTCTTTCATGCTCCTCTAGACTTCTCGAATACACCAAGATGTCGTCAATAAACATAATCACGAACTGGTCCAGGTACTCCTTGAACACTTGATTCATCAAATCCATGAAAGCAACTGGGGCATTAGTCAAACTAAACGGCATTACGATGAATTCATAATGACCGTAATGCGTACGAAAAGCCAATTTTGGTATATCCTCATTCTTAATCCTCAACTGATAGTAACCTGTCTTCAGGTCGATCTTAGAAAATATCGATGCTCCCTGTAACTGATCAAACAAGTCATCAATCATTGGCAACGAACACTTGTTCTTGACCGTTACTTGGTTGAGTTGCCGATAGTTGATGCAAAGACGCAATGAACCATCCATCTTTCCTACAAACAGAACTGGCGCTCCCCAAGGCGATGCACTAAGACGTATAAATCCTTTGTCCAACAACTCCCGCATCTACACCTTTAGTTCCTTTAACTCTGATAGCGCCATATGGTAAGGAGCCTTAGAAATTGGCTTAGTCCCAGGGGCCAACTCAATCACAAACTTTATCTCCCTTTCTAGGGGCAAACCAAGCAATTCCTCAGGAAATACATCAGAAAACTCTTGCACCACGGCGATTTCCTCCATTCTTGGCTCCTCAACTGACGTATCAACTACAGTTGCCAAATAACCTTGGCAACCACCTCTAGCAATCGGGTTGCCTTAAGCGATGAGATTAAGGTAATCAAGGGTCATCCTCGACTTCCAATAAACTTGAAACTTTCACCCGCTAATGGGTTAAACTGAATTGATTTACGATAACAGTCTATAATAGCTCATTGCTTGGTGAGCCAATCCATGCCAATAATCACATCAAAATCAAACATTGTCAGCACAATCAAATCTATCATTTCCTATCGCTCACCGATCACTAACTTGCAACCAGGACACCATATCGCTGACAACATTTTATCCTTTAATAGGGTGGATATACTAATGACTGCTTCCAACGATTCTGAACTTAATCCTACTAATTTAACGAATTGCTCAGCAATAAACGAATGTGTAACTCTAGGATCAAATAAAGCATAAGCAGCATGGTTGTTCAGCGAGACTATACCTATAACCACATTTTGCGAGTCCTTCACCTCCCTTCGGGTGACAGCATACACCCTTCCCTGCATCGGAGGTCTACTCAAAATGCCTTGTTGTGCGTTCTGTGATGCACTCCTCCTAGTTGCCCTATCCATGGTAGTGGCGCCTGTGTTCCCATGGGCCTGCACTAACAATTCTTCACCTGGTGGCCGTGCTGGCCACATTCGTAGCACGCTCCCGTTCTAGCAGGACACGAGATTGGTTCATGCTTCCTTCCATAGAATCGGCACACGGCATTCGGGTTGGGTGTCGGCTTTCCAATTCCACCCTATTGGTTGGGAGGAATGGAATAATACCTCCTGTCATCGACCTCTTCCCAAACTGGTTGCTATCTCTGTTGGGCACACAACGCGACCCAGATGCGGTGGCCTGCTCATTTAGGTTCCTCTCTATCAGTTGGGCCCTCTCGTACAGCTCATCATAGTCCTTGAGATTCAGCAGCACTAACGAATCCTTGATCTCTAACCTCAGGCCATCTTTGAACCTCCTCGCCTTGTCCACCGGGTCCTCAATTAACCTCGGTGCATATTTGGACAGCTCAGCAAACTTTGCCTTGTATTGGTCCACCGACATATGACTTTGACGGAGATGTTGGAACTCGACCATTTTCTGCTCCCTTGCGCAGTCCGAAAAATACTTCCTATAAAAGACCTTAATGAAGGTATCCCACTCTAGGACTGTACATTCGGGAAACACTCTCCCTTTGGTGGCTTCCCACCAAGTACTTGTGTTATCTTGCAACTGGTAGATAGCCAGGACTACCTTGTCCTTTTTAGAGCACCTCAATAGTGCGAAGACTCTCTCTAATTCTCGGATCCAGAAGGTTGCACCCTCCGGATCGCTAGCTCCAGAGAACCTTGGCAGCTTTAGTTTCAAGAACTGCTCCACCAGTTTATGCATGAGCCGTTCACCATTCCCATCTCCTAGTGGGATTTCAGCAAGTGCAGCGGCAACAGCAGCAACGGCATTGGCGGCAGTAGTGGTGGCAAAGGTAGCAACAGCTTGGTTCTAAGCATGCTGACCGATCATATTCCCTAGAGTCTCTAATGCCTGTACGATCCCATCCAACCTAGGATCGCCTGGTGCTTCTCTTGTAGCACCAACCTAAGGCGGTACTCTTCCCCCGATACTAGCCGGAGCTAACGCTCTTCCTCTAGTACCCACTCGTCTCAATGCCCTCCCTCTGGCACCTATCACAACTACTATAGCCCTTCTCCGAGGGGCTCTCTACTTAGGATCGCTCATCTCATAGGATCCTTACAGAAACCTGCTTTCCAATTCTAACACGGAATTAGAAATTTGAGCGACCCACACAAAACAATCAATAAATTACAACCATAAGCGTAACAAAAATATTTTTCCTAACTAACTATCCCATGACCCATCGCAGCTTATCACTCCAGGCATTAACCTGGCTCTGATACCACTTCGGGCGGGGATGTCACGACCTAAACCCTGAGTACGCGAACATCCCTCAGCGGTCGATTAAAAATGCGATGTCCCAGAACACATTGCCGACCCATTCTTTTTATGTTTCAATTAAACGCATGCGGAAGCAAATTAAATTAAGCACCTAGTCAATCAATAAAAGTAGGGATAGTAAAAGAACAACTACGAGTTCTCACAAACTACGATTTATTTATTAACAGGCTAACTCGAGGAGTTCGATATGTACAGGCCTACTACAAAACCGACTCCTATGCGACCTACTAACAATAAGGGTCAAGGTCAGGGTTAACTTCCACTTTCACAACCTATATAAGCTCTTACAACATCTACTCTAATATCCATACCCAGGCCCAGCCAAGAAGTCGGGCATGTTGCCAGGTGAGCACGGCTCCCAAAGCCCTTTTGGCTTGGAATCAGGATCTATTACGACACCGTTGGGGATGTCAATATCCATGGGGTCAATGTCTTGCTAAACCTCATTTCCTACTGGCGGCCCATCAAAACCGTACATGGGCCCCTCCCAACCGCCGTTTGGTTCCGTAATAAACCATGCTTTAAAACGGTGGGGCACCACATTCATGAAACCCTCATCCACCCAAACCGTCATCACTACCAACTCCTGAAATTGGTTGTACCCGGGGATAGGGTAGAGGTAGTCTCTACCTCCATATCCCAGGGGACCCCGAATTGGACCAGGCGGATCTCCATTCTACGGACCTGAAAATGGTTGTCAACAACGGGTGAGATAAATCTCAGCGAGTTAAAATCCCTAAGTCTCGACTAGGACGCGAATTCGACTCAAAGGCGGCCTAAACACGCACCACACATAAACTCACCTCGCCTTAGCACATCCCTACACATTAGCACTTCTCGCACAACAATAATAGTACAATGTGCATAAAGAATAATTAGAACACATACAAGAATTTCACGTGCATTGTCGACACACGTGTTCCAATTATTATGACCCCTCGGGCCATGGCCAACATAAGTGTCAGCAGTCTTCTGGCGTAACCAGGCATCATCCATCCCCATTGGGCATGGTAACGTCTAGAACCCCCACCTAGACGGCATTCCATAAAAGAGCATCGATTCAGCCTCAACCACGACTCGGCTTCCGGACCTCCACCGGGCATCTAATAAAATTGGGCATCGCCCCCAAACTCTTGTTGGGTGACGGGTTCAATTACGTGACCACTCGAGCACACTATCAATCGAACCAACTTTTATTGTTGTTGTTTAGCGAAGAACGCAACACTTCCTTTTTAAATGGTAAACTTGGGTAACCCCTTTTTTTTCTTTAAAACTCTCCAAAATAAATTCGTACGGGGTCACGTATTTGAAATCAACCCATCAAACTTTGCACGCACCTATTTTAAAACCTCATTGTTTTATTGGGCACATAAAATTTGGTGTCCAAACCTGACACCTCATTTTTTTTCCATTTAATTGTCCATAAAGCCAAGTTTTGTATTAAAAATCGATAACTACCATATAGCAATCAATTGCATAATCTCATATGTACAAACCATCAAAATCACGCATAATCTCATCCAAGAAAACAAGCATAAAATTCTACATAACACCTAATCCATCACTAATTATACTAATTGTGATTAATTAAATAAATGACGATTAAAATAAATAAATTACGATTAATTAAACTAAACTCAATTAATTGATCTAATTGCGATTAATTAATCTAATCGTAATTACTTAAACTAATCGCAATTAAAATTAATCTAAACTATTCTAAATCTCAATTAAACTAAACCAAACTTAATGAAGACTAATCACAATTAGTACTAATCTAATCACCTCTAAGCGCAATTAACGTCCTAATCAAAGATTAGGGAGTTAACTCATGGGTTTTTGACGGCGGCGGGCTCGCGGTGACAGCGATGCGACGGCGTCGAGGACATGCCACTTGCGGATCGAACGGGGCTCAACAGCAACGTTGGCGGTCCTTCCAAGCTCTCGGCCAAATGGGGGGGGGGGGGGGAGGGGAGGCTTGAAGTCTTAGTGGAAATGGTGGCGTGAGGTGATGGTGGCTGGACGTGGAGGTAAGGACAGAGCTACGGCTGTGGTGTGGTGGTGATGGCGTGAGGCGCGGGTGAAGATGGGCATGTGAGATGAAGGTGACGAGGGTCTTGGGGTGGTGTTGGCGCAGTGCCTCCGGTGGCTGGCGGTGCTGGAGTTGCGGTCATGTTGGTGGAGGCGTGAGGGTGCTGGGATGCAAGCGGCGTGAAGCTGGGACGTCAGTGGTGTTTGCTGGCGGTGAAGCTGGACGCGGGGTGGGGCTGCGGTGGAGTTGCGGTGCTGGCAGAGATGGTAGGATGATGGTAGCGTGGAGGCTTGTGGCAACACAAGGATGAAAGGAAATTGAGAAGGGGGCTGGCGTAGAACTGGGTTGCTGGCGGTGGGAAGAAGAATGGAGGAGAGGAGATGAGGAAGAAGGAAACGTGGGCAGAGGAAAAAAAATCAGAGGGGAAGAGGTTGTTCACGCATGAGAGAGGGAGGGAAAGAGAGAGAGAAAGAAACAAGGGCAGCCAATCACAAACCTTAGGAAAATATCTCAAATTTCAATCATTACATAAGCCTCAAAAGTCCTATGCTCATTCTTGGTCACCCAATCACAATTTTAACTCTAATTTCTCAAATTAAAGCTTTTTTGGGTAGAAAAATCCAATTTCTCATCCCCATCCGAATTTCATTTCCTTTTTCTTTTTGTCCAAAAATCGTTTTTCTGCAAAATTTTGGACTTGTCAAAAATTTGCCAAAAGATGAGACGAGATCCAATAAATAAATCGTGACACGCTCAAATATTCGATTCCCAAAACCGAATTAAATTTCATGGTTAAAATCGATCGAACGCGACTTTAGTACAGCCTAATCTACCGAGTAGCTTTTAGGGGTTTTAGCGCATTTGACCTGTGGTCGATAATTTTCAACCCACGTTTGTGTATCTTCAAACTGTAGACGACCCTCGGTTGTCATGTAATCGCGAGGATTCAATCACATGTCCTGAGTATAATGTGGATAGAAAATCATGATATTGTCGTTCGATGCGAATATCGCAATCGCGCGGAACCACCCGCAATTTGACTACGTATTTCTATTGAATCGACTTGTATATATTCACTAATTGATTTATAACGGTGTCGTATTGACCCTTGCAAATTATTATGGTCGAGCGGTCGATTTCTGATCGAATTCTCTAGTCTATCTTGTTTATATTTCTTAATGGCCTCACCTAATAAATTAGTTAACTCGTGAAGTTCCGAGTAGAATAACCATAAGCACGCCGATGGAATAACCATTTCATATATTCGAAACAGGGGCCAAATTTCGAAATGTCACATATGTTAGTAACTTGTTTTCCTGAACATGGTGGAAATGTTTTTTTTTTCCTATTTTAGACTTTTCTTGCAAAGATGAGAATATTTTAATTTAGAAAACATAAATAGATCGACATGTCAATGTATATTTATTTTGGAAAAAGATATGAAAAGTTTTAGTTTGGGAAAGTTTGCTAGGTTTAAAATTTTCAAGCGAAAATGTAACGCAACCCTAAATAAACTCTTAGTTCACCATTTTTCGTTGTTAATTATTTTTTAAGCATATAGAAGAATGGCATCTTCAAAACCGATACCTTACCCGTCAACTCAGTTTCCCATAATTAACAAAAAATATGAAAAGTTATCCTGCAGTGAGCCCAATTCTCAAAATCTATCTATACTTAACTTTGTTTCAAGATGTCATGGATTTGATTATTTTAACTCAATAAATTCCTTGTACTCATCGCTGGTAAAAATAATTATCGTTTGATAAACACATGCTTGTCATGCGCACATTTCACACTCGGCAAGGATCCACTTACCCCTGAATTGACGATACCCTGAACTGCTCACACGCAAGAAGTGCTTAATTGTGTTCAGTTCAATCCATGACTTTCTCATTACCCTCTCAGATCTGTAGGGCTCTTTCGCCCCCGATTTTAAATTTTTGCTTGTGAAATCCTTACCCACTTTTTCCGATCTAAAAATTAGATTTTGTTATTAAAATTTTCGATTGTGCACAGGAGTGGCGTGAAAGAGAGGTGTTTGAATATGCTTCTAGAAAGGGCGCAAAGTGTGTGCATGATAAGCACGTGATTATTATTGGCCAGAAATCAATATCACCGAAGATAAGCTGACAGAGATAATCTATTCAAAATGATCATATTCAAGGATTTTTTACAACAAAATCGAAGTCCGAAAGAACTTTGAGAGAAGAACCCAGGGATTTTTGAAAATTTTCCAAAATCGATTTTGTTTTTCCAACGAGTATAGACGTTATTTATTTTTATTTTTTTGGTCAGAAAAGAGAAAATATTTAAATAGCGGAAAAATTACACCTTAGCGTTTAAACGAAACAGAAGCAAACGCATCCGCCGCGACCAAAGCTTGCAAAAAAGGAGGAGGAAAAAGAGTCTAGTTTTGGGCCAAATCTGGTCGTCCATGGGCCTTAGCAGCCCAGTCAGCGACTGAATTCGCTCCTGTCACAGTGCTGCAGACGGAAGTTCGAGAAAAGGGGCAAAATCGATTGGAGCTCATCGAACAGCGGCCGTTCCTCCCATGGTGGTTGCCTTCGCGCTTGAAGAACTTCAATCAGCTGCAGACAATCAGATTCGAGTACTATAGATGCGGTGAGTAGCCCCTGCTGTTTTGGACAATTTAAGGTTAAGGTTAGCGCCTGTATTTCCGCTTGAAAAGCCGAAGTTGCTGGAAATCTGGCCGTATATACATTGGTTAGGAGACATCTGTGATCTCGACTGATACAGGCCATTGTGCCCTCTCTATTCCCAGGGTAGAAGGAGCCATCAATATTACATTTGATAAAGCCTGGGTCTGGCAGTTGCCAGTAGTGTGCTGAAGGAGCGATGGAGGCTGCTATACGTGTACCTGCTGTTTGAGGACCTCCGGGATCAGAAAGATTGGAGATCTGACACTGAGCCAAGGCATCGACAACAGGCCGATTGGGATCAGGATGTAGACCACGGAAGACACTATTATTGCGCAGATGCCACAGCTGTCATAAAACATGAGCAATCAAGGGTAATCGAGGCGAGAAATTCTGATCTCTTACTGATTTTGCAAACCACTTGTCCAGATGAGTAATTGTGTTTGGCTGGAAGGAAAGCTTCAGCTGGGGATGTGTCCATACACCTGCCGTCCACGGACAATAGAAAAATATATGTTCCACTGTTTCCAGCGTGTTCTGATTGCATATGGTGCACATAGGGCTGGAGATAATATGTTTGGTATATAAATTTGATTTAGTAGCTAGGGCGTTTTGGCAGGCTGACCACAGAAATATTCGAAGTTTAGGTGTGATATGCATTTTCCATATGTAGCGCCATAGCTGGGGAGGTGTCTGATAAGAAGTTGATGCATGATTACCTTGTGGTTTGCTTACTATTTCTGCCAATGCTTTATAATTGCTTTTGACCGTATAATGCCCTGTTGTTGTTGTTGCTGTCCAAATAAGCTGATCTGTTGTGTGGAGAGGTCTTATTGGAATTCTCAGAAGTTCGTGTAATAAGGTGGGTATTCCATGTATGGTGGACAGGATCAATAAGATCAGCCACCAACCTGGGCTCATCTCTAGCTGCAGGTCTGCCAATCTTACCACTTGGTAACCAGCAATGCTCCCTAATATTGATTGATCTTCCGTTGCCCACAGACCATCTTACATTCGGTAAGATGGCATTCTGCCCAATAAGAATGCTTCTCCAACCCTAGGAAGGGCGGGAGCCATGTTCTGCAAATTCAAAGTCCTTCGAGTGGAAATATAATCCCTTGAGGAGCCGACCCCAGAGTGAATTAGGTTGATGTAGTAATCTCCAGGCCTGCTTACCAAGCATGGCATTGTTAAAAGCCGTAAGATCCCAAAAGCCTAACCCACCAGAATTTTTACTTGTTATTAGTAAGTCCCATTTCTTCCAATGCACACCGTTTCTATTCTTATCATTCCGCCACCAAAAATTTGCAATCCTCCGCTCAATCAATCGGCAAAGAGACAAAGGAAGCTTAAATATCGACATGGCATACTGCGGCATGGCTTGGACGACAGACTTAAGTAGGATCTCCTTTCCGCCTTTCGATAACAACAGTTCTTTCCAACCCTCCAACTTTGCATTGACTCTTCCTAATATCAAGCCAAATAATTCTTTTTTAGATCGGCCCCATTCAGATGGAACTCCTAAATATTTACCGTAACAGCTCGACACCGGTACTCACAATTCAGCAGCCAAGTTAGTTTGAAGACTTGCCGGGCAAAATTTACTAAAGTAGAGGCCTGACTTATTTCGATTTATCACTTGTCCAGTAGCCTGACAATATTGGTTTAATATGTTGGCCATATTCTGACATTCCGTGATGGTACCATCGAGGAAGAAAACCGAATCATCAGCAAAAAATAGATGCGAGAGAGTGGGACATGACCTAGTGAGTTTGATGCCGTGGAGATGTCCCATAGTTAGAGCATTATGGATGAGGATGGACAGAGCATTGGCCATTAAAATAAAGAGATATGGAGAAAGAGGGTCTCCCTGTCTGAGTCCTCTGGATGGCATGAAATAGGGTAGATGTTACCCATTCAATTTGACACTCATAGTCATCATGGTGATCATTGCATCACCATTTGAACCCACCAAGGATGAAATCCTAGTTTAGTAAGGTAGGCTTGGAGGAAATCCCATTCAACTTTGTCGTAAGCCTTCTGCATGTCAGTCTTAAGGAGAGCTTGAAAGCGTCGTTTCTGATGCCTCGTCTTGAAATGATGGAGAACCTCATGAACAACGAAGACATTGTCTTGAATTTGACGCCTAGTCACAAAAGCAGCCTGCTCAATTGATATCAACTGCTCTAGCAAAAGTCTTAGTCGGTTTGCCATAACTTTGGCTATAACTTTATATGCAAAATTACACAAACTTATCGGTCTGAACTGGTCAAGACTTTCAGGGTGGTGTACTTTGGGAATCAAAATGATGAGAGTCTTGTTGAGATCTCGAGGGAACTTACCATATTGAAAAAAGTCAGTAACTAGGTAGATAAGTCATGCTGTATAATATTCCAATGGGTTTGGTAGAACAAACTGTTAAAAACGTCAGGACCTGGAGCTTTTGTGGCACCCAGTTGGAAAGTGGCTTGTCGTACTTCATCAACCGTAACAGAGGCCAATAATTGTGCATTCATTGTGTCCGTGACAACTAGCTGACATTGATCTAGAATAGGGCCAAAATCACGGTAGCCTATAGATGTGTATAGCTGAGTAAAGAAAGCAGAAGTCAACTCCTTTAAAGCTTTTATATCCTGCACCCATTCATTATTTTCATTCCGAAGCATTCCAATCCGATTTCTCTGCCGTCGTTGGATTGTAGTGGCCAGAAAGAACTTACTATCTTTGTCACCCCAACGCAGCCAATTTATCCTGGACCTCATAGCCCAGAACTGCTCTTCTTGCTGCCAAATATTCCTCAGCTCATCTTGGATATGAGATACCTCTTCGCTGTCGGTATTAGAACTGTAAGGATGATTAATTAACGTCTAGAGACGTTGTTGTAAAGCTGTTATCCGCAAGTGTCCATTTCCAAACTTGGATCGACTCCATAGGCTTAAAGCTGTTCTTACTTTAGTCAATTTGTGCAAGAGATCAGATTTTCTCAAATGATTGGAAGGCCAAGTTTCAGAGACAAGGCGGCAAACTTCCGAATCATCGTTCCAGAAAGCTTCATAAGCAAAGGTGCATTGACGATTTTTATAAGCTAGCACCGTAGAAAGAAGTAAAGGGCTGTGATCAGAGCCCATTGGCGGTAAAGCATACACTTCAGCGTCTGGATAGAGAAGTTGCCACTCCATAGAGCATAGGACTCGGTCCAATCATTCCTTGATGAGGTCAGCCCCTTCACGACGATTTGTCCAAGTATACGCACAGCCTTACTTTCAACTTCCATCAGAGCACAGTCATCTACTACATCTCAAAAAGAAGTAAGTCGGGAACGGAGAGGGGATCGTCTGCCTACCTTTTCCCAAGGATGAAGAATTTCATTAAAATCCCCGACACAAATCCAGGGAAGTGTATTGAAAGCACTAATTCTTCGAAGAGTCTCCCAGAACAGCTGGCGATTGCGATACGAGAAAGGGGCGTGCAAACAAGTGATTCTCATAAGCCGATCATCACTAAGATCCCCGCAGACCATATCAAAATAATCCTCCGAAAAGCCTTCTATTTCTAAAGAGATAGTATCATTCCAAAAAACCGCTAATCCACCAGCTGTGCCGACTGGATTTTGAACAAAAGATCTATTATAAAGTAAAGTATGCTGTAATCTGTGGAGAACCAACTCCCGGTTCTTGGTTTCCATCAAAAACAAAAGGTCGGGCTTTTCTTTGGCTGACAAAGCCTTAAGGGCTTGGACTGTCAAGGGTGTGCCCAACCCTTGACAGTTCCAACATAAAAGCTTCATTTGTAACTTGGTGGCTGTTGAGGGCCTGCCACCAAAGCCCGATGAAGTGCTTCATCTGCTGCCAGTACTGGTGTTTCCTGGAGATGTGTTTCATCTAGATGATCAGATACTACACACCCCTTATCATAGGGAGAGTAGCATTTTTGTTTCTTTGCTTGTACCGCTCTTGTAGTAGTTCGGGTACTTTTCAATCTTCTTGTTAGCTAGATATCCGTTGGGTGATCAATAAGGCTCTATTCTATGTCTGCTGCAAGAAACTGATATGAGGGAGTAGTTCTCCCCTGCTGATGCAAGTTCAACGGAGTAGGTCTAAAAGGTAGAAACACTTCAGAAGAATTGAGAGAGTCGGTAATTTTGCCTTTAGCTTTGGCATGTGCAGGAATCAAAGCTGTTGTAATGGCCTGGCCCTGATGAAACACAGCGTGAGAAGGATTCAGAGGATGCTCTGTTGCAGCAGGGGACTGCCCTTGAAGAGTTCCATTGGTAACTTCTTTATCTTTAGCTTCCGGTGGTGGTAATAGGGTTGGAGGTTGTAGTAAAGCTGGAGGAGTCTCGGGTATTATTTCCTGAGTTTGATCTGTTTCTGGAGGATTGTAAAAAACTTTCCAATAGGAGCTAGATTCACAAACCTCGGCTTTCAACCACAGACCAAAAGCCAGTTTGTCTTTGCCTTCCTCCCTGGCCAAATCAAAAGGAATGTCTATACAATATGTTGCGTAGTGGCCAAGTCTCCCACACGAGTAACAAAAGTGGGGAAGTTGTTCATAACTAAAGTCCAGCCATAACAGTCTCCCAGCTAATCGAATCAATTTACCAGTTTTTAGAGGTGCATCCAGATTCATTTCCACCCGTACTCGCCCTATTTTCACGTTGGAACCCTCCTTACTATCTACTCTTACCTCCAGAATGTCACCAAGCTGATTGGCAGCCTTCCTCAGAATCTGGTCCGTAATCCACTCTAATGGTAAGCCAAGAATTTGGACCCAGAAAGCACACCGAGTAAAATCATAGCAATGGAAAGGTGTATTAGGAATCCAGGGCTTAAAGTTGACTAAGTGGCTAGAAAAAAGCCAAGGTCCTCCTTGTGAAATACGTTGATAATCCTTGTCATTGTGGAACTTTGCTAAATATAAACCACCTTCGCATTGGGAGAATTCGACAAGAACAAGTCGCCATACGCGCTTCATTGTTTCCTGGAACGCCTGAAAATTGATATTAGAAGTAGTAATAACCTTCCCTAAAAGTGTTAGTTTACATGCCGCAAGTTTTTCTATTGCAGGTTCATCCTCCCATATCTCAACTTCTTGGGCGGAGCAGAGACGTCCCAAGCGTTGACACAAAGCAGCCATGCGAACTGATTCCTCAGGTTCGTCCGAAGCCATAATCGAACAATCCTCAAATGAACATAATGCAGTGGCTCGTAAAGCGAAGACCCAGTCACCAACAGCGATAATTGCCAGAGGAATAAATTAAAGGGCAAGACACAGCAGGATGAGACAGGTTGTGAGGTACTTCACCTCTGTGCAGTGCGGCGATGACCTCCGATGATGAAATCCAGAACATGCAAACATGAAGCAGCACTCCAGGGACAGCGAGAAGTGGGGGTATAAGGAGATTAAGGGAGGAGGAAGCTATCTGTTGCAGAACCCATGGTAAATTGCACAAGAACAACTGGTTGACGAAGCTTTACATCGACGGGAAAGGTGTGCTACCATGGGTGGTAGACGAAGCTCTGCATTTGAGCAGAGGGAGTACTACCATGGGTGGTAGACTTCGGACGATTCCCCAGTATAGACGTTATTTGCTCTCCACAAATTAGCCAACGTAGGACCCTCCGTCACAATTTAGAAAACTCTCTCTCTCTCTCTCTCTCTCTCTCTCTCTCTCTCTCTAAATATTTAATTATTAAAGCATATTCAGAGAAAGAGCACAATGCCCGCAATGAGAAATCTCTACTATGCACTGTTGGAAACATAACATGATACTATTTGTTGTAACCAGAAAACATAAACGATAATAATAGCTTTGAAGTAGTGGTAACAAATTTAATAGCGGTCAAGTTAATGTATATATAACCCTACAAATAGAGATTACAGAATTGCAAACCAAATATAAACTTGCCGGATGAACTAAATGTGAGTTATGGATTATTGAATCTCTTTAAGTTGATTAGTTCTTGTCAATGATGCTATGTAGATTTGCGAACTATACCTCCTAAGATACAACATCTCAAATCCATTTGCATTAGTACTATACGAACATGATTCAATTGAACACTTCTCGAAATTGGCACATCTAGGGCACAACCCTTAAAGAACTAAAGAGACACGTCCTTTTACGATACAAAGAAAAATGCTACAGAAAATTGAAAAGGACATATTTGTTGAGCCATGAACTCGTTATTACAACATGAATCTGCTCAATTCTTCAAAGTAGTCACTAATCATCACCCAAAGATGGAAGTGCCGTGAGAATATTTCAATCTGGCAATTTTCTAATTTGCTCTCTTTCTTTCTTGTATTTTGATTCCAAACTTGAAGGAGGAGAATTTGCTACTCATGATTAGTCTAATAAAATGTTTGGTCATATCCAATCTAACAAGGCATTTGATATTATTATTGTATTAAATACTTAACAAGTCATATCAGTGTACTTGTATATGGTGTGTGGGACAAAGAGGAGATGGTTTCATAAAATGAATGGATAAAGCATTCGGGACGGCTCAAAGCTACGAGTAGCTACATCTCCTCTTTCAAGTCTAGAATCAACGAATAAAATGGAAAGAGAGCATATTTCCCTCAAGCAAGAGAAAATTCCCAAATTGAAATTCTCTCTTTGGGTGATGACTAGTGACTACTTTGAAGAATTGCGCAGATGCATAGTGGGCGTCTCTCATTGTGGGCATTGTACTCTTTCTCTGAATATACTTTAATAATTAAATATTCAGAGAGAGAGAGAGAGAAAGAGAGCTTTCTAAATTGTCGCAGAGGGTCCGACGTTGGCTAATTTAGTAAATTGTGGATAGCAACTAAAATGGACTCGTTCGAGGATCACATTCAATTCTGAAAATTTTCCAAAAATCCCCAGGTTCGTCTCTCAAATTTCTTTCAGACTTCGATATTGTTTCAAAATATCCTTGAATTTGATCACTTTGAATCGATTATCTCTCTCACTGACCAAAGAAAAAAAAAATCGATTGTCTCTCCCGCTCATCTTCGGTGACATTGATTTCTGGCAAACAATAATCACGTGCTCATTGTGCACACGTTTCATGCCCTTTCTAGGGCATTTTCCTTTGAATAAAACCCACTTCTTCGATTAATTTTTCTTTAAGTTTCCGACTGTGCGCAGGAGTGGCATGGAAAAATGTGTTTTACTCATAGGAAACTGCCCCTATAAAGGGCGCGAAATGTGTGCATGATGAGCACGTTATTATTGTTTGTCAGCAATCAATATCACCAAAGATGAGCTGAGAGAGATAGTCGATTTGAATTGATCAAATTCAAGGATATTTTGAAACAAAATGGAAATTTGAAAGAACTTTAAGAGGCGAATCCAGGAAGTTTTGGAAATTTTCCAGAATCAATTATAATCCTCGAACCGAGTTCAACATTTGTTGCTCTCCACAAATTAGCCAACGATAGCCCCTCTACGATAATCGAGAAAGTTCTTCTTTCTAAATATTTAATTATTAAAGTATATTTAGAGAAAGAGTACAATGCCTGCAATGAGAGATCCCTACCATGAATTTGCTCAATTCTTCAAAGTAGTCACCAATCATCACCCAAAGAGAGAATTTCAATTTGGGAATTTTCTCTTGTGTGAGCAAAATATGCTCTCTTTCCTTTTTATTCTTTGATTCCAAACTTGAAGGAGGAGAGATGCGAATGCACGTTTCATTCGCATCGCTCCTCCCACCTCCTTTGCTCTGTTCTTTATTCAGAGCATTGAGCCATCGTGAATGCTTTTTCCATTCCTCCTATCTACCCATCTCCTCTTTTTGAACATATTCTTTCTTCTAACGAATACGCAATGAACCATCTCAACATGTATATATATATTCCCTTCCATTCCTCCTATTCACGGTGAAGTTGTATAAGGAGAAGTGATAGAAAACTAAGCGAGAGTATGGCATTTAGTTCCATTTCCAATCTATGGAGCAAATGGAACATTCGAGGCATCCTCATATTGAGCCTCTCGCTTCAAGTTTTTCTTATTCTATGTGCACCCCTTAGAAAGAAAATATCGAACCCTCGCATCATTTTCCTCTTGTGGTTGGCCTACTTGATGGCTGATTGGGTAGCTATATTTGGGATTGGGCTCGTCTCTCACAGCCAAGGTAAATTGTCCACTCATGCAACTGAAATAGACAGAGCACTTCAGGCATTTTGGGCCTCATTTTTGTTGTTACATCTTGGTGGTCCAGACACCATTACCGCCTTCTCTCTAGAGGATAGTTCGCTTTGGCGACGACACCTACTTAGTCTCATCTTCCAAATCGGTGTTGCCATCTATGTTTTCATGCAAATATTTTCTAGTGATAGGTCACTAGTGATCCCAACGATGTTGGTGTTTTTTGCTGGGGTCATAAAAAATATGGAGAGGACACTTGCACTTTATCTCTCAAGCCTCTCGAGACTCAGGAAATCAATGATGCTCATATCTCAAGGACCAAGAGAGGAAGAATATTATGAGTTGTTTAAAGAACTCGAAGTTTCATTGCGTGAAAATTCTAATGAAGAAGAAGCACAGCTTGACCAGAGTATTGTGGTAAAGCATGCTTCCTTCTTCTTTGAAAGGTTTAAGCTCTTCCTCGCAGATCTCTTTTACACAAATGAAGAACGCCTCCACAGCCACATTTATTTCCATGCAGTTTCTGCAGTAGATGCATTAAGGATAATATCAGTTGAACTCCATTTCATGTATGAGTTGCTCCATACAAAAGTGTTGACAGTACGTTCCAAGTGGAGCTACTTTTTTCACTTCATAGCCTTCATTGAGGTTGTGATGGCTTTTGTCTTGTTCAATCGCTTCAAGAAGCATCAGCTCCCCAAACTTGATGTGGCAATTACCTATATCCTTCTTTTCGGAGGGATTGCTCTTGATGTGATAACTCTATTCATACTTATTTTCTCCGATTGGACTATTGCCAAAATCATGCAGTACAAGACAAGATCATCTAGGCTAGGTTCATTTCTTCACAAGTTAATACCCGCCACGGATCACCTGAGGAAGCCTCGATTCACCAAATGTACAGCAAAGTCTAACGCTAATGCTATATACATGGTCTTAGATACACCATTCATATTTCGAAGGTGGTCAGAATCCATCTCTGCTTGCAACCTTTTTTCTGAATTCAGGAAAGAGAGTCTGAGAAAGATTTACAAGCGTGACCAATGTTGGGGCATCACCGCCTTTTCTAATATTTCTAGTCTTCCATTCCATATGACTGAGAAGATCATCTCTCTTTTCTATCAAACTCACGAGATACTCATCGGGAGGGAATTATCAATCCTTGCAACGATTCCAAGGTACACGTCCATGAATCCCTTTACTACTGAATTATGGATTTTTATCTTCAAGGAGGTGAGACATAACTCCACGTACATGCGTGATTTGAAGGAGGCAAGGAAGATATTTGAGGCTAGAGGTGACATGTTTCTCGAAACTAGACGGGAGTACAATCTTTTAGAGTATGTCACCAATTTTACTTATGACGACAGTGTTCTATTGTGGCATATTGCTACTGAACTATTATACAACATAGATAAACCATTTATGAGAAATGACGAAAAGGAATTCAGCAAGATCCTTTCTGACTACATGTTGTATCTCTTACTTAATCTGCCCAATGTGACATCCGCCGTGGCGGGCTTTTGCCAAATGACCATAATGAAGATGATAGTTAGTTCAAGTTTCCTCAATAGAGATGTCAAGGATGTGAACGAGCTATGCAAGTTATTGCACGAAGTTCCTTTTAGCAATGTCTTGAGAGAACCGCTTTGCCACGGGATCGAATTGGCCCACAAGATGGAATACTTGGGGGAGAGGAAGTGGAAGGTGATGAGCGGAGTGTGGGTAGAGATGCTGTTATATGCGGCAGGTCATATTAAGGGAGAGGCAAATGCTCGGGCGTTGAGTAAAGGTGGAGAGCTGCTTGTCTTTGTTTGGCTATTGATGGCTCATTTCGGTTGTCTCTGCAAACTTGAATGGGGCAGCCATGAGAGACCTGTGTTTCCGATGTCTTGGGCAACAGAATACGACAATGATAGCGTAGATTAAGAGGAAGATGTCCAGTGGTAACAGAAATCGTCTAGTTGATTACGACTGAATCAATTTCATTTGTTACCGACTTCTCTCGGATGTTGCCGAAAGCCTAGCTTCACTCTCCTTTCCATTCCTAAGTATTTTGTTTCTATCTATAACTAGATTCAGTGATTAGTGTTGGACAACCGGTTGATAAATTATTCTTCTCTTCCATGAGAAGAATATGCTCCTTCTTTTCCTTTTTATTTCTTTGATGTCAATAATAGATCCGAGTGTACTTTTCCTGTTCTCCCACCTTCTTTGCTACTTGTTGCTATTTGTGTCCTTGCCGCCGTGAATGCCAATAAATATGATTTTTATGGTAATAGCCGTCTACACTGTTAAGGACATGACCAGAACATTAGTTATGCCTTGTATCCAATACGCCACTCACGCACGTATGATGATTCAACCGATTTTCCCTTTGTTGATCTTGATCAAATGGATAATTCCTTTTTAGATGAACCAAAGCATTGAATTATTACTGTTTAATCTCCCGGTTTATGATTCGTGGAAAATAATGTGATGAAATTTTTCTTGTAACATCGATCGGCTCATCGGAAATCAACACAGGACACCAAAATAGATTACATCATTTCTCCGTGAAGAATTAGATTGGAAATGGATTGCAGCCACTCATACACATAGATGTTGCGGCCCTCACCTCACTCGTGGCCAACAAGGGCACGGAGGCCCTTGCCGGTAGCCGATAGGGGCCGCATTGCACTCGTCTAGATTTGGGTGAGGGCCCCTCACCTATGGTTGGCAAGGGTCAGTAGGTGACCTTGCCGACCCAAAGTTAGGAAATAAAGAAAAAATTAAAAAAAAAATCATTTTTTTTTAAATTGTAAAAAATGTCAACGTTAGTGCCAGCCATCCATCAGTTGTGCCACGTAGGAAGGCCGGATGACCGGCATCCAAGTTTGCAATTATTGGCCAAAATTAATCAAAACGATTAAATTGGCAAATCATCAAAATGTTTACAAGTAAATTGGCACAATTGAAATGTTTAGAACTAAATTGACTACCATATAATAAATTTAAGACTTCTTGGAGAATTATCCCATTTCTCATGTTGTTTTCTTTCTGTCCCTAGACATTCAGCTAATCATAAACATCCGTTGTTAATAAAATCGGAGTAACCACAGCAGACGTCTGGTGGGGATCAATTCTTGACGGTAAGCTAACCACCTGCGAGAAACCGCTTCAATCGGGAAATTTCCATTTGTGCAAACACCTCAAATATACTGCGGAGGATCCAAAAGCCAATCAACCAAGAAAGCAAATATCCAGCACAGAAGTGCAAGACATAGAGAGATTGTTGATTGATGCCTTAGCTGTCAGTGGAAGTTATATACGAGACTGACGGTGAAGAAGGCATACGATCTTTTTTTACTTTATGCGCAAAAAATCCTAACCCTTTCTTTCCGATCTGAAAAATTTGGAACTGAATTGAGTTTATATGTATAAGTTATCGATTGCGCACAAGACTGGCATGGAGGAAGTGCTTTTCTCCTGGGATGAAAATGCCCCTATAAAGGGCACAAGATGTATGCATGATGAGCACACGAGCGTTGGCCAACAATAAATTTCACCCAGAGATGAGCTCAGGGAGACAATTGTGTCAAAGTGATCAAATTCAGAAATATTTTAAAACAAAATCAAGTGTGGAGCAACGTAACATCCTAGATTTTCGACTCTGTTTTCAATTCAACAAATCGGGCATTTCATTGACGTGTCTATAGTGTTGTTCTCAGAGTTGATCACTTGTGAGATAACTAGACTATTTAGGGAAGCCATTAAGGATTTTAAGGGAAATAGACTTGAGAATTCGACCAAGAATTGGCTGCTTGACCGTGCTCATCTACCGAGATCATTATGGCATAGATATAAATCAATTAGAGATCAGAGATAGGTCGGTTCGACTGAGATGAGTGGTTAAACGTGGGTGATCCCACTAAATTGCAAAATTCTCATCGATTGGCACTAGTTTGATTTTTCTGTCGTTTTGGTACCCTATGACCGTATTTGAAATCTCGAGATTTTCACGACAACCGAGAGTCACCAATGTATCGAAGAGGTTCATTGTAGCTCGAAGAAAATTGACCACGGGTCATTTGCTCGAAAAAGTTTTGAAAGCTACACAATAGCCTAGGTCACGCTAAAAACGCGCCGGAGTAAAATTAACCACGAATTTGAATCCGATTTCAGAAATTGAAGATCCTATCATGTCACAGTAAATTGTAGGAACATCGACTCAGTATCAGAAGATTTTTCTACAAACCGAGACTTTTTGGGAAAAAGTCATCCTAAGGCCGTTTTTGTTCAGAAAAAGCCAGGACCGTTTTTGACCACGAAATTGGGAAGCAAGTGTGATCAATTGGTGAGGAAAAATGCCAATTTCATCGTTGAGGTGTCGGTTGATTTTATCGAGGCCGATTTGTCTTTGATTTAAGAAGGATTAAGTGTCCAATTGGAGAGAAAATGCTTAAAAGTCGTAGCTCCCCCTTGCCTAACTATTTTGGACCATTTCAAGGGTTCCAAGAGAGGCATTGGTGGCTAAATAGAGGCCAATGAAGATGCTGGGGTGGAGAAATGGTCAAGGGAACCATGGAAGAGAAAAATGTGACCAAGTGGACCCCTTATCCCTTCTTATCTCTCCCTCTCTCCCTCAGCTGGCCGACCAAGCTTCTTCTCCCCTCCATCTTGCTGTTCGAAGACCAAGCAGACCAGAGGAAGCCGCCGGATCCAACCAGCATGCCGTTGGGATCGCACGCCATCACCATTCGCGCCGTCGCCATTCGCGCCATCGCACATCATCCTCGCCCTGCCGCGCGCTCGCCAGCCTCCGTGCCTCACCGTCACCTAGCTACGTCGCCTCACCACCGTCCTCACCTCCAGTAAGCTGCTATGATTGCTTGAGCCACCACCAAAGCCATTCCGCTACCGGTTTGCCATCACCAGGACCCGTGGCCAAACCCTGCTGCCTCCGCCACCCTTGTACGCCTCAACCAGCCCCGGTTCCGTAGTTTTTAGCCAAGAACAGAGAGCAACTAGAGTGGATTTTTAGTGGCTGTTAGGCCCGTTTTGAGGTGGTTCCGGACCTCGAAAGTTAGGCCTGTTTTGGAGAGAATCGTCCCTTATCGCGTTCCCGTCGATTTGCACCGACCAGCTCGCCAAACAAGTGAGTTTAACTCACTAATCCTTGCTTAGTAGGTTAATGATGCTTAGTGATGGATTAGATTAGACAAAGATGGATTAGGTAGTTAGAGTAGATTAAATTAGTGTATTTAATTAATTATCGATGCATGTTAGGTGAATAGTTAGTGTAATTAGAGCCTAAACAAGCTCTAGTATTTAATTAGAGCGGTTCGGTAATTTTTTGAACCCATCTTGGCTTCTGTTAGGCATTTCCGAGCCTAAGTTAGCATTTATGCTATTTATTGGCATTTATTTATTTATTTCAGTAATTATTTATTTATTTATTTATTTTCCGAAAATTCAACCGGGATGGTCGGTAACCGGAATTTTGTATTAATTTTAGTAGTGCTTTCTGTTTATTTAATTGATCACTGGTTTGTGAAAATTGACTGAATTGATGATTATGTGGAGAATTTTCCCAAAATTGAGAAATGTCGGTGTTTGATGGAAAAATGAACCTAAGAGGTTATGAGTGGACCTAGAAAACCGCCGAAGTATGGCCGTGCCAGTTGGGCCGAGATTTACCATCGAATTGGGATCAGTTGTGCTTAGTAGGGCCGTGATTTGCCACCTATTAGAGGTCGTGCCCATCGGGCCGTGATTCACCACCTGATAAAGGTCGTGCCTAATAGAGCTATGATCTGCCACCCATTAAAGGTTGTGCCCATTAGGCCGTGATTACCACCTAAAAATAGATTGTGTCCTTAGCACCGCGATTCATGATTGAGAATTGAGATGGAATAATTGAAATGACCGAGGAGTAGTCTTGTTGACATGTAATCGATTGAGTCGATTGATCGATGATTCGATTTGATTAATTGGATGACATGATTGTCAATGTTTATAAATTGAATTGACTTGCAAAGAGAGATTGAGGCCAAGGTAAGTCCCCTAACTCATGTTGTGCTTAGGTAGCCTTAAGGCGTATTGGCTTCCTAATCGAGTCTTAAGGGATAGAATTTGCTGAGACGTAGTCTCACCCCGTTGTGGGACAACATTTCAAGTCTTTAAATGGCAGCACCTCCAGCTTTTCCTGAGCATTTTGTATACCAAAGGAAATCACAGAAGTAGTTTATCATATTCCGATACACCCTCACCCTAAAAGTTTGGAGTATGTAATGGTGAAATCCACTATCTGGGTTGACATGGGTGGATTAGAAAAGGTGCCTCATAAGTTCCGGTCATGGTATCGTCACTATCATGATGGGCGAAAGGAGGGTCCTGTGCCAGTATCTGATAATATGTCCCAAGCTCGAAGGCGATTCTGACTTTCTGGTGTACTCAGCCGAGGGCGCCAATTGGAGCGAGGAAGAAGGGGAGATCGTTGAGGATGAGGAGGTGGAGCAGGAGGAATTTAGCAATGAGGAGTAATCATGGTTGTTAGACCCCGCCCCCTGTTTGAGAACCTGTTGTGATGTATATGTTTTATTACCCAAACCAACTTGTATAACATATGACATGGTTTGCTATGTATATATATATATATATATATATAAAAGTGTGGTTGTGTTGGTTTGAAATTTTATGGCTCTGCTTTCCTATCCCATTATTTTATTATCTGGGAATTTATATCTACTTCCGCATGTATATATTAAATCGAATAGATCGGCGATGCATCTTGGAACATCGCTATTATATCGACCAAGCAGGGATGGACACGTGCTCGGAAGATCGGGACGTGACAAGCAGCTTCTGGAAACGGACCCCACTTCAAGAGGAATTTTGGAATATTCTCACGGTCAACAATGATCCTTGAATGAGTCCAACATTAGTTGCCCTCCGCAAATTAGCCAATGTTGGATGCTCTGCGACTGTTCACAATGCGCTCCTCTTTCTGAATTTTTAATTAATGAAGTATGTTTAGAGAGAAAAAAAAATTGTCCGCGATGAGAGATCTCTATTTTGAAAATGCTGCAATTTTCTCTTTCCCACCGTCGAATGCTACATTGTTTTTCTCCTCTCTAAAATTTTATAGCCCAATTCTTCAAAGGAGTCATTGGTCATCACAAATAGGAAAACGAAGGAGAATATCAATTTGGGAATTTTCTCTTTCGTAAGATGAGTATGCTTTCTCTTTCGAATTCTTTGATAACAAACTTAAAAGAGGAGAGATGCGAATGTACTTTTCCTCTTCTCCCACTCCTTTGCTCCGTCGCTATTGGGAGCTCCAAGCCACCATGAATGCCTTATCCATTCATTCTATCAAACCATCTCCTCTTTGTCCCATACATCATTTGACCCATCAATCATGCCAATGAAGATGATTTTTATGGTAATAGGTGCATATGCTTATTAGGAAATGACCCTATACTTTCTGTACAAGTACACTCAAATGACTTGTTTAATAGTATCTAATTCATTAATAATATTGAGAATCTTGTTAGTTGTGACATCACCGTCCATTTCACTGAACTAATCATAAATAAGGTATTTTTCTTAAGACATTTAATGCATGAGATACCTTGTTTTGTTTTCATTTGCAGAATGATTATTTTACGATTCTTTTATTTGCTTGAGTTTTTGAATAAATTCTTTTTTTCGACAAACAAACAAGAAACCATTTCAACATGTATACGTATACACCCATTGTTCCTACTATACGAATCGAATTATATGGAAAGGAACGATAAATTTAAACAAAACAAAAACATGGTATTTTGCTCCATTTTGGATATAGGAACAAAGGGAACATCCAAGGTTTCATCATATCGAACTAATCATGGATGAGATATTTTTCTTTAGTCATAGAATGCATGAAATACCTTGTTTGTGTTTATTCGCGTAATGATTAGTTCATGATTCTTTCACCTTCTTGGGTTTTTGACTAGATTGTTTCTTTTGACAAACAAATAAGGTTCACTTCAACATGTAAACATATACATTCCCTAGTGTTCCTTCTATACAAATCAAAACTATATGGAGAGTAATGATAAATTTCAAAATAAGTAAAATCATGGCACTTTGCTCCATTTTGGATCTAAGGAACAAATGGAATGTTCAAGATTCCAACATATTGGACTAATCTTGGATAAGTTACTTTTTTTTTTTTCATTGAATGCATAAAATACTTTCTTTGTTTTTATTCGCATAACAATTGGTTCATGATTCTTTCACCTTCTAAAGTTTTGAGTAGATTCTTTGTTCTAACAAATAAACAAGGAACTATTTCAATATGTATACATATACATTTGCTAGTGTTCCTTTTATGCGAACTGTAATTGTATAGAGAGAAGTGATAAAATTCAAACTAAGTAAAAACATAACATTTTACTCCATTTCGGATTTATGGAACAAATGGAACGTTTATGGTTCCATTATATTGAACTAATCATGGATGACATGCTTTTCTTTAGCAATTGAATGCATGAAATAACTTGCTTGTGTTTATTCGTGGAATGACTAGTTCAAGATTCTTTCTCCTTCTTAGGTTTCTTAATAGATTATTTCTTTTGATAAACAAATAAGGAACCATTTCAACATGTATGTGTCACGGGCCGATCGATTGGGATCGTGACCGCGCGGCGACTCGGGCGATTTTGGACTACCCAAGCCAAGCCTTGCTCGATCGAACGCTTACCCGCTCGCTTACCCGGATCGTTGAGGGCGAAAGCTAGAGAGAGGAGCTCTGGAAGGAAAGGAACTTATATAGCTAAAATGTTGGGTAATTACAAATGAAGGAGGACGCCCCTTTTATAGTTGAGAGCCTCGGCTTACAACCATTGATCTACTTTTTATCCGGCAGGCGAGATCGCACCGCCTCAACTACCAACATAAGTATTGAGCTACCATCTACCAACATAACTGAAAGGAACAGACTCTCGTAATCTAGTTCAATGACAGTTTCGCCCGCCCTTGCAATTCGGGGAGAAGGCTTGGTGGGAATCCGAGGGAGAGCAGGAGGTCCACGGGCGAGTTGGGGTCGACTCTAGGGAACCTCTCAGGTCGTCCATCTTTTGGCCCATGACATTCTCCCCCACTCAATCGAGCGACGTCCTCGTCGCTCTCAGCTTGACGGGCAGCCTTGCGGGCTTGGCACGAGCTTTCTTGTTCTTGTTCCGCTTCGTTCGAACGCTCATGAACGAAGGGCCGCATCCTTCCATGATGAAGTCGGACGCACGCGGCTCGGTCTTCGGCTTGGACGGAGCACGCGGCGCACACTCAACCTCGGGGAAGAGCGCTTGGATTGGCATGAAATGTGTTGGAGTAGGATCCAACTCGACCTTCGGCTTCACCTCGGACAGCTTGTTGATGCGCATCACGGCCTTCAAGCTCTTGTCGAGGCGTCGGATCGACGCGATGGTCTTGGTGTCGACCACCCCTTTGATCATGGGGATCATCGACGGGCACTTTTGGTCGAGGATCATCATGCACTTGGTCCTCATGTCGATCATGGCTCCCACACTATGGAAAAATTGCATTCCAAGGATGAGATCATAGTCGTCAAGAGAGATTACCTCGAACGCCATTCGGCCCTTCCATCCGCCAATCTTGACATCCACGTCAGGTGTTGATCCTACGCCATGGAAGTCGCTCGAATTGATGGGCTTGTACGACTTCTCGGATGGCTCCACGTGAAGTCCCAAGGTCTTCGCAACCTCGGTGACATGAACATGTTGGATGCGCCGGTGTCGACCAAAGCGTAAAGTGTTCGGCCGCCCACTTCGACCTCTACGAAGAACATGTCGGTGTTTAGAGTGATTCCTTCTTCTTTGGTCGGCGATCGGGCTTGGACCGAGTTGATCATCCTTACAGCTCCAATCCGGATCTGCCGCTTATCTTCTTTGGACTCATCCTTTTCTTCCTCGAGGGCAAGGAGGGCGTTGATTCGACCCTTCTTCGGGCACTTTTGGGTCCAGTGCGGACCTTGGCAAATGAAACAAGGAGAAGGCGGGGGTTGATCAAACCTGCTCGCATAGTCCATCGGCGGTCGGCCCCTTTGGAAGGATGGCTTGGAAGTTCCCTCCCCCCATGGTTTGGTTCGGCCGCCTTGATCATGCGTAGCCCGGGGAGTGCTTCGTGCTTCATCCTCACAAGGTCGATCCGTCCTCCAATCTCTTTGTCGACTCCTTGGTTCGGTCTTGGTGAGGTCGACGAGTGACTCGGCCACGCTCAGCGCACGTGCCAGGCTACTCATGTCCCGTCTCTTGAGCTCGAGAAGTGCCCATGGCTTCAATCCATCCATGAACACTCTGAGAGCCTCCTCTTCGCTCAGGTTGCGAATCTGGAGTTTGAGCTCGGTGAACTCCAAAGAAGGGTTATCTTGACGTAGGTCTGCTTTTTGCCGAGATTAACCTAAGTTAAATGGAGTCTCTATCAGCCCTGCTTAAAGAACCAAATATGAAACTTCATACACCTTAAAGTTCATAGGGAGAAAAGAGAATTTTTGGAGGTCCTTATACTCATTATAAGCCTAGCATTGAATATACTGGGTATTCACCTTATCAATATCTCAAATCAAGGATAGGTTCTATTTAGTGCTTAACTGAAATGGGCACCCGAATCGAACCGAGAACCTTTTGTCAGGCTATTGTTCTCTTGTTTTGTTCCCTAAAACTTATGGAGTAAGACATGGGTTTCTCAATAAGATAAATTCTTTTGATTACATGATGTGATGGACTCCTCTGAAAAACATTGGCGCACGTGTAAACGAGGTGCCCTCTTTGCTCGAGGCGATGGAGCTTGCTACGGGCCTCTTGTTGAGCGAACTCGGGGAAAAAGTAGTCCCGGAACTCTCGCACAAAGTCGTCCCATGTGCACACGGGATCGGCGCCTCGTCTAACTTCATCACACCTATTGCGCCACCAAAGCATTGCCATATCAGACAGGAACATGGACGCAGTTCGTACCTTGGTCGTCTCGTCGTTCATGTTGACGGCACCGAAGTATTGCTCCATGCTCCAGACGAAGTTGTCCACCTCCTTGGCGGATCGTTCGCCGTTGAACTCCTTTGGCTTTGGCACCTCAATTTTGGGCACCGCTTGGTTCGGCACAGCACCGTTGGTGATGCTTAGTTTGCACAGGGCGAGCTCGGTCTTGAGCTTTTGGATCTCGGCCTTCATGGCTTCGACCTCGTCCCTACGCGGAGCTTCTTCCTCGATCACTTGGACGCACTCCTTCAACACATCGATCGATGCTTCAAGGGCTTCGTCCTTGTCATGTAACGGCGCGGTAGCTTCGTTGAGACATGATGTGAAGTCTTCACGGAGCGAACTCTCAACCTCCATGATCCGGTCTCGCACATCGTCAAGACCTTCCATAAGTTCGAGCACGGCGCTCCGGACCTTCCTGATCTTCTCATCAAACGCAGCTACGACGTCCATCGAGGCGTCTCTTTTCTTTGCATGACCGCGGTTCTCTTGGACTTGTGCGGCCTCTCCAACCATGACAGCTTCTTGGCTCGACATTCCTTCGAACAGTTGGTGCTCCTTGGTCTCTCGAACGGATCTCTCTTTTGCTCTGATACCACTTGTCACGGGCCGATCGATTGGGATCGTGATCGCGCGGCGACTCGGGCGATTTTGGACTACCCAAGCCAAGCCTTGCTCGATCGAACACTTACCCGATCGCTTACCCGGATCGTTGAGAGAGAAAGCTAGAGAGAGGAGCTCTGGAAGGAAATGAACTTATATAGCTGAAATGTTGGGTAATTACAAATGAAAGAGGACACCCCTTTTATAGTTGAGGGCCTCGGCTTACAACCATTGATCTACTTTTTATCCGGCGGGCGAGATCGCACCGCCTCAACTACCAACATAAGTATTGAGCTACCATCTACCGACATAAATGAAAGGAACAAACTCCCGTAATCTAGTTCAATGACAGTTTCGCCTGCCCTTGCAATTCGGGGAGAAGGCTTGGTGGGAATCCGAGGGAGAGCAGGAGGTCCATGGGCGAGTTGGGGTCGACTCTGGGGAACCTCTCGGGTCGTCCATCTTTTGGCCCGTGACATATGCATATACATTCCTCACTATTTGTCCCACATGAATCAAAATTATACGTAGAGGAGTGATAAAGTTCAAACTAAGCAAATATTTGGCATTTTGCTCCATTTCCAATATGTGGAACACATGAAACGTCTAAAGTTCCGTCTTAGTCAACTAACCATGGATGAGATGCTCTTTTTTTGCCGTTTAATACATGATTGGGTTCATTTGCGGAATGGTTGGTTAATGAGTCTTTTACCTTTTTTAAGTTTTTGAGTAGATTCTTTCGTCCGATTGTTGACACTTAAATTTTTACCTAATAAATCAAATATGCATCTTTTGTAATAAAACATAATAAATCAATAAAAAAATAACGAAAATCGATTAAAAAAAAAAAAAGAGAGCCC
Organism: Eucalyptus melliodora; assembly: GCA_004368105.4. Classification (NCBI taxonomy): domain Eukaryota; kingdom Viridiplantae; phylum Streptophyta; class Magnoliopsida; order Myrtales; family Myrtaceae; genus Eucalyptus; species Eucalyptus melliodora. The sequence continues at coordinate 3,213,121 of CM023402.3, read as the reverse complement.
AAGTCGGCCATTTATTCATTGGCATTGGCCCAATTCATGAAACCCAATTTGCCTCACTTGGACCCATAAAAAAAAAAAAAAAAAAAAACCCATGAAATTGAGGCCCCCGGAGCCTCATATGACATAACAACTTCTCTCTCCGGCCCAAAGCTTTAAATCAATTAGGGAACACATTAAAGAAAGCCCCTCTCTCTCTCTCTCATTCTCTGTGGCGCACGTATATCAGAGCAAGAGCAAAAAACAAGAGGAAAGGCGCGCCTGAGAGACGGAAGCGGGACGAAACAAATTGGAGCGAGAGAGACGGCTGCAACAGATTCCCTTCTCTCTCTTGCCTCTTCTCTCTCATCCCTCTCAGTGTTCATCCAACGCAATCCGACGTCGCCGGCGAAGTCGCGCTCAGCTCTCCCTGGTTCTACTCTGTTTTCTGGCGAAGAAAGCTCGAAGACCCTGGATTTCGTTTCGAGGCTTGTTCTCTGGCATCGACCACCAGCGAACAAGCCATCTCCGACCTACGCCATTCACTGTTCTTGAGTCGTGCAGCGTCACCCCTGTTTTGCCCTGTATCCTGATCCGGGATCTCGAAGAGTTTTATTCTTGCTCGATCAGCTTTACGTCGGGGACGATCTTCATCAATGAAGTATCTAGGAACTCTGTTCTTCAATCTGCTCACCTTTTGAAGCTAAAACACAAGGTATGTTGAATATGAGCTCGTGTTCTATCTTCAGATGCTCTTCGTGTTGGACAGTGACCGAGAATTCTAATCTCTGTTTGTGAAAGACTTAACTGTTACTGAAGTTCACCTGATATTCTCGAACCTGATGGTGTGGTTGAGAATCAATATTTCGCTGGACTCAAGGCCGAGATGCCTACCTTCTGCTTGGTGAAATGCTCAATTTAAATCAGATTCATTTAGTTCGTTCTCGAGCGTGTCTTCTACTTATTGATTGCTAGATGTAGTCGAATCATATCTGAAACTAAAACGTTGATGAAATAACTTTTCCAAAGTCGAGTAGAGCCGTATGGATCCTCTTGTCCATTTGTTTGTCAACTGAACATGCTCTGTTACGACCTGTTTTGATGAAGAAAGGTAATTAAAACATCATGTTATTAGAATCAAATCTGTCCTATTCAAGTTTGAATCATTGACTGTAAAAATTTTGAAATGATTTCATATTGATTTGGTCTCTACTCCGAACTTAGTTTATGCCTTTGTTTCACTCCTCAATCAAATGCATGTGGCGTGTACGATGAAATGCCTCAGCACGGCTGAAAAATGATCGATGAAATTATCAGATCCGAAAACATGTTGATGGAGATTGCTTGTTTTCAATTGATTTGTTAAGAATTACAGTCCAATTCCAGTCATATTTCGTTGTATACAAATCTGAATGTCAATTTTTCCGGTGTTTTTGTTCTATGTTTTGCATATGTTCCTGGGACGTCTCCGTGGAATTCACAGTGAGGAAATGCCTGAGGTCAATGTCATGCTTATGGATTATCCGGGAACGTTCACAATTTTGCATCTTCATCTCAGGATTAGGTCGGTAAGTCATGGATGTAGGTTTTATGTTCAAAGAATGGTAATGGCTGGAGTTGATGGCTGATGGCCATGTTTTGATGATTGGCGATGACTGGAAGTTGATGATGGCGTTGAGAAGTGACATTTACAGAAATAGGCTTAGAGGTTCTGAGAGGTTCTGAAATTGGCTAATGGGAGTTTTCTGGGTTCGTCTTTCACCTGAGGAAGACAACGAGAGAAAAATAACAAAAAATGAATAATAGAAATAATAAAAGAGGATAAAATGAATAGAAGGAATAAATGAAAATGGGGCTTGTAAGAGAAAACCGGCTTAGCTTAGTCATGTTCAGAAATGGCTTTGTGAAGTTTTAATCGAAGTAGGGATGGTTAATGAGTCATTTAGTGTTATTATGTGCATTGTTGCTATGTGATTGTATATGGAAGGTATTATGTTATATTTTTGTCACCCATATATTAGTGGTGATAATGCCTTGTGTGTCAAGATACCTCATGGTTCAGGATGCCTTGTTAATCAAGATGAATTGGCAATGACAAGTATGAAATATATTATACACACACTCACCTACATATATCGGTGATCTAATGTGTGGTATTTGCGCATAATGAGATTTATATGTTCATTTGTGTGCATTCGAGTATTGAATTGTATATAACTCATGACATTTATTGCACACATGGATATAGTCATTTATATGTGGCCGCGGCGTGCAATTTATGTCCTAAAAGTATTGAAATGAAGTTTGAGGAAAAGCTTTGGGGAGAAAGAGATCAGATTTTCAAGAGTCAAATGAATGGAGTTTTCGGATTCCATGGGCCTCTTTGTGTGCGAATAGATTTGAGGAATGAATATCGATAAAAGCTCATTGCAGCTACTGTGGAGCTCTTGTTGAGGAAAAATGAATTGGTTCCTATGTATATATGAACTGGATTGTTTCATTTGTTAGCGGACAACCTCTTAGATATCATGCTAAGATAATCGAGATAAACGAGAGAGTAACTGATTTAGAGAAGCCAATATATATTTTAGATCAAAAGGAACAAGTTAGTAAGACTATTCCTTTATTCAAAATCTTATGGCAATATCATGATTTTGAGAAAATGAAGTGGAAAGCGAAAATTTAAATTTCGAGGATGGATTTTCTTTTAGGGAGATAGAGCTGTGAGATGCTGAAATTTCTTCATTTCCTAATATTATTTTGGAGATTAAGATGATAAATGGTTTGCATGAAATATTTGATAACACTATTGATACATAAATTTTCGCGTGAATACTTCTCATGCATTCCATAAGAAAAATTAGGAATTGGTTTCTGCATAGAAATTTTTCTACATTTAGAAATTTTCATTCAGCGCATATGTATCGAATGTTGACTTAGGCGAGATCGTGGCCAAACCAAATCGTACCCTCTTCTTGCTCATTTTGTTGAGATATGGAACTCGCGTGGGGCATCATCTGTACAAGTCTAGATTTGAGATTACAAAACCCAAAGGATAAGAAAAGGCAGAGACGTTGGGTCCAACGGGATAAAAAGCAAAACCAAGAAAGCAGAGATAAGAAATGGAAGAAAACGAGAGCAGGGAACGGGGGCGCTTGGTGGGGTGCATGGGCAGGCTGACAAAAGTGTAGATGAAAACGGGAAAAGAGAGAAATTAAAGAGGGGCTTCCATATATGTGGAAAAAACAGGGGGGCAATGTAGAAGATAGCTATAGCTTGTGTAATCCTCATGCCAGCCACCACCGCGACCAGCAGCTAGCCGTCGCGCCTCCATAGCTCAGCCGCACTGGAGCCCCACACGCCCCGCCAATCTTCCTTGCCCGTCCGCCAGCCGGCCTCGCTTTTGGAAACGAAATTCCCTGATCCTCAACCGAACTAGATTTGGTTATTGAGTCGCCTAAATTGGAATTATTGAAATCCAACAAGATTTTCTTGAGATTTTTAGGCATAATCCCGATTAGGAAATTTTCCCGTCTTGAGTCGTGCGTGATATTGCGATTCGATCTTTAAGGCTTAAGTTCGGATCTCGAAATGGTTGTTTCCTATTTTGAGCTCAATGAACAGTTTGTCGTGGGTTTATTATATTGCATGTCCTTGATCTAGTAAATATTCCTATTAAAAAATACAAAAAAATTTGCATTAAATGTTAGGATAAACTATTTTCCTAGTCTGGAATTGCTCCTCTGGGAGTCATGTAGCAACTTAGGAAATTTCCTAATTTAGAATAGGGTTTAATCTTAAATTATTTTTTACTTTCAATTAATTAATCACATATTTTAGGTTGTCTCCTGCTTTGGTCTAAAAGCAAATCATGAAAAATATCATATAAAATCAGTCGCATCTATTGACATCTCATCATTGCCACATCATCGTTGCCATTGTAATTTTTACATTGAAGAAATTAATGATCTAGGAATTACATTATATATTGAGTTAAAATTCTTGAATTATTATTGTACAACTCAAATCTGGAAAATGTTCAAGCCCGAAAAATAACCTTTGGAAAATGAGTGGGTTTGGGCTTAAGCGGATCGGGCTCCATTTTTTCCCGGGCCCATACCTTTACTTACCAACGGTACTCTCTCTTAAATGTCCAAGGATTCCTTTCGAAATTTTTATACTTTCGGTGTTCCTTTCAAGAAATATCATATTAAGCACTCAAAGATTAAACAATAGTAAAAATACTGTTTGAATTAACTCCTTTTTACTGCAGTATCAGCTATAGAGAAAAGAAAAAAGCGCATTGTGACCGCACAAATTTTATTATACATCGCAAAAAGCCAAAAAATTTGCTATCACATATTATTCTGGTGTTGTTACAAATTGTCTAACCAATCGTAAGGTGAAGGGTCCCCCATAAATAGGGCAAGGCTAGGCGAGGCGTCGCGCGAACCTCATTGGTCATAGTAAAAGAATTTTTTTTTGAAAAAAAAAAGGAAGAAGAAAAAGAAAAGAAAAGGAAAAAAAGAAAAAAAGAAAATAACTTTTAAAAAAATCAATAAAATATTATTAAAATTATCTACGTTAGCATCAGTTGTGCTACGTAGAATGGCGGATGTCCACGTGAATTTCAATAAAAATTAGCCGGATTGATTCAATTAATAAAATATAAAATGATTTATGACTTAATTAGTAAAATTGAAATGTTTAAGATTGAATTGAAAAAAAAAAAATACAATATATTTAGAACTTTTTGGACAATTTTCTTCCTTTTCCCACCATCGAATGCAAAATTTGCTCTTCTGCTCAATTCCTCAAAGCAGTCCCTGGTCATCGCCAAAAGATGGAAAGTCCCATGAGAGAATTTCAATTTGGGAAATTTTTCCCTTGCGTAAGAAGAATATGCTGCAGCTATAATATTCTTTGATGCCAAATTTCAAAGAGGAGATGCGAATGTACTTTTCTCCCACTCCGTTGCTACGTCGCTATTGGCAGCTTCAAGCCACCGTGAATGCCTTATCCATTCATTCTATGAAACCATCTCCTCTTTGTCCCCCACATACTTTGACCCATCAATCATGCCAATGAAGATGATTTTTACTTTTATTAGGACATGATCCCAAATATTAGTCCCTCATGCACTCAGAATAATTCCACCAAATTTCCCCCTTGTTGATCTTGATAAGATGGATCGTGCCATTTTAGATCAACTAAAGCATCGAATTATTATTGTTTAATCTCCCAATTTACGATTCACGAAAAATAGTGCGACCAAGAGTTCCTATAACATCAATCAGCTGAAATACAACCCGAGACGCTACATAGATTACATCTTTGTTCTTTGAAGAATAAAATTGGAAATGGTTGAAATGGAGCCATTCCGAGAACCAAAAGAATGACTAGTCAATACAGAGTTTTTCTGGATTGAAGTTTCCATCAACTAGATCAACTAGTTGAGCTTTTCAATTTGTGTTGTTATATTCTCGGTTTATACCTTAGAATCAGTATTATAGAAACGTCTTGCACGGGAAAGAAAAGGAACAGTCAAATTGTCCTTGATAAATGTGTTCATACTGTCAGATCTTTCGCATCTTATAAGTTCATTTTCTGCTTCCTCTGATTTATGTAAGACTTTTTAACAAATCCTTGAAAATTTCTCAAATTTCTTTTCATTTTTTTTTTCGAAATATTGATATTTGTTAATTAAACAAAGGAAAACCTTGTTACTGAGTGCAGACAAACAAGCCCTAAATCACTCCATTTGGCTAATATGATGGTTTTTGTATTTAATTTGCATTTTCCGTGCAAATTTCATTTTGAAAAGAAAATAAAAACCGAGTCACTTTTCTTATACCAACAAATTGAAAGACAAGTCAAATTGATCCCCGTTCTCTTTGATTTGAATGAATTTGTTTTTTTTTCTTAAATATTTGTAATTGATTATGACCGTATCAATTCAATCATCGTCGATTTCTTTCGGTTGTTGCCAAAACCTAGCTTCAGTCTCCTTTCCATTCTACGTATCTTGTTTTTAGACAACCAGTTAATTCATTATTCTCAAGGTTGCAATTAATCATTCTTCTCTTCCATGAGAAGAATACGGTGCGTCTTTTATATTCCTTGATGCTAAATTTGAAAGAGGAGAGATGCGAATGTACTTTTCTCTTCTCCCACCTCTTGGGCTCCGTCGCTATTTGTAGCTTGTGCCGCCGTGATTGCCATTCTATTCATCCATTCATGAATTAGATAGTTTTTATGTCACTTAATGTATGAGATACCTTGTTTATATTTATTCTTGAGTTTTTTAATAGATGCTGTCTTCTACAAATAAATAAGGAACCATCTCAATATCCTATATATTTTGTTGTGACCGAAATTATACCATAGGAAAGCGGTAAAACTCAAACAAAGCAAAAATATTTATCTCCATTTTGAATCTGTGAAACACATTGAACATCCCAAGTAATCAAATGGATAAATCCCATTTTATATTGACTAAAGAATCGGATTATTATTTTTTGATCTCTTGTTTATGACTTGCGATAGACAATGCGACGGAGACGTTACATAGATCACATCTTTGGAGGGGTATATGATCTCAATTAACTTTTTTGTTCTATGAAGAATAGGATTGCAAATGGAGCTATTCCTAGAACCCCAAGAATGACTAAGTCAAGACAGAATCTTCTCGATTTGAAATTTCAATCAATTGATCAAGAAGTCGAGCTTATCAATTTGCGTTCTTCTTCTTGGTTTATACCGTAATATCAGTATTTAAGAAACATCTCGCAAAGGAAAAAAGGAACAATCAAATTGTCTTCGATAAAATATTGTCTTATGAGTTCATTTTCTGCCTTCTTCTAATTCATAGATGACCTTTTTAAACCCAAAATCCTTGATACGTAAATATGTTTATAAGTTTTATTTTTTCTAAATTTTGATAATATTTTAATTGTTCTTAAGTGCAGACAAATAAGCCTTCTGTCTTTGCCAATATGATGAATTCTGTATTTTATTTCAAAATTTGGACAAATACGCTAATATGATATTATCATACATTGAATATAAGAGCCAGCTTCGTCGTGTTCTTAAATTTCATTTTCAGCGAGAATGGTATTTATTCTTGAAAGTAAAATTTCTCCCAACATGAATATAAATAAGAAAAAAACACATTAGATTCTGTGGTTTGCACAGTTAAAAAAACGTACTTCAATTTGCATCGTGTTCATTATAAATACAAATTTACAAACCTTTTCTTTTCATTTTTATTTTGTAGTTCAAAAGTTAAAAAAAATTACGTATGTTCGATCCTACTTTGAAAACCATTTTCTGAGCGAATGCATTTTCAATTACAAATCTCATTTTCAAAAGAAAATAGGAAATTGAATCTTTTTTTTTTTTTTCATATGAGCAAAATTGAAAATAAAGATAGAGAACTTGTCTTTCAAAATGAATATATCAACTGAAAGTGCACTCTATCGTTAAATAAAAATATACGTTTTGACTTTAAAAATAACATACCCAAATATATTTTTCAATATTTCTATTTACGTTACAAACTTGCGTTTTGCAAGCCAAATTCATTTTCAACAAAATAGGAAATTTTAAATCTATTTTCCTTTTGTCAAATGAACACAGTATTTATCAAATCGACCCTAATACTTGAAAATAATAGGGGAAGAAATAAGGAAAAAGAAATGAGGAGAAAGGGGGCAAAAACGAGAGAAAAGAAAAGGCAGAAACAAAGGAGTAAAAGAAATAACACATTGATGGCCAAGCTTAGAGCCACTCAAAAATCTCCAACCTTTCTCATTCTCTCTCTTCCTCTGTTTCAAAACTCAACAACGTACACAAGAATGACTCGTCTCTTCTCCATCTTCTCCCTGTCCAGTTCTTGCAGCCAAAGCCAATCACACAAAATCTCTTCCATTTGATTGGAACTGAATCAAGAACCATAACCCCATTAAAGGGCCATGGCTTTCCTCCTGCCCAACCTCTCCCCTTCTCTCCTCCAACCCAAGTCCAAGGACAAGCCCTTCCACCCCAACCAACCCTTCTCTCCTTCTCAACCCACCAAGCCCTTCTCTCTCTCTTCTTCCTCTCCCTATCCCTCTTCTTCTGCGGTTTCTGTCAGCCCTGCCTTGAGCAGTGTCCAAACGCCGACCGTGCAAGGCGTTGAAGTGGATACCCCCCGCGATGAGAAGGAGAATCAGGAAAGAGATGACTTCTTCGTCAATCTTGGGCTCGCCGTCAGGACTCTCCGTGAAGACATGCCTCTGCTTTTCACCAAGGACCTCAATTATGACATCTATAGGTATATTTTCTCTCTTTCGTTTTTTCTAACTGGGGTTATTTCTAGCTCCTTTTCTTTGGGATTTAATTTTGTAGGATTAAGGCTTTGAGATATATATAGTTTGGGATTCTTAATGCCCATTCAATAGTGTGAAGCTGGTTTTGGAATGCTCACAGCTTCATCTTTTTCCTGTGGTATTTGTGCATGTGTTTTTGATTACTATTGTCATCCTTAGCCAATTTGAAATTTCCCTTATAAGTACTGTAAGCCGCAGGCAAGCAGACCTATCACATGTTCAACAATCCAAAACTATAGGAACAAGCTTTCAAGTTTGCAATTGGAGCATAGATATTAAAGCCTATCGAAGAAAACTTTCCTTCTAACCTCAGCACAGCCCATTATCCTACCACATACTGCCCTCGTAATTCTCAAAAGTATTGAGTCGACACTTTCCAACAAAGAAGAGTCATGTATACAGCAATTCCTCGTGATCCAAATATAATGGAGAAAGGTATCCATGATAGCTTGAACAGACTGGTGAAATGAATTCCCTTGAAAGTGCAAATTGCCCAAGTAGCTTCGCTAATACAGCCCCTAAATCACGAGAAAGCATACAAAGCTGCAATACAGCAGACCAAGCCTGGGGTAGCACAGAGTAAGCGATTGCTATGCTCCAAAGTTGAGTTGCATAGGCAACATGTTGGAGAAATTTGCAATTTCCACTTGAATAATCTATTTTTTGTAGCCAATCTCTTGTCCATTGCCAACCAAGCAATAAAAATATCATTTGCTACACAAGGAACAAAACAGATAAGCTTGCGCCATGGCCCCTTCAATCCTTTAATGAGTATCCCAAGACCTGCCCATGAGAAATCCCCTCACGCAAATAATTTCCCAACTACTCTGTCAGGGACCAGAGGGATTAGGCAGCAAAGAACCAGAAAGCTAAGGTTTAATTGTACTGGGAGCTTCAGATCTAGCAGGTGGCCAATGCTGATATATAAACTAAATAGCATTCTACAACTTTAGACTCAAAATGAATGATTGGTTTTGTTTTGTTGCTTGATGTGGATGTATTTCTACATTAGTTCACAGATTTTCAAACTTGTCCATTGGTGATATTCCTTTTCAGATTGTTTGAACATATTTAACAGAATTGTCTCATGCGAAACTGTCGAATATTCACACTTTTGGCTGTTTATTTGAAATCATTTTGCGGGGTTCTTTTAGAGCTGAATTTTCGCCTTTGTGAATCTGATTTCTCATGGATGTATGATGTTACGATTTCCATGAGAAGCCTTATGCAAAATTTTAAGTACGTTGTATCTTGTCTTGATGCTGATAGAAATTTTTGTTTTTATGTTGGTTGTCTGTTGGTCAGGGACGATATCACTTTTATGGACCCTTTGAACACCTTTACTGGGATTGATAACTACAAATTGATTTTCTGGGCATTGAGGTTTCATGGAAAGATTTTGTTTCGTGATATTTCCCTCGAGGTATACAGAATTTGGCAGCCTTCAGAGAATATGATATTGATTAGGTGGAACCTAAAAGGGGTTCCTCGGGTTCCATGGGAAGCAAAAGGGGAGTTTCAAGGGACGTCACGGTATAAGTTGGATAGGAAAGGCAAGATCTACGAGCACAAAGTGGACAATCTAGCCTTCAATTTCCCACAACCCCCTAAGCCTGCAGTTTCAGTTCTGGATTTGGTCACTGCATGCCCAGCTAGTCCAAATCCAACATTCTTGTGGGGTCCAGTTGATGTGCAACCATCATCCTGGGTGGAATTCTATCGAGTTGTGAGGGAGACTTTGGACCTTCAAGATCATTTGCTTGCACAAGACGGTTTGCTACCTTGCTCATAGTAGAATGTGCAGCTCATAGTCTTGTAATCGGTAGGGCATATACTTGTGGAATAGTGCAACGCAGCTTGTGTAGTATAATAATTGATGGCAAATAAAGCTGGTTTTTGGTGAATGATGATACGGTATATGTACATAAGGAGGTATGTTGAACAGTTCAATGTATACTCTTGATTTTGGAGGAGGTGGAGGCGCTCAAGCGTATGGTTAGTCAGTACATATAGACACTCTGATACAGCCCTGGCTCTTCAGTCCTCTGTTTCCATTGAAGTGATATTATTCCAATTCAAAGTTTTTGCCCCCATAGTGTGCAGTTTTTCTATTGCTTGTGGTTTAGTGGAAGATTGTAGCTATGTTCAATCAAATAGGGAGATTTAGAAAGGGAATAATTAAATATATTCACTCAATTTTTAGAATCATGGTAGCTTGTTCTGCATTCCATGTGGCAGTGAGCTTGCCGGGTTCTTTCTATTTTACTCCCCATGAGGTTTTGTTTTATGCGTAACCATGGAGCTAAGGGAGTAAGGGTCATGTTGCATGCTCATTGAGGTTTCAGTTTTTCTTTTTGATGTAGATGTGTATGGGTGCTGACTAGGTTCTAAATCAGGCAAATGCTTATTCTTCTTAAGCTGAGTTTGAACTGAAGTGCCATTGTTGTTTGTGTCCATTGGAACACTTGAGCGATGAGTTCTCTTATAGAGATGTGAGAGCTTAAACTTTCAACTCCACTTTGGTTAAAGACTTTTATTTGCAGAAGTTCTTTGATGTCATGCTGTCACAATTTTGCCTTATTGTCATGGTTACATACAGCAATATTTGGATAGGGGAAGAGAAGAAAAACAGAACCTATTCGCAAGTGTGCCTGGGACTGCAAAATCTGTTGTTGAAATATATACTTACCCTCTAATATTTTCAAGGTAATAAGCGATAATGTTTTAACTAGGATGTTAAGAAAATGCATTTGATTCTTTATGAAGTAATTTTTTGCCTCTTGACAGGGTTGTATCTATTTCTCGAGCCTTCAATGTGATGTAGTGCTTGAATCCTTGCTTAAAAGAGTTATAGGCAGAGAATAGAAGCGAAACAGATCTTTGGCTTCAAACGTGGGGATACACTCATCACTATTCTGTAAATCGTTTCATATGAAATCTTTCCTAGTAATATCACCAAGGAAAAACAGAATCTTAATAGGGCTTTTGCATGGTAATCTCAGGGGGACAATTTACACAAAACCAGCATATCGCTGTCGCAATTGGTTTGAATTCAATATCAATATCAGTCCGCTCTGAAGCTGCAGCAAGAAAATGAACCACAAATCTGAATATTAGATAAGGACTCCATGTTTATAGTGAAATTCAAAAGTGTTGCGAAAGGATGAAAGGCAAGATCAATCTCCAACAAGAAGTTAGCCTGAGAATCAATACATTATCTAATATGTAAAAACGAAAGTGTTTCC